>JAOWBP010002978.1:43676958-43687886 GCA_028571105.1 Tragopan temminckii
GCCCAAGGAACCGTGAGGGAACAGATTAGGGCAGCTGACTTAAACTGGCCAACAGGATATTCCATACCATATATCATCACACAGAAGGAATTTTGAAAGAGGTAGGAGCTCACCTCCCTCTTCCACTGCTCAGGGGGCTAGCTGAGCATTGGTTTGGAGGTGGAGAGCAATTGCTTGTGCGTCTCTCGTTACATACATGTATAGTCATAACTATTATCCTTTTCCTTTTCTGTATCTTAATAAATAGTTTTCTCTCAACCCATGAGTTCTACTTGGTTGTTTTTTTTTCAATTCTCTCCCCCCCCACTGGGAAGAGGGGAGTGAACAAACAACTGTATGGTGCTGAAATGCCTGCCAGGTTAAAACACAATACTGGCTTTGCTCTCCTCAGAAGAAATGTGAGGTAAACATTTGGTTTCCTCTTCAACAGAAAAAGTTAGTGAGTCCTTTTCTTTCAGTATCCATGTTTCAGCAGCATCCCAGGCTGTTCCTTGATCCTGTCCTAGAAGATCAGGAGGAGAGCCTGACGACTCAACCAGCTCCTCTGGATCAGAAACAGAAAATGTTTCTGGTTCAGGTGGCTCAATTTTACTTATTCTTGTCTCAATTTTACTTTAGTTTTCAGGTACAGGCATTTCTGTCATGAGCCAGTTTTTGCCCTGCCAATCAGCAGGTTAAATCCAAGAGCTGTCTGGGTTCTGTCTGGGAGCTGTTCCATTGAGAGATGCTCAAATGTCACCATGAGATCCACATGTCATCACAGGACATCTCTGTGTGGCTCCCAAGGCCTGGCTGGCTGGAGCAACCAGAGCAGATGTCACTGACCAGCACTTGTTGCTGGTCCTGCACAGAGCCACGAGTGTTTGAACTTTAGTAAGGAAGCGAATTTTATTTAAAGGGAATCAGTCCTCACTTCGGGGTTGCTTTCCCTTCCCTGTGTGATTCCCTTCTGGCTCTTTTGGTTTCCCAAGCAATGTTAACAAAAGAAGATAGCAATCTCCTTCCAGTTTCTCTCCATTGCATTCAAATGCTCCGTGATTTCAATAGCAAGGCTTCTGCAAGGCAGTAGCTGTATCCAGATGGTGCTCTGCAACATCAGCAGTCTCCCAGAGGCTGCTCTGTAGGTCCAACTAGAAGAAAGCCAAGTGTAATTTGCTGATGGCATAAACAGGAGATGCCTAATTCCTATTTGGTTCCTACGATTTTATTTCATATTTTAGAAATCTAGAAAGCAAGCTAACAAAAACAGTGTTTTTTAAATACTTTAAGCCTTTTAAATCACACTCCTCTCTACAGGATCAAGTGCTTAATCTGTCAAGGTAAGGCTTGGTCTGGAGATGGTGTCTGGATGCAGGACGCAAATGTATGCTAAGTTTGAGGACAACACTAAGCTGGAGAATCTGTTCATAGAGAGGCCTTGCAGAGAGATCTTGACAAATGTGAGGGCTGGGCAGCCACCAAGTGCATGAAGGTATACAAGAGCAAGTGCCAAATTCTGCACCTGCAGTGAGGCAGTCCAGGACTTACACACCTACTTGAGGATAAAAAGCAAGAAAGCAGAATCATGGAAAGGGATCTGGGGGTGCTGGTTGATGGCAAATTGAATCTGAGCCAGCAGCGTGCCCTGGCAGCCCAAAGGGGGTAGTGCATCAGGGCCACACTGGCAGCCCAGCAAGGGAAAGTCCTCACCTTGAGCAATGCGGGCAGTTTGGGTGCCACAATATAAGAAAGACATGAAACTGTGTGAGAGCCTCATGGGAGTGCAGCTCCTCACAGGGAGCGGAGGGCAGTGCTGAGCTCTGCTCTCTGTGATAGCGACAGGGCTAAGGGAACGGCATGGAGCTGTGCCAGGGGAGGGGCAGATGGGGGTTAGGGAAAGGCTCTTCACTGATAGTGTGGTCAGGCATGGAACAGGCTCCCCAGGGCAGTGATCATAGCCCCAAGCTGCTGCAGTTCAAGGAACATTTGGACAATGCTCTCAGATATTGGGTTTGCATTTTGGGTGGTTCTGTGCATAGCTGGGAGTTGTTTAGCTTGCAGAAGAGAAGGCTCTGGGGAGACCTCATTGTGGCCTTCCAGTACTTGAAGGGACCGTATTTAAAAATAGATACAGGAGGGGGAACGGCTGTTTATGAGGGTGGATAGTGATAGAACAAGGGGGAATGGTTTTAAACTGAGGCAGGGGAGGTTTAGGTTAGATATCAGGAGGAAGTTTTTCACTCAGAGGGTGGTGAGGCACTGGAACAGGTTGCCCAAGGAGGCTGTGGATGCCCCATCCCTGGAGGCATTCAAGGCCAGGCTGGATGCGGCTCCGGGCAGCCTGGTCTGCTGGTTGGCGACCCTGCGCATAGCAGGGGGTTGGAACTGGATGAGCTTTGTGGTCCTTTTCAACCCAGGCCATTCTAGGATTCTATGAATATGTTGGCATTTCAGCCTTTACAAAGGAGGTGAAAGGTGATTAAGTAAATTGATGATGTAATTGCACACTTGTGATAGATCTCACATCCCTAAATTTAGCTTGGCTTATGCTTTTACATATTCATCTGTTTTTAAAACCGGCATTAAAATCACTACAGGTGTAATCATGAGCTTTGACTGTGAGTTGGTGCATCCATTTAAAAATATTTTCAGCAACTCTAGGGAAGCATTTCTGCTTATTTTTGCTTAAAAAAAAAAAAAAAAAAAAAAAAGTATTGAAATGTTTTCTGCTAGGCAAGATCACATATTATGGCCAATACAAAATAAGTAGGTTGCCTCAGTCCAGAACATGAGATCATGGCACATGCCATACCACAGTTTGGAGTATTTGGTATTTTTGGGGTTATTTTCATAATTGTCAGCCCAGGTCCAGAGCTTATTGGAGTCTCTCTGAATGTGACAATGACTCCTGTGTTCTGATCATGTTCTGAATAAGGAGAAAAGTGAAAAGACTGATCCCACAGTAATGGAGGGGAGCAAAGTCACTCCTGCTTTGTCTGCACAGTAGCTGTCCTGCAAACAAACAAGGACCTGAAGTGTAAGTAGTCGCAGTCTGGCATGGTTGATAAGCCTAAGGTTCACTTTTAAAATATGCAATATTTTCCACTGTGCTCAGATGTACGTATTTAGGTAAACAATCTGAAATAGTTTTGCCACCATAGGGATAGTGCCATTTTTTCATAACAAGACAAATATTCCAAGACAAGTACTAGCCCTTCACACCAACACAAAACTGCAACATTAAATAAGATCATACATGAGAAACAACTAAAGTACTGGCAGAAAGCTCCTCAGACCAAGGTGTTGTTCCAGTATTCAGAACTACCATATCAAATTTCCATGCTCCAGAGAAGAGTTAAACCTTAAATAATTAAGAATGTTCTAAGTATAGCATCTCAGGGCTATTAGATACAATAATCTTTAACTGGGTCAGTTAATGGATTAAAAAAAGAGCAATTGGCTAAGCAGCCAGTAGCAGATAAGAGGAACTACTGCATGAATCCTGCATGCCCACCTGCTCTAGATTACTATCAGTTTGTGTGTTCAGAAAAAACTGCTTCTAAGAGAAACTTTGATGTGCACAAAATAAGTTTTCCCCAGATAAATCTTCTCTTACTCTCAAATAATGAGAGGTTATCTTATCCTCTTTGTACAGGCTAAAATTTATATGCTTCCTTAGAAACCTCCTAAGAAATCCATATTATTACCACCTTGTTTACTTTTTGTCATTTGTTTTCTGCATCTTGCTATATTCCTGGCACAGTAATAAGCTTGACAGCGTGCACCATGGGAACATTGGGATCAGTGTGAAAACATTTTCAGTAATTACATATTTCATTCATTTCTGATGATTTTTCCATTTCAGTGACTTTGTTCTGCTGAGAAAGGATCAATAGATTTTCAAGTCATATTCCTGTATTCAAGTTAATTGTTTCCATGAAGATACTCTAGGTTTTCTACAGAAAAGGGAAAACGTTGCAGATTGTTGATACTTTTTAAGGTCAACAATTCGGAAGATATTTTGGGAATACAATATTCAGAGCAACATGCATTTCGTGTTTTCGTTTGTTTTTGGGGGGGAGATAGGCACTTTCTCTACTAACCTTTCATCCAGTGTTGGCTTTTTTTTTTTTTTTTTTCCAGCTAAGGAGTTAAATAATAAAAAGTAAAAAAAGTCACAGCAATATCTTCACTGGCCCACTTCCAGCAGTGTACTGGAATCGCATATCTCCAGAAGCCCTCAGCTGAACTGTCAATCAGAGAAAAGAACAGCCCACAGTAAACCGAAATACAGAACTGGGACACAGAGCTGTAAGTGGAAACCAGTGTTTCCAGTTAGAGCTGCAGGATGTGTGAGGTATCACTGCGATTAATCTGAATTGATGCTTGGTCAGGAGATCAGAGGTAATACTGTGTTTTTTCACAAAGTGCCATGGGATTTTACAGCAATGAGCAGTGACACAGTTACAAAATCAGCGTGCAACAGGAACACGAGTCAGTGTTTATCAAAAATAATGATGCGTTCAATCAGTTCTTTTACCCATCCTAACTGTTCTTCCATCCAACGTTAGCTAAATCCAATGCAGCTTAGCTTTTATGAAGCAACAAGTTCATAGCCTTGTTTGATATGGTCTATAGTTTATAGCTATCATAACCCATAAATGCTACAGAATGTTTTTTCACCTTTCCTTAACTCTCTCCATCATCTCCACAGTTATGGAGTGTAAATATTTTGTCCCTGACAGTAACATCAGAATACTTTTCTCTATGTTTTATTTCACTACAGCCATACAGACTGAGCCAGTTCAGATCACAGCTTACTGGATACATTTCTGGCACTGCAGACTGAGGCATGTAACGCTGACAAGCTTTGACTGCTTCCTCCTTTCACTGAAAATGATTAAGATCTTTTTGTGCCAGATGTATAGACAGATATCAAAAAATAGGTTCGTAGCAAATGGTCATGGATGTTGAAATGCATTGACTCTGACAGTGCGTATCTTTTCCTCAGAGCAGTCAAGAGCTGGCTTACATTTGGTTTCTGATTGATGTTAGCACTATACTCTCCAAGTGTTCGCTGTCTGAGTCTTTTCCCAAAGGTACGAGGGACATGTGACTGTGACTTAAACTAACCTCATGAACTGAACACAGGAAGGCTGGCTTCACACACAAACATTTTCCACTTACGGGGTTATAAAGGACAGCATAAGTGATATTCATAACTGGGCATTCTTTGCTCATCCCACAACTCCCATTTTTCTATGACTTCTCATCATTTTTATAGCCAGAAGCAGAAATTGCACCATTATTCAAGTTCTTTGGTGACTGTAGCTGAAATTGGTGGAACCATTTATTTATAAGCTGCTCCAGCACTCCTTCAAAATAAAGACAAAGTGCATGTAAAGGGCAAATAGCCCGTAGATTATAGCAAAATCAGTAATACGTTGATATGTTGGAGGTCTGCATTGAAAATGTTACTGCTATAAGGGGGGAGGAGGGAGAATGGGAGCTATGAGTTAGTTGAGGAGCTGAAAATCATGAAAAGCATTGAGAAGGCAACTGAGGTAGAGAAGAGGTGAAATATAGAAAGACGGAGCAACTGTGCGTAGGAGAGTTTTCCATTAGTAGGTCTCAAAGGTCAGGAAACAAAGTTAATTATCTTGTTTTTCCAGGCTGGGAAAAAAGGAGATGAGGGAGGGAAAGTGGCAGCTGAAGTTTCAACCAGAAACTAAGCTGCAGCTTAGTTAGTTTAACAGACTCCACTGTAACAAACCTCCAACTGAAGTAAGGAGGAAGCCCTCAAAGGAAGAAAGAAAGGGATGAAGAAAGAGACTACAGAAACACAAGAGGAAAGGCTCTGAAAAAGCACATAAAAACGTGCAAAAGTAGAACTATGAAGAACAGGAACAAGAGAAGAGGAGGGGTATGGAAAGCAGACAAGACATTAAAGGAAAAAGATGGAAGAAATATTGATATAGACATCTCTAAGATTAGAAAAAAAAAACCAAACAATATTTTTGTGTTATTTTTTATACACAAGTGCAAAATGACTTCTACTTCGAGCTATTCTGAACCAGTATTGGTCAGGAGGTGATTGTTAGGTCTAAGTGTTCTGACTGAACATATATCAGGAACTGGGTTATATAATATGCAGACTGAGAAAGAAACAGCACTCAGTGGAAAATACTGATTTCAGTAAAATAGTGTATGTGGGAGGAACATATTTTTCAGGAAATATAATACCATAATGGAGCTCAGTCCCAACTGCACATTTTATATCATTCTGTTTGGATTAAGCATTTTGATAGTACTTTTCCTCTCCTATTTTGTAAAATCAAGCTAATTAAACTATAAATACATGTAGCAAACACTATTAAATATTTTAGTGCTTGTATGTAATTAGAAATTTGCTAATTCCTTAACTATGTCCCTAGTAATGTTTGTGTTTGTTCTCACATCCCATAAACCAACAGTGCTGCAACAACTGAATCTCAGATTTCCAGATTCCTAGTCACCAACTAAAGTTATGTCATTTCTCACAGCTCTGCTGAATGACTAGAAACTCATTACTCTGAGATTTGTTATTATTCAAGGCACTTCAAGGAATTTCTTCTATAGGCACAATGGTAAGAAAGCTGCGAGCACAAAGTGCCACGTCTAGCCTAGATGGAGTGCTAAGAATAACATCATTTGGAAAGCAAAGAGAATTAAGCAAATGCAAGTATCTCATTAGCCAACAATTTATTACAGTAATTCCACTATCTTGTATTTAGGTTGTATGTATCTGCTTGCAAGTGTAGGGGGATACACGTGACAGGACTGGAGGTGGTCACTGATGATGGAAAGCCCCTCAGTCAGGTGACACTGAAATGTCCTTGCACTGAGTCAGAGTAGTAGGAGCAACTGCCCACACAAACTTCTCATGTGTGTATGTGTCGATGTGTAGTGTTCAGAACCTGAACTGGATTGCTCCATTTTGTTAGTAGCCTACATTTATCTGTGCACATCACAAATACATTCCCTGTACGTGCTGTACAATTTCAAAAACAAAGATGAAGACCATTTCTACCTTATGGAGTTCAACTTCTACATATAGAAGGCAGATGAAAATTGAGATGGAAGAGGGGCAGACGGTGGTCTAGTCAAGACTAGAGTCGCTTACAAAGTGAGATTAAAATGAAAATTACCTGAATTCCAATTCAGTAAGCTGTCCTCTAAAACCTGCAGTTGTGGAACCTGGCATTAGGCATGAAAATAAACTTGATCACAGAAGTATATAGTCCAGACATATGTGTATAGCTCCAACCTCTCTGTAATGTACAGTTTCTCATAACTGGTATGAGATGGTGGCAAGTGAAAGCTTCTAGCTCTATCCTTTTGTTGGTGGGTGATTTTTCCCAGAACACATGGTGGATTTGAGCCTGGTGGTTTCTTTTCTTCAGTCCTGCTACTTTGAAACTCCATTAAATCACAAATACATTTCTCACATTCTTTTGCATTGGTAACAAAATGTTTCCTAATAAATTCTAATACAGCTGTGCAGACAGCATAAAAGAGAAGAAATTACCCGTAATACCAAGAAATCCTACCAACTCTGTATTGATTTCAGCTCAGGAACTGAACACAAAGGCCTCCACACCCACAGACACTGCAGATGCCAGCCTAATTGATCCTGCGCTGAAATTGGAGGGTATCCACAAAAACCAGTAGGTGGTTTTGTTTCTTTTCCATTTTGTTCTCAGCAAAATGAAGTCTCTCTCACCCTGGAAGATTTCTTGAGATTCCAAAGGAAGAACAGATGTTTTATATGTGGCAAGGTGGTGAAGACTGCATTTTCCAAAGATCAGGGTTCACTCATTCATGTCAACAGAAATCTAAGATAAAATGATAGTGTTAAATTTGTTATGCTGTAGGTACATATTGTGTGCAATAAAATGTGTGCTACTGTAATGGGAACATGTATGTTTTGTTCCTAATTTTGTAACCTGCACATCACTGTTTTTTTTCTGAAAGATTTGGAAATGTTTTGTGTATTTCATTTATCCTCAGCTTTCTGAAATAACTGAAATTCTTCTAACAGTCGATTTCTTAGTTTATTATGGTAAATAATGAAAATACTAGTGGCACATAATTAAATTTCTGCTTAATTACAGTTTGTAATTTTTCTCTGCAAGTACCTCATGTGTAGAACTGTTCTGGCACATACAGGAATACATTTAAAAACAGCAAGAAAGGACAATTACTACGTATATCCTTAGAGCCACACACAAATACCTGCCACACTGCATACATGGCTTTGGATGCTCACTGTGTAGCATCTAAAGACCAGAAAGCATTGATGAGTTCAGACCTGCAATTACCTCGTGCAGCCCAACCCTAAGTTCCGATGCAGTCAACAGAGAGGAAGAGTTACAACATGCACTCTGACACTCCAATTGCTTTCTGACACTGAAAAGCCGGAATAACGTCCTAAAGCGTCACAGATTCTGTAGAGATGCTTTCACTACAGTCACTTGTTAGCAAGCGAATGGGAAGTATTCATGTAATGCATTTCCATGGAAATATTTATGCTAGTTTGAAGAGCTGATTTTTTTCCACTTGGTTTAGGCAAGGTGCCAGGGCACACACAGAGCTTGAGGGATTTACTATAAACTGTTTTTTACTGCATTATAATATGCAGTTTGGGCCATGGGAAAAACTCAGAATAGAATATCATTTGCTGTCTCAAATAAGATACCTATAAAGGGAGTTCAAAAGGAGGAAGGCTGTGCTTATGTTATCAAGCAGAGTAGTGCAGAAGAAGTGTATCTATAGCATGAAACAGTTGGATTAAGGATCTGGTAACCACAATCACACTATATGCGTTACAGAGGGAAGGTTGTTCTGGAACAGCTCAACCAGCTCTGGTCTGCTCCCCTGGACAGAATGCTCAGTAGCAGTGTAAGTGCATCAGGTGCACTTCTGTAGCGCACCTTAGCATCTCTTCCTAAATAAATCCTTTTTGTGTGCTCTCAGACTACTCTACAATGCAAATCAAAGCAGAGTAAAGCAGGACAATCAACAGCTTAGTTTTGTTAGGTTTTTTGTTGTTGTTGTTGTTGTTACGATGCAAATAGCTATTAAAGCAGTACAAAGTCTTCGTCAGTGTCAGTAGTGGAGTTTCCTTTCTCCACGCAATGTGAAGGGGTATGATTACTGATCAATGAAAGGTAAAGGGAGCAGGAAAGGGAAAACAACAGTGACTGCACATACATTTTGTTAGCCACAAGTGATGCCTTTCCCACAATTAACGATCCCTAAAAAGGCATGATTTCAGGTGGATGTGGATGCTCAGGACAGAACAATCACTGGAGGCAAAACTAATATGTTAATTTTGGCTTCTTGGCACACTAGGAAGCACTGAACAGTATTAATGCCACCTGAACTATGACTCTTTCATCTGAGGAGTGCTGCAAATAGGTATTTATAAATTAATACAGTGTGTAAATACGTAGAGATGCCAAATTTGGACCAGAATTTCTTGAAGGCTCCTGAGCCAGAATGTATAGAGTCATGCTATCACTCCTCAACACTTTTATGGTCTCATTAAGAGACTAAGCCTAATTAGTATGCAAATGTTCCCCTATGGTGAAATATCCAAAATATGTCTCTTTTTCACTGTTCTGTTGACTTGGTATTATCAGCACTCCTTCTCCTCTAGTTAACAGGATCCAAAATTTCTTTGTGTAAATGAGTTTATTCTGGTAATAAATCAGAAAGAACTGCATCTGGATTGCTCTTTTATTGCTAAGAGTTTCTCAGGCTCTGAGGAGCGTGCAGAAATTAGCTCATACTGAAATGTGAGGCCAAAGAAACTAAAGCCTAGAGGGAGGTGGCCTAAACACTGGCTAAACGTCTAAGATGTCAGAACCTGCACAAAGCTGAGCACAGAGAACAGCACAGAAGGTCTTAAAGTGCACCTGCTCTGCAAACTGCACACAAAGGCTGCATTGTGCTAGCACGGAGGTGGAAGATTTCCATCAGAGCTGATAAAAACTCCAACTACCAAACCTGGAAACCACACACAGCCATTGTGGGGAGGAGGAAAGTGCTCAAGACAGCCTGTGTAGATCCTGCTCACGTTTCTCCCCCATTCTCACCAGCATTCTGGAAAAAAAAAAAAAAAAATCCCAGCTGGCTTAAGCTCCTATTGCCAGCTGTGTCTTCAGTGAGGCAAACACCAGAATGGCTGCAGCCTCATAAAATACAAATATGTACTTAGCAGCCAATTTCTACGTTATCATCAGGTTACTCTGCGTTGCTTACGCCGTGTTTACACAAAGCTCCCATTTAAGCTGCTGACTTTATACTGAAAGATACAGATACCGGAGAGCTGCCATTTGAATTTTTGTTATGAATGTGGGAACTCTCCTTTTTCAGCTCCGTTTTGGTTGGGAGCTATAAAACCCTTCTCACGTGGTTATTAATATGCATGGATATTAAAAAATAATAATCTAGCAATCTCGGTGCTTCACGTCCGTTCTGCGCACGATAGTAGTTCTTAAGCTGTACACTGAGCTCAACGCTCGGTGAGTGCTGTGTGAATGCCGGTGCAGCTCGCACTCGTCCCTCAGGAAGGCTCCGTTTCTGCTTTCCGCGCCAAAAATCACGGCTGATGAATTCGGCGACAGATGTCTGCGACTTATCTCCTTAGCACCGAGGAACGCGCCTCGTGACCAAAGATCACCTGAAGGGAGAGCAGCGGACACGAAACAAGGATGTCGCGCTTAAAAGATAAGGCCGGAACGGGCGGGAACCGCGTTCAGACAACACGGCAGCACCCAGCCGGCCGCGGACCTCCGCCCGCCTCACCACACGGCCGCACCCCGAGCGCCGCCCCGCCCGCAGCCGAAGCCACGCCCCCTGCGCGCGCTCCCTCCCGGAAGTCGCTCTCCCCCCCGCCCCTCCAG
>JAOWBP010002978.1:43693072-43705460 GCA_028571105.1 Tragopan temminckii
TGGGAGGGTCCTGTGGTTTTGTTTTTAGTGGTGGCTTCGTTTGCTTTGCTTTTGGGAAACTTTGCTAGCCTGTTAATATACTTGGTCTTCCCAGTTCACTGTTGATTTTGTGCATGTGGAACTTTTGTAGGAGAAAAGCTTTTGTGACTGTGTTCTGTTTTTTAATTGAATGAAGGTTAACCAACATCTGTTTTATTTTCTGCCTTGCAAGTGTTTGTGCTTAACAGCTTTAGGAGTCAAAAGGGGTAGAAGAATGAAATTATCCAGTAAAGACATTCTGTATAAGACATAGCAGTTAGAAATGAGGTCACATGTGCAGCACGCACAGTTTGAGTATTTTGAAGAACATTGTGAAAAGATATTAGTATGAATGATTTTGTAGTTTGGCCAACTTGAAGAAAATCATCTTCTGTTTGATAAACAGAGTTTTGTATTGTAGTCTTTCTAAGTTGTTTTTTGTTTGGAAAAACTAGTTATTGGAGGAGAAACTGAAGGAGAAACAATTTTGTAACTAAATGCTGGTGTTTTATTTTTAACAGAAATGTGAGCAGTGAGGTACAACATAATACAACACCGAAAAGGCTATAGCTAACTCAGGCTGCTGTAGTTACCCTTGGACTTGTCAGCAATTTGAAGGAAAGATTTTCAGGGAAGTGTTTTTCTCACCAGATTAAGGTCCTTTCTGCTGGCTGTTATCTGGCAACAACAGAAGTGAGTTTTAACACCTGAAACTTTTCCAGACTTTATGCAATATTCAGCCTGTATGTGTATTAAGAAAAAAGGCTGTAGAGTTAGATTCTGACTCTGCAGACCTGACGCTATTAGAGATTACTGCAGCTGAACTGAAAGCATGCAAGTGATCAGCTAGAAGTAAAATGTTTTTGTGAGTCGGCAGTACTGAAGGTTTTTCAGGCCAGGGGAAATCCTATATTACGCCATGCAGTATTGAGAGGATATTAGGTCACGTACTTCTGACTGGAATTTACAAGTTCAAGGAAATACAATTCACACTTGGGCAGTGTTTAGTGTTGCAATGTGCGTAGAATTAATTTGGTTAAATGTAGATGAAGATACCAGATTTCACCATAGGCAGACTTCTCTAGTACTTCCCTGGAGAGACTGACCTTGAAAATAAGCTGAATGTAGCCTGTGACTGCTACTGGAATGCCACTGTAGCTTTTCTGTTGTGTGGCTGACCAGAGGAAGAGAGCCTGAGACCCACCTAGAGATGTATACCATCTTTACTGGTGGCTTTTCTAAAGTTTCTTGAATTTGGAATGTGACTGCAAAACAATTAGTGGCACTGTGTGGTAAGTGGCAAATTGACCTGAATATTTAAAACTTCATAATAAGTTCATGAACCAAACGCTGTATTTCTAGTGACTGAGTGTTTTGTGATATGTTAAATAGCCATTAAACTGCCATGTGTCTTACAACTGGCAAGCATATATCAAACTAAAAAGCAATTAGTTGGGTCGTTTAAATCTACTGGATGGATTCTTGCTGAGTTTTCAAATGGTAGACCTAATAGTTGCAGAATAAACAATATCTATAATTGGAAGGGATCAGACTCAGTGGTGTTTCAACTTCATGAATGCTGTATTAACATGCAGCATCAGGTCTGTGACTGCTTTGTATTTGAATCACCTGCTCGAAAGGTTAATTGCAAGTCCTCGTGTGTTTGCAAACTGGTCTCAGTGAGTCATGCATATGAAATCCTTCTGCCATTAATAAAACAGAAAAATGATTAGGATTTTAGGAAGAACAAGTTGCACAGTGTGAAATGTTAACAGGAGAGGGAGAAGTTACTGAAGAAAATATGGCTGCAAAATTAACACTTTTACAGTATTATCAGGAAAGAATATGTACATGTTTGTAAATGAGCGATACCACATGTGGCCAAGCCGTGAAATGATTGAAGTTACTTATATTGCCAAGTCAGATTTCACTAGTTACGTTTATTTACCACAGCTGGATGATTCCTTAGAGGAGTAAAAGGAATGTCTTGAAATGCAAAATCCAACATACTCTTCTTTTGTTCGGTTCAGTTTGGCTGGTGTGCTGGCACAGCTTTCCATTGAGGAAACTTGTTTCTTGCAGGTGCCACTTGTTTCAAGACTTTTCTGTATCAAGTTAACTTTTCTGCCTAGAGAGCAGTGAAACTATTTGTCTGGAGCATCAGTCTCAGTGAGTGGGGATTTCACATTATCTTTTTTGGCCTTAAAAAAGACTGTACTGATATTTGCTTTTTCTAGGAAATGAACATCTGATGTTCTGAACTTCTGAATAAAGAAAGAGTACTGGATTGTTAACAACGACTGCAATACTTATGTTAGAGAAAATGCTTATTTATGGACTTGTACTAGCAAACCTGTATGTTTCAAATACATCTTTTGGAAGCTTTCTTCAGACTTTGTTTAAACGCTTCACTTTGTCAAGCCAAGTCAAAATGCTTGCATTTAAATCTTTTTAAAATACGTTCAATAGATATTGAAAGGTAAGTGTACAAGGACAAAAAAGGCACACTGTTGTGATTTGAGATTTCTTTTGAAATATGGTTGGGGAAAAAATCTGTTTAAAAAGTACTGAACGTGCTGTGAGCAACTTCCTGAAGCAGAGCTCTTTAACTGCTTTTAAAAGTGTAATGCTGAGGCTCATGCTGCAAATCCTGGCATAGTGCCTTCTAGAGAACTCCATTTTTGCTTTCCAGAATAGCTGAAAAGCAGCAGTTCTTTGCAAGTGTGTATGATGTATTTGACCCAGTCAAAATCTTGGCTTTTAAACACACTTTATTGCACCTGAAATGCAGGGTGAAAATACCTCTGGCTAGTATGTCTTGGGTGACACTAGTTGAGCAGTGCTCACAAAGTATTTCCCTTGGTTGGCCTTCAGTTGTTGATTCTGTTACTAAAATCCATCCATGTAGGCTATGCCTTATCACTTATGTTTATCTGAAGTGGGAACGAGTTGTCTTTATTCTCTGTGGAAATGCTGAATACAGTTCAATATTAGCAGCTGTTCTACATAGCATCTCCCATGACTGAGAATGGACTTCTGTTGAGATACTTAGTTATAAGTATTTGGTATGGAAAGCTGCTTCTGTTTATGTCCCCCTCTTCAGTTTTACCCTTTCCTTCCTCCTTAGTTTTTGCTTGTGCTAGAAAATTGTGTGCATCATCTTTCCTGGATTAACCTCTGCAAGTTCTCTGACTCTAGCATGGATGGGTGTGACAGAGTGGTTAGCGAAATGGCTGTGCAGTCTTCTACCATGACTGCTTGTTAAAGTTAATGCTCTTCTGTGGTAAATTAAATTATATCAGAACAAATACCTTCTGTTAATGCTCTAGATTAAACATGTAAATGTGTGGGTTTGTATTGCCCAGGTAGACAAGAAGGCTAATGGCCTCCTGACTTGTATCAGAAACAGTGTTGCAGGGAAGGGATCATCCACTGGTGAGGCTGTGCCTGGAGTGCTGTGCTCACTTTCAGGTCCCTCACTGCAAGAAAGACATTGAGGCCCTGGAGTGTGTCCAGAGAAGGGCAGCGAAGCTGGTGAAGGGTCTGGAGCACAAGTCTTATGAGGAGCAGCTAGGGAGCTGGGATTGTTTAGTCTGGAGAAGAGGAGGGAGACTGTAGCATTCTCTACAGCTGTGTGAAGGGAGGTTGTGGGGAGGGTGTAGGTCAGCCTCTTCTCTTGTGTAATTAGTGATAGGACTAGAAGGAGTGTTCTCAAGTTGTGCCGGGAGGGGTCCAGGAAAAATTAGGAAAAATTTCTTCTCTGAAAGAGTGGTAAGATGCTGAAAAGGGCTGCGCAGGGAGGTGGTTGAGTTACTGTTCCTGGGGGCGTTCAAGAAACATTTAGATGTAGTGCTCAGGAACATGGCCTATATGGGGGAATATTGTTGGTAGGTGTTTGGTTGGACTAGTGGATGATCTTGGAGGATTTTCCAGCACTGGTAATTCTAAGGGAAGGCAGGGCATTTACATTTCGTGTTAAAGCAGTTCTTCAGTGCTATAAGTTTCAGAAGGTTAAAGTTCCCTCAGTGATTAGAATAGGGTACCAGCCAGGTATTGAACTCAGTTGTAAATATGTATTTTACAAAAATTATTTCACAGTGTAACTTCAATTGAAGTATGAAAACAAGCCTGCTCTTGGTTTCAACTGAAGTGCTATGCTTGAGTCTGCTGTTTTTCTCTCTGATCTTTGGATCTGTCCAGGTAAACTATTCCAAATGTTCTTTGGTAGGCATTACATAACTTATAAAAGGTGAGGAATCTTCAGCAGGTACTAAATAGCTGAGGAACCTTGTAACGCTTGCACTGTTTTTCAGCGATGTTTGTAGGCTGGAGCTGCTGCAGTCCAGCTTTTCCCTTGTGTGTGTTTTCTCATCTGTCATTGGTGCCAGCAAGTTCGTTTAGATCTGTCCAAAAGCCTGTGGAGGTTGGTTTTTGTCCAGACAGACTTCTGAGCTGCTTTCTCACCTAGTTGTTTCAAACATCAATGCTGTCAGAAAGGTGAGGATGGGAATATTGGTCGTGTGGCAGGCTCAGCTTATAGCAGTATTGCAGACATGCAGTTGGGTTCATTGGTTTGTTTTGTTAGCAGTTTATGTGGATGGTGATACAGCTTGTTCATTTTCAGTACTCTGGAAGGTTTAGAATTTGAAGACTTTGATTGTGTTCCAGAATGCTTCTGCTGTTCAATTCATCAAGGCTTCTCTGTGCCATTCCATATCGGTTTCAAGAAATGTTTGTGGAGATGCCTCCTGAGAAATCTACTTGCAGGATGCCTAAAGGGTTTTTGGGAACCAAATGCTGAAATTAAGGAATGCGGTATACATATCTAGTCTCACTGTAGAAGCTGCTGCTCAATTCCCAGCTGTGCCCAGAAGCTGGTGTCAAGGCCTGGTGGGAGCCTTGGCTGCAGCAAGGCTGTGAGCTTGGTCACTGCTTGCTTGTGGTTGAGTGACTTCTTGGAGGGATCTTGATGCTAGTGGTGATACCTTAAGAGCATAGTGCTGCTGGCATGTGGGGGCCACTGTTCTCTATGGCAGCCTGATATAATTTTTAAAATGGATTGGGCCTCAGTTACTTGATGAGGAGTTGTTGGTAATGAGGTTGACTCTCGTGTTTTCAGTGTCTGAGTATAGTTACAGCTCTAAGTACCCGTATCGGGAAGCTGGGTAATACCCAGGCCTCTTGTCTGAGGATATTTCCTACTGCTGAGAGATTGATCTGAAATCAGTTTTCTGTTCTTTACTGTCCTTAGTAGAAGTATAGGCACCTCAGTAAGTTTGTTTTGTGGGTGTGGAGGAGATACCTGTCTCTTATGGAGAGCATTAGGCAGCTTTGGAAAGAGGGGTTCTTACTGAAACTTGAATGTGGTTTGGCTGCTTGTTGAAGTCATGGGAAACTGAATCCCAATTCTCAGTTTGTGTCAAAGGATTATTTTCAGAAGAGAAGACTTATCGTGGCAGTGTTTCTAACTTGTTCTGAGGTGGAGGCTCAGAATACCTGTTTTTTTGTCTAATGAGGCTAGTTATTTCCAAGGTTTGACAGAAAATTTGAGTTTGATTTCCTCTTTCTTTAAGCTGCTAATAAGAGTTTATAGTGGTGATTTAATTTTTGAAGTATTTGTTCTACCTTAGTACAATACTGACGTTGTGCTGAGCTTAACAGATGTTGCATGTTTAAACTGCAATAAAAACACAAATCAAACTTGAGACGTGGGGTGTTGCTTATTAGAGTAATGCTGATCTAACCTAAAAAGACTCCTTACTTTCCAGTTCTTAAAACAGCTGGCACTGTGCTACATCCTCATGTATCTTGCCTGTTCCTAGGTCATGGGATGTTTCTGCTGATCTGGTTTGAATATTGTAATTGCAACCAGCTGTTGGGAGGGATGACTGACTAGGCTCTGTTTGCCTCCTTCCTTTTCAAGGAACATTTTTGCAGGAATATCTCAGTCATTCCTGAGTTGTCTTCCAGATAATCTGCATCCAGTACCCTAGTCTGTGCTGATCATTTTTGACCCATGCATTCTGAAGCATGATTTTGCTGTTGTTAACTGAACTGAAGCTACTGGACTCGATAAGAAACGAAGTAACTGGATGAAACCATGATATTTTAATAATAAATATGACTATATTTCTTGATGGTCCCTAGGGAAATGGAATGTATTCACTCTGGTTTTTTTGTCCTTGCTTTTCTGTTTTTTCCCCAGAATGCTGAACTTTTGTCACCTGTAAGGCATCTGAAATAACAGATTTGTGAGTCACTTCGCAGGAGAATTTGAGGAACTGAACAATATTGAAATTTACTTTCGGACTGTGGAGTCACAGTCAATTTTCACTTTAGAATAAAATAAAGAAGTTACAGCTAATGTTTCTGGTGTGATACTGTAAGCTTAAAGTACATAAGAACATAACGGTAAGTCTTAGTTTAAAAGAGAGAAGTTAGTTCAGAAGATCATAGGCTTCCATTATTATTGTTCAGTAAACAATTGGCAATTTTTTTGCCTTTTGGGAGGTATTCCAGTCAAAGCATACTAATTGTAGTTCTTGATATCATACCCATAGCTCATGTATTCCAGTGAAATCACTTGTGTTCCTCCGAATTTGTCAAATTCTAGAGGACTGAATGGGAAGACAACAAAATCAGGTGCTGTGACCTGTGAGTTGTAATTGATGCTCTCTATGTGGAACAGTCCTCAGTGCTCATCATAAAAGTGAGTGGGTAGTAAACTTAATGTTACCATCTTGCAAATCTTTACATAATTTTCCCTTAAAGAGAACAGAAGCAAAGGAATTGGAGTTCAGTTTTGTTGTCATAGCATTATGAAGGCTATAAAACTACTACTAATTAAAAACTGTTCTGTAATTGAAAGAATACGCCACTATCCCTTCTTACTAAGTAGAATCTACTATGCTAACTGTACCAATTATCTTTAAACACAAAGCTGTGTTTAACCAGTCTTCTTCACACAAATGCCTGCAGCAAATGAAAGTTCTCCTGTTAAGGACAATTGCATTTTCACAAAGCCTGCATTCAGCCTTATGTATAGCACTGCAGAAAATGCCAGCTGAATTCGTGCCTGTGATGACGTGACTTAGTGTAATGTTTCTCCTTCCCTGGTCTGCTCTCATTGAGATTGCGTTTATGAGACTCTAGAGGGATCAAAATGGACAGCGTAACTTTTTGACCCCTTTTAGTCAGTTTCCCTTGAAAATAAGGCCAACTTATCATATGATCTATTCTTCCTTAATTTTTGGATTGTTGGCCAGTGTCAGGTACATTCTGGCAGGAGTAGGTGCCTTGGATCTGATTGTTCACTCAGTTTGCTGAATATTTGCTGCTAGCTAAAGAGAAATCTGTATCAGTGCTCCTTCTGAAGGAAAAGATGCAATGTGAGCTGGACATCCGTTGCTTTGTTTAAGCTGGTACACAATAGGCCATGTTTGCACATCTATAAGAATGCTTTGGTTAGTTGTTTTGGGGCACATTATTCTGTAAGAATTAATTTCCAAAGAGAATCTGAGAATTTGGATGACAAAGACACTTGCAGTAGAGAGATCAGAAATTACTGCTTTGGTTTTTTTCACTGTCACATGTTTACAAAGATATCTGGCCATAAAACCTTGTCCCTGGCGTTGAAAACCTCTCTTCGTACTGGTACCTGATCGTCTTACTTGTGCTTGTGAATCTGGATAGCTGCTCCATGCTTCAAGACTTCATACAAAAGTTAACGTGATGCAAACAGCTTCCTTGTTCAGGTCCCTCTACAGGAACACTCTCCTGTTTGTTCCTCTGGTGGGTGGAGCTGCATGCTGTGTTTAAATCCAGTGGGTACATAGTATTTCTTCAACAGAGGGCCTACTGTGCAAGGTGTGCAGCTCTGGTAGAGTTAGCATTACTGCAGGTAGCTGCTAGGAGAGAGAGACATTTTACACATCCAGCTACAAGTTCCTTTTGCTATGCAGAGTGATCTTAGGTTGTTTTTCTCCCTACTCTTCATCCTTTTGAATAGATTTCTACAGCTGGACTGTTGTGGCTGATGCTAACGTGAATTCTAGTTGGTTCTCCTTCAGTTCCTCTGATGTAATCTAAGCACACCCTAACCTGGCTCTACATCAATGATCCTGGCTCCAGCTGGAAGCCTGCCATTAGATGGAGCACAGAACTGGGGTGAGCACTTATCTGCATGCAGGCAATGAGCAGCTGTAGGGGTTTGCAGAACTTACTTCAGCTGAGCAGCCACTGAGACACAGCTGTTTGTGCATTTCTGTGCTCATACATGTTGTGAAGGGCAGTTTCCTAGGAGCTTATCTGCAGCATAGGTGAGGAGAAATTCATAGCGTGGTGGTTAGACAGCTCTCACCCTTCAAGTGAAGATATGGGAGTACACTGTCGAGCCAGTTAAGCTTTCACTTCTCTTATGACTTGTTAGACTACGCAAAGAACTGTTTAAAAATAAACTCTGGTATATCTCATCAGCTTTATTGCTGGGGTGGGGATTACCAGTGGGTGTGGTAAAAAGCTGACCTGTATGGATGGATTACACAGCTACTGACAACACCCTGCTTGTCTCTGTGAGCTCCTCTGCTGTGTCATAACGTGGGGCTCTACTGCAGGGTGAGCCTGTTTGTCTTTGGAGCTCAAAACAATTTTTTATTGTCAAGATGGAAAAAATAAATCTCAGTACAACAAAATATGAAAGCGTACTTTTTTTGAGCTGCACACAACAGCGTTCTTGCCACACTCTGCCAATTTTATCAAAGTAGAACAATTAAGAAAACAGATATGAACAAAACTTGTATTTTTTTATGAATGCAAAAAAAGGCTTGTGAATTAAAGATAGGAAAATTTGCTTTGCATGAAACATCTTGCATACTTGACTGTTAAAATGGATATTTATGTTCCACTTTGCTTTAAAAGGCAGACTGGAAAAGGTAGAGGTATGTGGCAGTAACATCGCTTCTGAGGTCTGTATTCTCTCAAGTGGAGTATTTGCTGTAGGGCAGTCTCTCTGGATTGAATGTCACTTGCACAGAATCTTGCTCGGTTTGTAGCTTATTTCTCGGGTTTTACTTCTTTCCCATTCTGCAGGCCTACATTTGCCAGTCTTCTATCTTTGTTGGATTGTGAAGAACTTGAAAGCAAACTGACCTCACTGAGCCTCCTCCCACTACAGAGTGGGGCAGAGTATTGGTGACAAGCTTATCTTTCAGGTTTGAAATGGAGTAGCATGAAGTTTAGCTATCTTTGATGTCTCACTGGGATGCTGTTCACTGATGGTTATTGATGCCTTGATGACTGGTTGGATCAGGTTTTTCTTAATTCTGAGTTTTTCTTTCACTTTGTCTCTTACGCTTCTTTGAAAAGATGTTATCAGGGCTTCTGAAAATGATTGCCTGCCAGAAGAACTTAAAAGAACATTCAGTGGAAAGAAGCATCTTCACTAACTTGACTGCTTATGAGGATCTTTCTGTTTTGAAAGCAGTTTGTCAGCTGGACAAAGAACAAGTGGCAGCTAATTGTATGCTGGAATCCTGCTAGCTGAATTGCAGCTTCTCATAAAATAGGAACATTCCCATTGATCAGTCTACCTAAGGATTATAGGTTAATTTACCACAAGTGTTACAGTGGAACGTGACTCATATATTAGAGCAAATGGTGGTATTGATTTTGCAGAGACACATCTGACAGCGGTCCTGCTGAATTCATTTGAACTTCCTGCACTATTGATGTTTGTGGAAGAGTACTCTGCTTTGTTGCTCAGTAGAATAGAGTGGCCATACCTGTGTATACTGGTGCTTCAGTATTTGTGCATCCAGGAGTATTTATTGGAATGTAAACTTGTCAAAATTAGCTCTTGTCAGTTGCTGATTGAGAGGAATGCTTCTGTGTATTATTTGTATGAAATACATGTGACAAAGAAAGTAAGCACGACTTTTGATATACATTCTTTTCAGAGAAAAATGCAAAAGCAAAACGATGTGGAGTAGTTCAAAATGTGTTGTAATAAGTTGAGAATGTACCCAGCTTGGAGTTATTTTCATGTTCTCATGCTCCCTCTTGAGTAAGAAGAAAGCAGTGGTTCTTCTTAAGCTTCAATGACCAAAACCCAAATTTGTTTTGTTCTTGTGTAACGTAATATTAGTTATGTTTCTCTGCTACTTGTCTGTAATTAGTGCAGCAGCTTACTCGTGCTCATTTCACTTGGATAACCCTTTTGGAAGAAACAATTTTGGAAGAAACATTTAATATTCAGTGCATTTTCAGAATTCTTTGACAGCGTAACAGGTAGTGTTATTGTCGTGATCCAGAGTTCTTCATGTAGATTTCTTCTGTGTTTATCTTTTTTAATTGCAGGAAGGGTTGGTTCAATCTTTAATGACATTTCAGTCAGCATGCTTTTCTATGTAAGTGCCTCGCTGCTGACAAAAGCGTGTCCTCAGCTAAGGACTTTGGTGTAATTTTCAAGGAAATTGTTGTTCTTGATGTTCCAGTTGTTTGATTTTCACAGTGGTGATTCACAATGCAGGAGAACATAATTTTAGTGTGAGATTGTCAGAAATAAAGGCGTCTTGTTACTGAGCTGTATTATTATCTGATAGTTCTGTATGTAACCTGTGTTGTCATGTGAGTTCTTTCTGAGCTTTCTTGTCAACAAAGTTATATTTGGTTCTATTGCTGTTGTAGATGTGTTGTGTATTTACATCCTCTGTAACACAGAAGTCATTTTGCATTTGGGATATTAGAGCTTTTGACCTTAATCTCTGGAGGAAGGGGATTCTGGAGAGATTTTAAGCATTCTTGTAAATCTCTGCAGTGACTTTCCCGTGTTTTTAAGACAGAATGTTTTGTCTTCAAACACAAATACAGTAATACTGTTATTGGGATGGGTAAGGAATGAAAGGAAGGTGTGGGATGAGAACAGTTGGGGTTCCTCTAAAAACTATGTGATTTAAAAAACAAACAAACAAACAAAAACACCCAGGATCTAATGGGATTATTTTCTGTATATGTGCACATGCACTTTAGAGCGTGTGTGGGAATGAACTGTCACAGAGCCCTGAATATTGCTGAGGTGCAGAGGTCTGTGTTTGACCAAGCAGCTGTGGGACTAGAACAGCTATTGTAGTACGATGGGTAGCTGTGTTTGTAGTCTGCAAAGACAAGTTGATTCTTTGCACTCTGCCTAAACTAGATTGTTCTTTCAGTTCCTGGTTGACCTGCTGAAACAGGTTATTTTTAGGATTGAAATGACACACTTGCCTGGTTTTCTCTGAAAAAGTGCATGAAACCAATCCTTGTTGATGTTACTGTCCCAGTGTCTGTTATTTAAGCTGGAAATTCCTTCAAATGTCTGGTTTTTTTCCCCCGCAGCTGTCATATCTCATGCTTTCTTGTGTTGACTCACTGTGGTTTCCTTTCTACAATTCTTTCTTAGTAAACTAAGAGGAATTCCTGACAAATGCCATGTCTCTAACAGACAGCATTACGTACCAAAATGTAAATCTTTTTCCCTAATTGTTGTTGGATGCTGTGAACCTGCCTGTGCCCTTTGCAGATGGTGATGGCTTTCTTGCCACCAAAAAACAGAAAAAGATGATCTTGTTATAATTTGTGGAATGATTACCAGTAAGAAGTGGTTTTCAGTGAAGGTAATGGAACTGAAACCTAAATATCTCTAAGTCTGAGATACGCAGGGATTTGAAATGAATGCGTTTTAAGCACTGCATGTGGGAGGGAGAAAACTAATGAAGCAATGTTTTTTCTTCTAGGTTTTCATTTTACACCTGTGAATTTTCTGTAATCCAAAGATGGCAGCAAATAAGCCAAAAGGGCAGAATTCGCTGGCTTTACATAAAGTCATCATGGTGGGAAGTGGTGGTGTAGGAAAATCTGCTTTAACACTACAGTTTATGTATGATGAGGTAAGAATGTGTTCTATAAATTATCCCGTGTGATGTCTACTATGTAGTGTTGTTACTTAAGCATTAATTGGTACAGTTATTTTCTGGAAAGGTCTAAATGTGTATGATGTACAAATGTCAACTATTAAATTGAGCACAAATATTTTTGCACTGACACCAGGCTGTCCAGAGTGTGGACACCTCATCCCTGGAAGTGTTCAAGGCCAGGCTGAATGGGGCCATGGGCAACCTAGTTTATTGGGAAATGTCCCTGCCCTCAGCATAAGGATTGGAACTGGATGGGGTCTAAGGTGCCTTTCAACTCAAACTGTTCTGTGACTTTGAAATTCTGAGTTTTCTCCTTTAGAGTCATGTGTAAATATGTAAATATGCTTTTTTTTCCCCCTCAGATTTTTAGGCAATTAGTGGTTGTAGAACTTGCTCCTTTACAGTATATTTTCACATTGGCT
>JAOWBP010002978.1:43705560-43730598 GCA_028571105.1 Tragopan temminckii
TTTTTTTTCCCCCTCAGATTTTTAGGCAATTAGTGGTTGTAGAACTTGCTCCTTTACAGTATATTTTCACATTGGCTACTAGACCTGTTAAAACTTCAGTATTGAAACTCAAAGCTTCTTTGTTTCAGTAAGTTGCTTGATGCTTGAGGTGACTAATTTTTTTCCTTTTTTGATGTTGCTGTTGGAGAAGAAAAAACATCTTTTCTCGTTTTCCTACTTTTTTTTTTGGTCAGTGAAAGTCATTCTTTTTGACTAAGAAATGGAAGTTATACCTTCAGTGTCCCTTAAAAATTGATACTAAATATACTCAGTCAGAAATGTCTGATAGTATAATGAAATGCAGCCAGATTCTGTGCTTAACCAAAAGTAGACACTTGGTGCATGGCCACTGATGTTTTTCAGTTCCTTCTAAAATTTTCTTGTAATGGCTGAAAAAAGTAAAACCCTGTAAGTTGTTTGGATTGATGGAGAGCCTGCTTTTAGCTGTGTTGAATAACTTGAGTATTTCATGTAGTCTAAATACATAGGCTTATTTATTATTGTAACCGTATGAAATGTTTGTTATATCCTTATATGAAAATAGCTGCATTTGCCCTGTACAGACCTGGTTTTCAAACAGTAAAATTTTTGTTTCTAGTTTGTAGAAGATTATGAGCCCACGAAAGCCGACAGCTACAGGAAAAAGGTGGTTCTGGATGGGGAAGAAGTCCAAATTGATATATTGGACACAGCAGGGCAGGAGGACTATGCTGCAATTAGAGACAACTACTTCCGAAGTGGAGAAGGCTTTCTTTGTGTTTTCTCTATTACAGAGCTGGAGTCATTTGCAGCTACTGCAGATTTCAGGTAGGTTACAAGGCAAGTTATTGTAATTATAGTGAGGGTCTTTTTTTTTTTTTTTTTTTTTTGCAGTATCACTGGTAGTCCAGAATAGATGACTGTAGTCACGTTACTTTGAATAGATGCCTAACCATACCTTTATTATCTTTGTACCACTTCAGATATCTTTGCTGCTCTGCTTCTGAATACTGAAGAGATTATTGCAACAGAGCAGATGCCTTTTGTAAATCAGTGTTGCTTGACACTTACACTATGGTGCAAAGAATCATGTTTGTGAATAAGCAGCCTCTCCAGTGCTGAGTACTGATGGACGGCCATCTCTCTAATCCTGCTGACTACACCATTTGTTACAAGCCAGGATGCCACTGGCTTCTTGGCCACCTGGGCACACTGCTTGTTCATGTTTAGCCAGCTGTCAACTAACATGCTTGAATCCTTTTGGCCCATGTGGCTTTTGCCAGCCACTGTGCTCCAAGTCTGTAGTGATGCATGGGATTGCTGTTACTGAAATGCTGGACTTGGCACTTGGTCTTTTGGATTTCATACGATAGGCCTCAGCTCATCCAGCCACCTCTGTGGGGCCTTCCAGCTCTCAGGAAGATTGAGACTTCCTCCCAACTTGATATCGTCTGCAAACTTACTGTGGGTCCACTCAATCCCCTTGTCCAGATTGTCAATAAAGATATTAAACAAGGCTGGCTCCAGTACTGACTGCTTTGGAACATCACTCATGACTGGTCACCAGTTGGATTTAGCTCCATTCACCACTGCTCTCTGGGCCTGGCCCTGCAGCCAGTTTTATTTAGCCAGCAAAGAGTGTACCTGTCCAAACCATGGCTGCCAGCTTCTGCAGGAGGGTACAGTGGGAGGCAGAGTCAGAGGCTTTAATAAAATCTTTGTAAATCACATCCACATCCTCTCTCCCTTGTTGACTAGGTGTAGATGAGGATTTAATAGGCTAGTTGTTTTTTTAATTTTTAAAGTGTTTTTCAAGCATGCAAGGTATTAAGACCCTTGTAATGGTAGGAGATTTAGACAACATCGTATTGTGTGTTTAATTTTGCTTGAGAGCCTATTTAAAACACTCATCCCTCCACATATCTATACAGAAAAATATCTCATTTCTATATAATATATACAGTAAAGAAAGACACCACTCCCCCAAAGTTTTAGCAGTTCAAAGTTAAGCAAAATTGGAGGGAGATAATATAAAAGGAAATGATCTGCATCTCGTTGAAATAAGCATTCTTAGAGATGTTATCATAGCTCGGGTTAATTAGTACTAAGTATAGAATGCATTTAAAATCTTCTCTAAGGGTGGAGGAGGAGTTATGGAGAGGGGAAAAAGAAAGCTTGTCTCCTGGTGTGTGTTTTTTTTTTTTTTAATTTATTTTTCTCAGTATGTAAGTATATGTATTTGTATCTTTAAAGAGAGAGAGAGAGAGGAGCCCAGACTGATTTACAGGCTTATGCTACTTATGGCAGTCCTGGAGGGCTGGTTACTATGGTTGAGCTCTGTAGTGCAAAATGGCTTCTTCAGAGGCCCTCTTCCATCTTCTGTGGATCTAGAAAAAAGTCCTGTTTTTTAAGCCAAGGTGAGTGTTGACAATATGTATGCTGAAACAGGAAAAAAATGGAAGAAAAAAATCCCTTTGATGCAGAGTTTAAAACTCTGCCCTGAACAACTCTTAAAGTGCCTTTTAAGTTGCTTTTGAAACTACTGAAGCCTAAGTGCTAAAATAGGCCTCATAAAAACTGTACTTTTTCTGCTCTGTGTAAAAATACCCTGCATCTCCTGAAAGGTTCAGTTAAAATACCTTTGGCATTGTTGAGCAGCCTGAGATAATACCACGTAAGAGAAGGATGCAAAAGAAAATGACTAAAGAATTTGGACATTTTAGTGTTTCCATAGAATTCTGTTCTCCTTGAATGGCATCAGGAGAGCTGTTCACTACCACTTACTATCTTCGATGGGTTTTCCAGTGGGCTCTGAAATACCATTGTTCTTTTAGGTAATTTTTTTTCCAATAGAAGGCAGATCTGCAAGGACTAAATTTTTAAATACTTGAAAGGCGATTTGATAAAATGTGTTCTTGCTTTGAGTAGAATTGAAGAGGTTCTAGAGAATTTAAGTTTTAGACTTCAATCTGGTATATCTAGCTTTTTATCTAAAAGTCTTATTTTAACAGATTCTGTCATTGTTGCACTGAATTCTCATATTTCCACTCATCCTAATCCACTGGCTATTCAAACTACTAAATATCTGCAAGCACAGTTGCAACACTTGCTCTATTTAGCAGGGAGGGAAGAAATGTTATTTTAATTACATCTGAGAGATGAATGTGGTGTTACAAGCTGCCTCCAATGCATATTTGTAGGTTTAAAAAAAAAGAGAAGCTAACTCAACAAAACTAAATGCTACAAAAAGGAAAACATCGTACACCAACAAGAGGATTCTGATGTATGCCGGATCAAAGGATAGTTACAGGATCAGTTGACTCTTTCCAGTTTCTGTTCTACATAAAATCTGCTAACAGGCTTCACCTCAGCCAGAAAAGGGAATGTGGTTCTTTGTGCTTTTTGTTGGTCTTTCAGAAACTGTTCCATGATGGAGGGCTAAATTTCACTGCTAACTTTGTACAACTTTCTGAGGTGAAAGAGAGAATGCTTGTCTTCCAGGAGCAGTGTTCTTCAGATGGATGTACCAAAGCATTTGTAGCACTCAGTTCTGTTTATAAATTTAAACTCTTCATTGTAGTGGTTCAAACAGGATCTTTCCTTAAAAATCTGATGTATGTGCAACTTGCTATCCTTACACTGGCTTATAACTGAATTAAGATCTCTGTAGGGGCTGAACGTAAGTGACTTCAGAAAGATTCCTGAAAGGACGACATTTTTCTCTTCTTAAGCTTACTACCTAATTAGTTAATTTCATCAGCTTTAGAAGTGGCACAAAAAAAAAGTCAAATGTAAGAATGTAGTCTGGGTATATTAAAAATTGTGATTGTTTATAGCAGCATAAAGGCAGTGAGAAATACTGTCAAGTAATATCCTTAGTAAAAGGAGAACTATATTAGTTTAAATTCTCACCAGTTCTACTTTGTTTAATTTGTTACTGATTCATCTTCCTTCCTTCCTGGAAGACTAATAGTCTGTCTTGGTTTAAGATTTTGCTGCTATGTAAGCTTCATAAAAGAAGTGAGTATAAAAGGAATAGCGTGGAAGAGTGTTTAAGTCTGCATTCTTATTTTTGTGTTCTAAGAACAGTACTCCATAAAATAATTTATTTTTTGCTTTTCTATTTTTCTCTAGGGAGCAGATCTTAAGAGTAAAAGAAGATGAGAATGTTCCTTTTTTGCTAGTAGGTAACAAATCAGATTTGGAAGATAAAAGGCAAGTTTCTATAGAAGAAGCAAAAAACAGAGCTGACCAGTGGAATGTTAACTATGTGGAAACTTCTGCAAAAACACGAGCCAATGTTGACAAGGTAATAACTTGCCTCATAACTCACCTAATAAAACAAAGAATCTCTGTCGGTTTTTACTTTATATTTGTCTTCTATGGGTCATAGCTTACACATTCAAGTTATTTTAGCCCCTTTTTTGGGGGGAGTGGATCTTAAAACAAATGCTTTTCTCCTATAGCTTGTGATGAGTGCATGACTAAGTTGCTTAATATAAAACAGTGAGAATGCATTAGGCATAGCAAGTTATCACATCCTAACCTGTGATGAGTTAAGTCATTAGACAAGACCTTTTATTGTTAAAAAGTTATTGAGGCAATTGTGTTAGCCTTGCCTTCTTGTGTTTTCTGTAACTGGAAGATAAAACTGCTTCTAGACAGTGAGAATGCTGTCTGAAGAATAAAATGGCTTAGAAAACTAAGGGAGGGATTGGAATCCTGTTTACCCTCGTCTAGCCACATGCCTGTGTGTTGTTTCGATGAAGAATGGATTTACTCTTTTAAGTTTTAAATGGCCCAGAAGTGCCTCCAGACTTTTTTGGGGATAAAGCCTGGATCAGAAAGCCATAAGAAAGCACAAAGAATATGTATTTCTAAGATGATAAATTACTGATTAGTTGTAAGTATTTCACTTGCATCTTGAAAAGGCAGGACTTCTTGAAACACAGCATTTGAAATAACCCTCAGCCTTGTAGACTGAAAAAGTCTGACAAAAGTAAGAAGCTCAGTTTAAAGTGCAGATTTTTTCCTTTCAGACCTCTTGATACACTTGATGACCCAGAAATTTTCTAATGTAAATGCTTACATATGAGTAGTTGAAGCATAACAGCAGTAATAGGAGTACTGTTTTGCAATAACTTAAACTTTACTGTTGTCATCTGTCAGTTGTCATTGTGAACAAATGGATTGTTCAGTGCTAAAGTAAAAATGTCATGCTGTTCTGCAGGGAACATTAAGTCAATTAAATGCAGAGCAGTTCAGTTGCT
Source organism: Tragopan temminckii (assembly GCA_028571105.1). NCBI lineage: Eukaryota > Metazoa > Chordata > Aves > Galliformes > Phasianidae > Tragopan > Tragopan temminckii. Next base: position 43,710,849 of record JAOWBP010002978.1, read on the forward strand.
TTTAGTTTTGGTGCATAATTGCAGTTAACATTCACCTATTTCAGTTTTGCAGAAATTCTGAGGTTGTCTAAATCTGTTTCATCATGCTTTAGCAGCAGGGGGACAAAAGTAAATATTGTTAAGATATATAACCAGTAACTTTTGCATTCACATGATAGGCTACTAAAGAGCTCAGGGCGTCTTTTTGGAACAGGTGGCATTATGGATCCAGATTGATATGTATTACACAGAGTTCTGATTTGACGATCCATAAATTAGAGTCATAGAATGGCTTGGGTTGGAAGGGACTTCAGAGATCATGTAGTTCCCATCTCCTTCCTACGGGCAGGTTTGCCAGCCATTAAATTGGGCACTAGGTCAGGCTGCCCATCCAACCTGGCTTTGAACACCTCCAGGGATTGGGCATCTGCAACTTCTCTGGGCAACCTTTTCCAGCACCTCATCACCCTCTGGGTAAAAAATTTCTCCCTGATATCTAATCTAAATCTTCCCTCTTTTAGTTTAAAACCATTCCTCCTTGTCCTGCCACTGTCTGCCCATGTAAAAAGTTGATTGCCCTCCTGTTTATAAGCTCCCTTTAAGTACTGAAAGGCCACAGTGCGTTCTCCCCTGATCCTTCTCTTCTCTAGGCTGAATAAGCCCAGCTTCTTTAACCTTTCTTCCTCAGAGAGGTGCTCCAGCCCTTTGATCATCTTCATGGCCTCCCTCTGGACCTGTTTCAAAATGTCCACATCTTTCTTGAGCTGTGGGCCCTGGACCTGGATGTGGTACTCAAGATGGGGTCTCACGAGGGCAGAGTAGGAAGGCACCCTCACCCTGCTGGCCACTCCTCTTTTGATGCAGCCCAGAAGATACCATTGGCCTTCTGGGCTACAAGCACACACTGCTGACTCCTGTTAAGTTTTTTATTTACCAGAACCCTTAAGTCCTTCTCAGCAGGGCTGCTCCCAAGGAGGCTTTGTTGGCCCTCGTAAATACCAGGTATTAGTTACTTGTTTTCTTAAAGCATCTGAAGTTACGGGGTTTATTATGTGAACTTAAGTTAGTATTCTATGAACATTTTTGCTTTTCTAAATTCCAGAAGGGTGCGTTTGGGCTTTCACTCACTTTGGTAACAACAGTAAGCATTTTCTTAAAACGAGCATTTTCTCACACTAGGTTATGTATCACACAGGTGATACAATGCCAGGGCTTAAGCAAGCTGACAGTTGCAGCATACCATTAATGCAGATTTAAGTAAAAGCAAGCAATTTCAACACGTAGTATCCTAAAGGCAGTTGCATTTTTTTTGATGGAAACACATAGTTGCATTGATTTTCCTCATATCCTCTGTACTGAAAGTTTATGCTTTTGCTGCGGTCAATATGGGATTAGTGTAATTGCAGACAAAAATACCTGCTGTGTTCTGTGGAAGAGTTTTTCAGTCCTCGCACTGTCTGTGTTGCATAGAAATGGATCAAGTCCCCTGACAGATCAGGAGGGAAGTCTTCCTGATGGAGAAGTTTTAGAACTGTTCAAATGATCTGCTATGATAACAAAGATGAAATAGTTCTTTTCTGTAGCCCTCTCTAAGGCAAGATTGTCTTAATGAATGAAGTAATTTAAGGCTCCTTCTCACAGCCTTAGCTTACAGTCTTTCCTCTCTTAAATGAGTCATTAATATGTCTCCAACTTCTGTTTCCTACTAAGCTACTTGATAAGAATGAAGTTTATGCATACTTTGAGAAACCTAATCTAAAAATAGCTTATGTAGTTGTATGGTTGATAACCCGTGTTTAAAGGGAATGCTAATTCATTTTTTCTGCACTTTTTGTTTAGATTTGCATCATGGGGCATAGTGACTGTGAAATGTTTAGTGTGTGCTACTGCCTCATTAATGTGCTTCTGCAACTAATCGTAGCAGTGCTTCAATCTTTGCAGTTCATCATTGCATATTCTCAGAATGTAAACTGATTTCCCTGAGTCTCCTCAGTAAGATGTAGATAGAAAATGGGGGAAAAAAATAAAGTCCCAGATAGCGATATGAGTCTTGCTTTAATTCTTCTGACAAGATTAATAAGCAAACAGCAGAAGCTAGCTGAGCTACAGGTACCAAAGAAAGAAGCAGATGTGCATCACATGGGCTTGGCCTTGAAAATCAGTGAGAGATTTGTTGGATTAGTATTTGTTTGCTCAGACTGATGATGTATAATTGATTTTATCCTAACCACCAGAAGTAGATGTCATCAGTGGTAACCTGAAGTAAGTCAGAGGTCTGACAGTGTTTTGGCATTTACGTTCTTCCATCTTTTCCAGGTGTTTTTTGATTTGATGAGAGAAATTAGAGCCAGAAAAATGGAAGACAGCAAAGAGAAGAATGGGAAGAAGAAAAGAAAAAGCCTAGCTAAGAGGATCAGAGAAAGATGTTGCATTTTATAATCAAAACCCCGAATTCCTTTCCTACTTTGACCATACTAATAAAAACCCATAATTTATAAGCATGCCATTGAAGGCTCAAGTGACTGAAATTACTCTAACATGTTGGAAATTGTAATGTACCACTAAAAGCATGAATTGGAGCTGCACTGAAAGTCAAATTCACTGAAAAAGATTGATGTGGCTTCAAGAGAAGCAAACCATTTCATGATCGCCTACCTTCTCACATTTCTTCTGAATGTAGTGTTTCATGGGAAGTCTTTTCTTTATTAGTAAATGGGGAAATATTACTTTGTGGTTTCTTGTAAAGCATACTTTTTTATCATTGATAATTGTCACTTTGTCTTGTCTTTCGTTGCCTTGAAAATTCCAGTTGTGAACATGATACCTAACAGAGAGGTTGTTTTGCCATGGAGTTATGCAAACCAGGAAAGAATAATGTATATGCCAACAGTTATGCTGAGGAAAATCATATGTGGTTCCGCATTACCTGATTAACCTAGAAGAGTGATGTAATCTTTTACATTGAAACATTTGAATATGCCTTAATTTTAAAACCTAGAATAGCAGGTTGCTTAGTCAAGGGTGTATTTTCAGCTTGTTGCATGGAGACTCTCCCTGTGCATCAGTGTGAGCCTGCCCTCTCTGCAGAGTGCAGTTCCATGAATGATCTCGCTAACTAGCTGTCTGCTAGCGGTGTCTGTTCTTCAAATGTGTGCCATATTATGGTTTTGTGAATAATACAGAGCATATTCAGTCATCTGTAGCTTGGTGAACTATATGGTATCTTATAGCTAAAAGGTCAGAATACGTGTAAGATGGAAGTCAAAAGCCTGTGGCACATCCGAGCCTGGAATGGTTGCTTAAACTTAACGTATTGATACCTTGAAGCTTCCCTTTGCAAGTAGATGTTTGTCTAGATGTTCCTTGGGTTTTAACTCCCTGGAGTAGGGTGGAGTGGAGCTGATTCAGTAGTGCTACTGTATTTTGAGTTAAGATGTCTGGGAAATTCCAGTGTCATCGGTTAATTTCTTTTGTGTTCCTGACACTCAGCTGCAGGAACACAGCGTGTTATGCTGAAGCTCGCTGCAGGTTTTGTACTGTTTAGTCTACTTTATGTTGATTTCAAAATGGGGAACATTGTAGCTACTTTTTCTAGTTAATGTTGATATTAAACAATCAAAGATGCTTTTGCAATACAGAAACATTTACCGTGGACATCCAAAATCCCCAAACAAAATGTACTGCCTCAGTTGCTTCAGAATAGCAGGAATACTTGCACGTGATGAGTGTGCTGCATCTTAACTAAAAATATACCAGAACGTTTGAGGGTTTTGGACTCCTCTGGGGTAAGATGGGCTGGATCAATTCCACAAACTGTTACACTTTTTATACATGTGTAAGCCTATAACTGACAATTTAAAATGTGCTCAAGCAAACTAGGTAACAAATATTTAACTTTCATGCTAACAGACATTTTAGGGACTCAAGTCTTAGAAGTCATATTTGTCACGTTAAATATTTATCAGTAGGAATTTTGTATGTGTGTTAGTAGACTGCCAAGTGCAGAATTAAAGTTACTCATGTAACTATGGCAAATGAGCCAGACATCATCTTCCTGTGTACTCATTTTGGTCTATTTAGCCAGGGAGTCTAACCACTAACATTGTGACTTTGCTTTGGAATCTGTCTGCTGGGAGCTGAGGTGTTATGAAGCCACCAGACATATGAAACTTGTCTTGGCTGATGCCTTACCCTGTCCTTTTATTTGCTATTTGAGCCATTCAAAGATGAATAAACTTCCACTTTTTTAAATACGCGTGCAGTGTTAATTGATGACTATAGTATGTGTTATGTTACTTTGCTATAGTTGAGACCAGTTGTCAAGCAGTTAAACTGAGGTCTTTTTAGTGAATGCGAACAAAACAAAATCGTAGATTAAATTTAACTAGTCTGATTAAAAAATCCACTTTGTGAAAGCTGAGACTACGCATGTGCTACCTTGTATCCAGTGTTAATTGATCCCTACTTGCTATACCAGGGAATATATCAGAAAGCACACAGACAAAACTGAGGTAAGTGTGTTCCAGAAGTACTTTTCCATAAGAATGGCAAGTGAGTTTTGGTTTTTTTGTTTTGATAGTTTTTGTTTGTTTGTTTGTTTGTTTTTGTGGTTGTTTGCTTTTTTCTTTAAAGTAAATCCTGTATAAGTCTAAAGAAAAAAAAAGTGCTTCTGAAGCTGTGTCTTCTAGCATTTTCTGGGATAATGTAAATTTACTTCTCCAACTTGCAGGGAAAATAAGTTGAACTGTGTATAATAGGATTTGGTACATCCTGGGAGAGTCATCCAATATGTGATCCATTTGCATCATAAATTCATGCTTTAGCCTACTTCTTTGCCTGAAACTGCTAGGTTTACCTGCTTAAAGTGCTTCTTCAGTAAGCGTTTTCTCTCCTCTTTCTCCTCCAAGAAGTCGAAGAATGCTTTCTTACATTGGCAGGATTAAAGCCTTCCATGGGATTTCACTCCCAAGTTAGCTTAACATGCTGGTAATCCCATTGCCACCTTTTGTGAAATACGCTGTATTGTAAAACTGCAGGCCAGACAGATTCCTTAATTTGTAACAAGCTATAAAGTTGTCTTCTGTTGTGTACAAAACTAATACTGAACTATTATGCTAACTCGTTTTTTTCTTTTTTTATAGCTTTATAAACCCAAGGGACTTTCAAAAATATTGGCTAAGGGCTCGGCGGTCTGTTTGGTAGCTTCTGAAGCCTCCTGATGAGCACAGCTTAACAAAGGCAACATCCAACAGTTTTCTTTGATTCTGAAAAAGTATCATGGTGTGCAGGAAGTGCTTTCCCATTCAGAGGGACATTAGAGTCAGTGTAGTGTGGAGAATAAACACTCTGCAAGCTCAAATGACAATCGTAATACACTAAAATACAAGCTGTATCTGAGCCTTACAGTCATTGTATTAATCTGCAGGAATGAAATATTTTATCTATGTATGAAACTGACTTAGTGGAAATCTTGGGTTTCTCTTGGGGACACCGAGCTTTGCCATGCTGACTGCATTTTACTAAAACTGAGTGGTAGGTAAGGCACCAATGCTGTTAGTGCTGGAGTTCTGTTGTTTTTTTTTTTGCTCTAAATACATTGACCAAACTGGAATATTTCTGACTGAAGCTTCTTTGTCAATAAAGTGAAGTTCAAACTACCTGAGATCTGCCCAAGGTCAGACAGATGATGAGACTTCTGGTCTTCACAGGATCTTACTAACCACTGATACAATCCATTTAAGGAAAATATTCAGAAGATCCAATTTTGATACTGCTTTCTAGAGTCTTTTTTTTTTAACCTTCTCTTTCATCCATGTATAATGGAAAAATACCAAAACTTAAGTTGTTGGAAAAAACTTTAACAGGGTTTTTTGTTCTGCTTTCCAGTCACTGGAGTGGTTAGCTATCACTGATTCAAAACAAGGTTGCCTTCTACCAAGATTCTGAATTTTCCTACTAGATGGAAGTTGCTGGTTTTGTAGCTGCCCTCAAGCAGCTGCATAGCTGTAGCTTTGCTGTGGGCTCCTGTACATGCAGACAAAACTCCCGTACATAAAACAAAGATAGTTTGGAACAACTCACCCTTGTGAGGAGTTGAGGGGAATAATGTAATATAAATCTGAGAAGAACGAGAGCAGTACTGGTTGCATCTCAGACCCCATAACAATGATGTGCAGTGCAGGTGCTTGTTGGGTCCATGCTTTGATTTGTGTAACACTGTCCTGCGATATTGAGGGCATTCTGTGGTTTTTTCTTTCTTTTTTCTTTTTTTTTTGCCTGATTTCTGTTTTACTTAATATGACAGGGTGTTATAAATAAGGAATGGAAGGAGGGATAGTTTACAACCTAAAACTATGTGCTAAAGGTAAGCAGGCTCCAGAACGCTATTAAAACGTCTGGAAAATCTTTCATCGCTCCACTGTTCCCCTTGCTCTTAGCTAAACAGAGGTGAGGAGGAGGATGTGTGTTCAATAATGCCCAACGACAGGAACTACTTTGGAAATTTTCTTGGAAAGAGAAACAAGCCTGTAGCAGAATTATTTTTTCAGTCATTTTTGTGTGCTTCATGCTAGAAGCTTCAGAAATCTGAGTTTCTAAGTGGTTTGGCATTAACTGCAGTTTAACTTAATTTTCCTTAATTGCTGATATTTTAAGAAAATAATTGGTTGTTTCCTTATAGTCCAACAACACAGCACTCACTTCAAAGCATGTTCAGAGGGCAACGACTCATCTCAGTGTTTATGGGTGGAGTTTTTAAGTGAACCAGGGGAATGGTGAGAGGCTTGTTGGATCTGGGAATAAAATCTGCTCTTTGCTAATAAAGCATGGTAAGGAAGCTGTCCCCACTGGGGCAAATGTGTAACAGAAGTGGCTGTAGCTGCATGGGGATAGGCAGATGTACGTTCATCTACTGAGCCAATGTCTCTGGGTTGCCTGTGGATGTGTGACTTTGGAGGCTGATTCTTTAGGAAACAGTTGTTTCCAGTGGAAATGGCTGTATATATATATGTATATATATGTATACACATATATTATCAGAATGCAGATTTAGAATTACGCAGGTTCTCCACTTAATGAGCTTGGTTGCAGTCACATTTTTCCTCCCAGTCCATCTTACTACTTTATGGCAGATAGCAAAGAGGGTGGAGGAAGCTACTTTCTTCTAGGAGCCATCTGATGGGGTGCAGCCTTCCAGGGGCACAGAGTTGGAAAAGGAAGAAACTGGGAGGGCTTGTGTCTCATGGGTGTCCTAGCTAACTAGTGACACCCAGGATTTTTAATGCTGTACTTTAGACAGGGACTGCAATTCTGGAGATAATGAATTGGGTTTGCCTTCAACCACTTTTAGCATGTCTGGTATGCTTCTGGTATTTATTTTTGCTTTTCTCTTGTCTATTGAAGACTTATGAGAGAGTTTTTCAATGCAAAAAATGGGAGACCTGTTCGGTAAATGGCTGCCAGACTAATGTATTTAATATTAGTCATTCCTTTTTTTTTTTTTTAAAAAAAAAAAAAAAAAAAGCTTGAAACAGTAGTCCTTCTCCTTTGTCTGGCAACTACCAAAATGCCTACTGAAATAGGCTGGGGGAGTGTAAAAAGATAAACAACATACCACTTCTGCAGGTACCTGTGGGCTGTTGCAGCTGCTGCAAGTGTCAGAAGGGCCTTGAGAAGATAGAGCCACCTGCCCTTAGATGCTGGTGGCAGACACACACTGTATGTGGTGGGCGGGAAGCTTGGAGAACTTGGCTGCCCCTGTTCTGTTAGATGAGAACTAAGTAGATAAAAATGAGGCCGTGGCACTGCTTCTGTTTTGCAGTGTTAACTAAATCTGCAAGGAAACAAGGGTATTTTTCATCAACTTCCCAAAAACTTCATAAATGTTAAGCATTCTTATGCCTAGCCTACCTAGAGGTATCCAGACTGGGGGTGCTCGTGAACACCCAACAAACCTCTCCATGGGGTCCACAGGAACTGCTGCAGAGCTGCCCAAATGCTAGGACACTACTGTTAGTGTGTACTTTATTTCAGCATCTAAAGGGGATCTCTGAGAAAGAAGGACACAGACTCTACTAAAGTAGAGTAGTATATATATGTATACACATATATTATCAGAATGCAGATTTAGAATTACGCAGGTTCTCCACTTAATGAGCAGAGACTCTACTAAAGTAGAGTCTGTTGTGACAGGACAAGGGGAAACTGTTTCAAACTAAAACAGGGCAGATTTAGGTTGGATATAAGGAAGAAGTTGTTCATAGTAAGGGTGGTGAGGCACTGAAACAGGTTGCCCAGAGATATGGTGAATGCCACGTCCTTGGAGACACTCAAGGTTGGGCTGGAGGGCTCTCTGAGCAGCTGATCTAGCTGTGGATGTCCCTGTTCATTGCGGAGGAGTTGAACTAGATGGCCTTTAGGGATCCCTTCCAACTCGGGGATTCTATGACTCTAGCTCCTGTCACTGCATTAGAGAGAGGTTGCCGCATGGTGCTTCCCATGTCGGGAACGGCTGCTGCAGTCACCAGGGCAATACCCAAGTCCAAATAGGACAATGCTGTTGGCTCTCTAAATGCTTCTGTTTGCTGATGTATCAGCAGGCAGAAGAAACCATGTTTAGAACAAGCTCCTAGCTGTAAGTATTTTTTTTTTAATAATTTATAATCCTCTAGTCACATGTGCACTTATGACGATGGAGTGCAGAAGAAAATGTTTGAATGTTTTTCATTAACTTGCATTATATTTTGATGTTAAGATCTTGATCCTCTTGTGTGAAAAGTGAGATTAAAAACAAAAGTATTTAATCTTTCCATAATGCAACTAGATTATCCCTCTTGTACTCAGAAATGCTTATTGCAGTTGGCTGTGGTTATTTTTTAAGCAAAATCAGAAAAGAAGCAGCAAGGAGAAACCACAGAGTTTCTGCTGATTACCTTTGTTCTTCCTTTTCTTAGATGCTGCAGGTAGCATCTCTTGCAGCTAACACATGGCTCACACAAGTGTGCTACACCAGCCAGCCAGTGCTACCATAATCCAGCGGAGGTTTCAAGTCAAGTGCTTTTATTTGAAGGTAGCAATTAATGATGTTCCTTCAGCTGACAGTTCCTTTCCCCCACTGCGTGTCTGGAAGCACAGTGCTAACATCTGACGTGGGAATGGCAGAGACCACACCTGACCCACCTGAATCTGCGGCTGTTGGCCGATGGTCTTTCCAAGCAGTAACCCGAGTGCTTGGTTGCATTGGTAACCCCACAAACTGCTGAAAATTTCAGATTTGCACTCAGGTCACTCACATCAGAGCAGTTTGACTGTAACAGGGGTGTTGTGGTAGCACCAAGCAGCAGATCTGGTATCTGCGTCAGGACTAAAATGAGACAGCCCTGAGAAATGGAATGAAAAGTCAGATAACAGAGCAAAAGACTTCTCAGGACCATTATGGAACTTGGAATAATGTATATGCTTGGAAATATTATAGCTTAGTTTTATAAAGTGACAGAAGACCTAAGAAGGACCTGCGTAACTTCTGTTACCTTGGTGTCCAACTGATGGTTGGATCGGTCAGGTTCTGCTGCTCACAGTGCTGGTATGCACATAGATGAGCAGAATTCGTCTTGGTTTGAAGTGACTGTATCCAAAGGCACTGTTACCTGTGTAAAGGTGATTGATCATTCAGCCCGTTTGCAACTGCACAAGAGAAATATGGAGAAATGTGAAACAAAACCAACCCAACTGCAAAACAAAATATTTTTATGCCAGAGTAGAAATAATGTCAGCCCCAGGAACAGAGAAGCAAGCATGCTACTGTTCCCCACGTCTGGAACTTTTCAAAGAAAGAGATGAAGAGATGTTCTTGGTTTGAGCTAGTAGGAAGATGAAATTCCTACTGATTTGGCTGATTTTTCTGTGATGGTGCTTTTCACAGAGAGGAGAGGCTGAAATCAAGGACCGTGTTGTAATAACTTATTCCAGCCTTACAGAACAAGGATGCACTGTGAGTAAACTGAAGCAAGTGCCTTTTTAGAACAGAGGAAAGTTAGCTGAAGTCAAACCATCATTTCACAGGCCTCCAGGAGCAAGGCACAGCAGTGTGCATCACAGGGGGTTTTGCTGCACGCATGGCACATGCTTGCTCAGTGCCCATCTGAACAGTGATACAGCTAGAAATCGGGCTCTCTAGAGCGCAGCACGTTGATGCACCATGGGAATGTGTAGCATGAGATTGATTCCCTTTCACCTAAAACTGGGGCCTCTGCTTCTGCACTGCCCCTTCGGTGATTTTCCCACTTGCAGTCGCTGGTGAGGGACTCTTGGGACTTGATAAGTGCAGTGGAGATATTAATTTTTATCTTACTCTCTGCATTTTTTCTGTTGCAACTTCCTACATCTCTTTACTCTTTTGACATACAAAATGTTACTGTTTTAGCATTCTGTTAGTGCTGAATGGCTGCAGGCCATTCTATACGTGGCTCTTCGTTCATAATTAATGCAGTCAAAAAACTGAAACAGACTTTTGCTTCAGGTTGCAGTCTGAGATTTCTGACTGCCTTTGAAATGAAACTTGGATAAATGGTGTCTGCAAAAAAACTCCACATTCCTAATCTATATAGGATTTTGTAGACATAGCCTCTGAAGGCTCCTGCACATAATACAGGATGTCTGCTGTAAAGCTAGAAATGTCTTTATGGTTCTGCACCTTCATTTATAAAGCTGAATGTTTAGCACCTCTGAAAATTAGCCCCCACAACTTCTGAGGTAGAAGTCTGTATTTTGGTGTAGGATTATCATCTTCCCAGTAAGTCTCAAGTTGTTCAAAATGTTACTTTTCATCCCCGAGAGGGGATTGAGAGGGAGATCAGTGCGAATGGTGTTTGTTTGCCTCGAGAGCTGGGGACAGTGAATCTGAGGCATTGCCTATAAGAGTCCGTGGAGGATGAACAGACGTTTTGCAGCACAAATACTGGTGTTAACTCAGGCTCCAAACTTTGTCATCTTTGCTATGCTGACCTCTAGGGAAGCTTTTCTGCAAAATGGTTTACCAAAGCATTTGCACAGGGAACAAGCATGGCTTCAAAATAGTCGCTGCCCTTTTTGTTTAGGGCTACACGTCTGACGCCAAATCAGAAGCTGGCCCTCACACGAAGTTGCAGGCTGTTTGCTGCTCCCTCTGCTGGTCCCAACACGTCTGAGTGAGTCAAAGTCTTGGTACGTTTGGGCAGGGCTCAGCCAGCAGAGAAAGCATATCCTGTGTTAAGAAATGACACAGTACTTGTGAATATTTGAATAGGACTCTGCATTCTGAGTCTGGGTGGAAGGAGGGTGGCACGCACTTTTCAGACTGCTTCAGCAACAGATAAAGTTGGTATCAACCAGTTAAGTTCTAGCCTGATAGCTTTGTACAGAATAGCTTGCTTTCTCAAAGTAGTTTGGGTAAAAGTGACTGTGCACATGCCTCCCGTTAGCAGATACGCCTGTTTCAGAAGGGACTTTTCATTTGCTGAAAAGCCAGAAAGCTCTGCTTGGTTTGCTGTTAGTTAGCAACGGTGCCTGCAGAAAGGAAATAGTAGACAAAGCTTTGAGGAGATTCTGTTTGTTTCAGTGAACTGCTTTAAAGCAAAGAGAAGAGATTTAGAGAGATGAATGCGCATATTCTATAGGAAAATGATTCTATTAATCCATAAAAAGCCTTGGGATATCTTGTTTCTTGTTCTCCTCGTTATCCAACTGAGAAAATGTGCTGTGGATCAGGAGCATTTTCCTTCTAGATACAAGAGGGTGAAAGTGAGTCCCTGGTTAATGAGCGTTGTTCAAGAGCAGAGAAACGTTTCTCAATTAACCTGCTTCACTTCATTCAGTCAGAAGAACACCATCCCAGTGTGGAATGATTCGTACTGAACACTTATAAAAGCCAAAACCCTAACAGAAATTAACTAGCTGAAGACATACAGTAGAAGCACTTCTTGTTTTCTACTAAGTTCATGGCCCTCCTATTACAGGCAAAATTAACATCATTAATTAAATCATTAACAGCAAAATCCCTTCCTTAAACTGATCAAGGCTGCTGGGCTTCGCTGTTTGGTTTCTTCTACTAGGATCCCCCAAAACCCCATTGTTTTCATAAGTAATAAATGTCCATTTGCAGGCTGCACTATGACTGTTTATAACTGCCTGCACTAACTCTGTCCTTCAGTGCAACTAGTTCTTCTTTTTTGACTTTTTTTTTTTTTCCTTTTCTACTCTCAAACTAATTTACAAAACCGTACAACTTCCTCCCTGTCTTTGTTATGCTAGACTAACCATGCTCTGCCAGACTCTCCCAAAAATAGGAACTTGGTACCACTGATGATCATAGCCTTTTCTGCACCTGTTGTACGTTCATCATCCTCTGAAATAGAATGATCAAAAGCAATGATCTGACTGACTGAAATAAGGCATTAGTCTTTCTCAACTCTTTCTTAGTATACAGGTTGCATTTGCCATTTTCTGTGATAAATTTATTTGTGCCCTGATCGTTAAGGTCTTTATTCTTCTGTCTTTTCCAACTGTGGATACACCAATTCACAGAAGCATTCCTCTGGTTGGAAAAAACAAACAAACAAACAAAAAACCACAAAACAACCTAACACTGAAATGCTGAATGTTGCTAGCTTTTCCATGGTGCATAGGGAACCATGAGTCATTGCACTTCAGTCACTAGACAATCTCAGGACAAGATACAAGAAAAACAGCAGTCAAGAAATAGCAGAGGTGTTAGCAGCTACAAAAAGATAGCACAGTTGGACCTCTTATTACCTTTTTAAAATGGTGAGAAGAAATGTGTATTTATTTCTTCAGAGATTAAAAATAATGTCTTTCTTCTAAGATTCCACACTAAACAAACAAAAGCAAACAACACACAAGCTCCCTAAGACAATAAACTAACTGAATTCATGGCAGGTATTAGAGACACTGCAAGAGACTCCATTAAAAAAAAAAAAATTCTAGCTCTCCATATGCTTGGAAGAACAGTATTATTTTTGTAAGAAGAATAGCAGGTTGACATGGAAGACTAGAAACAAAACTTCAAAAAACTCTAGATAACTGAAGGAAAAGAATCACAGATACCAGATTCCAGCTTTGGAGGTGTTTTGTTTGTTTGTTGTTTTGTTTTTTTTTCCCCCCAGTGTTTGCCACTGTTTTCATCTGCTGGGCACACAATAACACTTAGCAGAATAACAGGTAACTGCAAACACTATTCCTGAGGTATAAGTTTTTGGCTTGTTATGGAACATCAAGCCAGACCTGACCAGAGCGCTGATTTCCACACCATCGCAGCAAACACTGCTAAAATGAATCTTCTAATTTGATTCCCTTTTCCCCTCCTATTTACTCTTCACCATTAAGCCTTGTGAAAACAAGTTCTGATGAACCCTAAATTTCCCGGTTCCTCAGGAAGCAAGCAGTTGGCACTATGCTATCAAGCAGTGCCTTCAATGCTTCCAAGGAATTTCATTGTAGGAATTCTTTTCAGAAATGCTTTATGTCAGGAATGTATAGATATAAGTTTTCACTGTCAAATCCTCAGCCTCCACTGCTTGCTGGCTGAGAGCTGCTGACACTGACATGACCACTGTTGGTAAATCATTCCGTAATCTGGCATAGCTAATTTCAAGGCAGAGTAAACTCAATGTCATCAGAAACTTAGCTTCTTGTTAGGAAGCTTCTCTGGAAAGTCATGAGGCACATTCCACATGCAAAAAAACCAGCTCACTACTGCTAATCACACAACTCTTCCAAATAATACATTCGTGCTCCAGAAATGCCGTCAAATGCTTGGGAGTAAGTTGGAAATTGCAGCCTGTGTTGAATTCCCCAGATCTGTCCTACGTAATTATCCACACTCTCTACACCTGGCTCTGTGATGTATGGTTGTTGGCTTTATGGGCTTTGTTTTTGTTGCCTTTAATGTGCTAGCAGCCTGATGGGGTGCTTGTTTGGTTGCGTGTGCTTGGGTGTGTGTCACACCATGCACTGAATAACCTCTTCATAGTTGTTGAATATTCACATGCGCTGTCAGCAAGAATGAATACTGGCAAAGCTACAACCAACCTCCAGGCTGTTACTTGCAGACTAAACCTGGAAGTACTCCACTTACAGCAGGGGGGAAGAGACAAAGTATGCTGCTGCTGACCCCAGAATTGCACGGAATTTTGATAATGCAGAGTGTCTTCATAAACAAACAGTTCTACTAAAAATAAACGCAGCATTGTCCTGGTTACAAAAATCTTTCTTTGACAGTAATGTTCTCTCCTGAAATGGCAGGTGTGTCAGCTATTTCCATCATCATCTGATGGGATGCTGTTACAGAAAAGAAAAATGAATGAGATATTCTCCACAAGAGAAAACCTGAAGTGTGTCTGAATAGAGAAATATGTAATGAATGCTTTGATGACAGTAAGAAATATGAAGTGGAACAGAGGTGAAGACTGGAGTTTAATAATACCTGTAAAAGAAGGTTCACAAAAGGAGATCTACAGAACTCAAACAGGAGGATTACTTCAGCTTGGTTTAGGAAAAGAGGAGACTATCATTTTTGCATTCAAGGTATCGAAATACAACAGTGAAAATAGGTGCTTTTGTGGCTTGTTGTTGTTTCTTTTGTGTGTGTTTGGCAGAGCAGATACATAAGTAGCATGTATGTAGGCTAGGTAACATTGATTAGACAACAATGTGGCTAGAAAACTACCACAGCCATAAGAAAAGATAACAAATTCTGCTTTTCAAGCACTTGGAATGGCATTCAAGATGATATGGCAGATACACCTAACAAAACCAAATCACCTGAAGAAAGTGGTGCTGAGTTGAAGGCAGTAAAGTGACAGCTCCAGTGAGGAAATCATGTAAAATAAAAGGTAGGAAGGACAAAAAAAGGGTAGAACCACAGAGCTTGAGACCCCATTAGATTGTGAAATCAAGAGTCAGGAAGTTTGGAGGAAAAAATTAATGCACTAAATTGAAATTCATTTTAGTAGCGTAAGAGAACAGAATGTTTATTTTTCAGGAAGTCACAGAATTGCTTTAATGTGTCACCTGTTTAACAGTCACCTGGCCTTAGACTTTTGTACACTGCTTTCTGGAGCTCCCTTTTAAGGCTGTCCAGCAATCATTCCTTGATTGCATTGTGAATTATGTTTCTCTTGTGACTGTTTTGACAAAAGCAAGTCAGCATAGCAGATAAGCAATCATCTACCTTGCAAAGCCCTCCTAAGTAGTATTAAACATTACAAACATTTAGCACTATAGGAGACGTAATCAGTCTGACTGAACTTTCTAATGCCTCGTGTGGTCATCATCATCTGCTCTCACCAAAAAGCAGGCAAAGTGCAGCGTGTCCCGACCCTGGGGTGTGGGTTCAGCTTTGCAGCATCTCTGCTGGTCTATGCACTCTTTAAGGAAGGAATCAGGCTATGTGCTACCCCTGAGAAACATTCACTTGCAGTGTGATGGCTGGATAGATTTGTGTGTATTTTGGATGTTTTGTAGGTTTTCTAAATTGAAGCAAATACAAACAGCAAATTAGTAGCTCCGACTACAGTTCAAGGTGCTGGCTGAGCCTTAAGAAGTCCAGATAAATAAACCAGGGCAAAAACAGACTCTGATCAACACAACTGTTTTGAAAATGTTGAGAATGGGAAAGGAAAATGAAAGGCTATGTGAAATATTTAAGAATGGCTTCTCTCTAAATATGAAACATTTCTTTATTAGCAAGACAGAAAACTTCCTGGATTTCTAAAACCAGAATCTAAGGGGGTTCTTTGAATGGGGGAAGATGAATGATTCTCTCATAAAGAAGCTACAGCTTCTAGGAAGGAGCAGAGATGTGGAATCCATGAACACTGACCTCCTAGAGTGCTGCAGAGCTCACTGAAGGTGGATCCTCCTCCAGATGTCAGACAAGCAATGGTATTGGATCCATCTTCATCAGGGCTGGGCGGTCACCACACCGTTGGTATCGGGCAGCCTGCAAAGAGACCTCTCCCCAGCCACCAAAGGGGTGCTGGGGTCTGTACGCCTTTCCCAGCCAGCTCACGTCAACCAGTGAACATCCTGTGATTTTACCGTGAGCGCAACAGACCAACTGCAGGACCAACCTACGTGCTCACATGGAGCGCTCATTTCCTGCAATTCTTCTATTGATGGCCAAGGCTTGTATGAGCCCTGCTTTCCCATTTCCCATCCTCATCTCTCCTAAAGAGTTGGCATCAACTCTACTCTGAGCTCTGAGGAAGAGGGGAGGACAGAGATGAGCCTGAGTGATGGGACCCTAAGCATGAAGTGGAGGCTGGAGACCCAACAACAGGTACCTGTGCTCAAAGAGCAGATGCTCCCTTTGGCAAGATAAAAGATATCAGGAAGCCATTCCCAGGAAAGAGCTACTGAGCACCTCTGCCATTTCTCTGCCTTCAAAATTCTCCTGCCATAGGCCTCAACTCCCCCAAAGGCCACATGAGAAACAGTATCACTTTACCGTGGCATCCCAATGTAACAAGCCACTTCACTGCTTTATCTACTGAGCCTGCGGTGAGAACACAAGTTGCTGAGCAATTAGGGTCCCCAACACAAACAGCACTTTGTAGAAGCAGGTCCAACAGAAAACACCGATGTCTGATAACAGTGTGAACAGCAGTTATAATTCATCCAGAGAGGAAGGACGGATCCTCTCCAGAACAAGAAGTGGTGGCTGATGGGGAGCAGCGGTACAATCAAGCCAATGTAGACATGCCTGAAAGAGAGAGAGAGCCCTTAAAGGTGGATTCACATCAAATGGAAGAATGGATTGAACTGGAGCCACCTGCAGCAGGGCAGGCCCATTACAGGCACATCGCTTTTAGGCAGCTAGGACAGAAATATTTTCCAGAACCGTCAAGGAGGGTTGAGGTCAGTTCTCCTACCAGAGCTCTTTTTGCAAGTGAGACTTGTGTTCTTTCTTCTTAAAGGGCTTGATTGATCCTCCTCCTAACAAGAAGTAGCGGCTGATAGGGAGGCTCAGTACCAATGCGCCCATATACTTGCCCCTTCCTGACAGTGATGGAGAGCCCATGGATGTAGATCCACAACTGGAAGAAGAACTGACTGCATTGGAATCACCTGCAAGAGGTGAAGCTGTAGCTGAACCACAGGCTCACTGCTCTCAGGCAGTCAGTAAAAAAACAAAAAACAAAAAAACAAAAAAAACCCTTTCTCTAACCGTTGAAGGAGGGCTGAGGTTAGTCCTCTTCCCCCAGATGGCCATCCTGCTTCCACAAGGGAAAATCCCATGATTGTCCCATCAGCTGATACAGCCCCAACTGCAAGATTGTTCCACAGGCTCATATGGTACATCCATTTCCTGATAATTTTTCCATTGACCCCAAAAGCTTGAATGAGCCCACATTTCCAATTCCCAACCATTGTCTCATTGTAAAAGATTTGACACCAATTCTGAACCAAGTCCTGAGGAAGAGGACAGAATAGGGACTGGCATCCATTGAGCACAGGAGAACACAAGGACTACATCACAGGGACCCCAACCTCCTCGGAGATTCCAAAGAAGTTACAGAACCTAAGAAACAATGGCTGATAGAGAAGCTCAATACATGTAGACTTACCTAGGAGTGACCCATCACAGGCCCATTGCTGCCAGGCTGACTACCTCCCCCAGATGGCCAGCTCCCTTCCACAAGGGAACATTCTATGATTTTACCATCAGATCCTAGCGCAAGATCGTCCCACAGGTTCATATGCCACTGATGCTGAAAGCTTGAATGAGCTTTGCTTGAACACATCCCAGCTCTTAGATTCTCATTGTTGTGGCCTCATAATGTCACAATCCACCACACTGCTTTCTATTTCAAGCCCTATAAATACAGCAGGAACAGCACTTGTTTATTAGCAAAAGCTTTTGCAAAGCTCTTTGTCCAAGAGAGACTTGTGTTATTTCTTCCTACAAGGGCCAACTGATCCCCATCCTAACATGAAGCGGCAGCTGAAAGGGAGGCTCAGTACCATCACGCCCATGTACGTGGACTTACCTGAGAGAGACAAATCACAGGCTCATTGCTCCCAGGCAGACTACCTCCACCAAATGGCTGTCTCTCTTCCACTAGGGAACATCCCATGATTTTACCATCATCTGAGACAGCCCCAAATGCAAGACTATCCAACAGGCTCACATGGTGCATCCATTCCCTGGTAATTCTTCCACTGACCCACAAAGCTTGAATGATCCTTGCTTTCCCATTCTTCCCATCATCCCTCTCGAAGAGTTGATGTCAATTCTGCACCAAACCTTCAGTAAGAGAATAGGCTAGGGACTGGCATCCACTGAGTAGTGCTGAACTAGAGGTGTCCACGGGAAGGACCCCAGCATTTCTAGAGCTTCCAAGTAGTGTCAAAGGAATTACAGAGGCACCTTTTCCTTTGGATAAAGGGAAGGTTAATCAGGACAGGAAGAAGTACTGAAAGTCAATGTGGAGAGCCATTATCCTTGGTATCAGGTTTTTTTTTGCAAAACTGAACATTAAACTTTTTTTTTTTTTAAATTAGAAAATAAAAGAAGAAAAATAATTCAAATATCAAACAAAGAAAAACAGCAACGCCTTAGATATTTTTCAACCTTTGTCTATATTTGCATTCCCACGTGCCTTCCTGATTTCCCCAGTAAAGAAATGACATTGCTGTGTGTTGTGTGGACCTGGCCCAGCTCCTCAGGACTGGGCAGGGGCTAATTCACATGGCGTCTCAGGGCAGGCTTAGGGAATTGCCTTTGTTTGGTGTCAAGACAAGAAGGTGGAAGGGGATCAGGACAGAAGCAGTGCTACCTCCTTATATTTCATGGGCAGGAGTGAGGAAAGGGAGAGAAAGTCAGCTACTTTTTAGTGTTTGTGGTTGAGTTTTTTGCAAAAGTGTGTGCAAGGAAGGCACTATCATTCTGCCACTTCAAATAGCAGCTATCACCCACATCCAGCAGAAAGCCATGTCCTCTGCAACCCTGTGCCCTCTCCAGCCATAGGAGCCAACACAGCTACACAGACAGAGCTTCCTAGGGAACATGTGGCCATCCCAGCCTCAGGCTGCAGGGTGTGCCCAAGCTTTCCATCTGTCTGCTCCACTTGCATGCATTTAAGTCTTTGGGGCTCAATGGGATTCATTCCAGGTTAATCAAAGTGCTGGCTGATGTCATCATGAGAAGTCTCTCAATTATTTTCCAATGCTCTTGGGAATCTGGAGGGGTCCTACTTTACTGGAAACTGGCAAATATTGTCCAATTTTTTCAGAAGGGTAAAAAAGAAGGCCCCACTAATTACAGGCCTGTCAGTTTCCATTTGGTGCCTGGCAAAATTATGGGTAACACCTGGGAATTATTTAAAAACACCTGAAAGACATTGCAGTCACGGGTCACAGCCAACACAGATTCATGAAAGTCCAGTTTAACCACATTAACATCCTGGTCTGGACAATCACCAATTGCGTGAGAATTAAAAACATAATTTTCTAGATTCTGCCTCTAGGACAGGGCAACCCATACAGACTGGGGTACAAGAGGCAGGAGAGCAGCTCAATGAAAAGGGATCTGGGGGTTCTAGTCAGCAGCGAGTTGAATCTGAGTCAGCAATGTGTCCTGGCAGCCCAAAGGGCCAACCATACCCTGGGGTGGTGCATAAGGAACAGGTTGCCCAAGGAGGCTGTGGATGCCCCATCCCTGGAGGCTGTTTACGAGGGTGGATAGTGATAGGACAAGGGGGAATGGTTTTAAACT
>JAOWBP010002978.1:43738069-43749749 GCA_028571105.1 Tragopan temminckii
AATGTCTTGGAAGATGTGTGGTGAAGCCAGCTGATTAAATTTAGGTCTCCCCTCTCAAATACACTGCCACGTTACCATGAACTGGAAGATAGCAGTGCCTGCTCATTAATGCAGCTCACTGGTTGTTGATGGCAGATCTAGACTGCAGTGGGAGTTTTAACCCCGTTTGGTTCTATTTGCTTTCTCAGTATTCAGCTCTTTATTCTGATGAATCCCTTTGCATCCTGTCTTGTCTAAAAGTAAGCAAACACAGGACAAGAGTCAATTTCATTGTTTCACTCTATAGACCTAATATGTTTGGCTATAGTAATGTTTGTGCTTAGGTAACACATCTGCCTGCTGGCACGTTTCATGTAGCTCGCTCTCAAAGCAGTTAAGAAGAAGAGAGGTTTTCAAGTTTACAAACAGAAGAAGATAACACGTGACTGTTCTGATTTGTTAATAAAATGCAGTTCTTTTTTTAATAAATATGTGAGAGTGGAATGGGGAACTGAGAAGCACGTAAGGTAGTGGTATGACATGAGAAAAACATTTAAGCTGAGTGAGATTTGTGCTCCTGGAAATCTGACTTGTGTGAGCAGCATTCTTTTTCCTCCCTCTTTACTTTCAAATATCGAGATAGTAAAATGTAGCACTTCAAGTTTTCAGTTAATAGTTGGAATTGTTTCGTTGTGTGTGTGACTGTGCAGGCAGTATTAGCATCAGTAGGCAATTTGGTTAAAATTCATCAGGGAATCTCCTGGTTAGTAGCCGATATATTATCCAAAGAAATGTAACAGTGTGTTTAATTGCTAGAAAGAGGAACGTTGTGACAGTTTCAAAACTTGCAACTAATAACACTTAGATATTTTGAGTGCTTTTATACAGTGAACAAGTGCATTGTGTTGAGCAACAACTGTTTTTTTTCTTGGTGGAAGAGAAGCCTGCTTGCTTTTTGTCTTCTGAAATACGGAGGAGAGCAGTGCCAAGTTCTGTTTTGGGGATGGATTCCTTACTAGTGCCTTCCTCCTTTGTTTTGTTACACACACCTATTCTCTATATGATTTTTAGATAACGTCTTGAAAATTTCTTTCTGGTTTCATATTTTAGCTAGACATAATATTATGCAATTACTTCAATTTCCCTCTGCAGCTAATCAGGTTGTGCTCCTAGTCTCCTTTGTTGCTGTCTCCAGGGGAGGAAAAAAGCAGCTCCATGTAAAGAACTTCTTTCTAATGCAGGCTAGTCCTACTGTTACTTATGGTTTTTAGGCAAATCAGTTTTCTTTTCCTTTTTTTTCCTCTGTATATAAAAAACACTGAAACGTGTAGATGGTTCAGAAGTGGTTTTACGGGAGTGAGTTTGGCAGTTTGTCTCTCTAGGGATGTAGAGCTGTGTGGAGTGCACTCACAGTGCTTGTAGAAGGCTGTTGATGGATAAGCACAACACAAATACCTGTAAATGGTTCTGACTTGAGGGTGTGCTGCCAGCAGATGCTGGTGCTTTCACTGGGTGGGTTAGCTGTGACCCTTACCTTCTGTTTGGCCCCTGATCTCTGCAGATTAGGGTGAGAAAATCTGGATTGCTTCATTGGGTTTGTTGATTGTTTGCAACACAATTGAGTGTTCGTAGCCACTGTCCTTTTGTTCTTGGTTACTATGTTAAAAACAAACCGTCCTAACTAACAACAAAATAATTGGTGGCGAATGTCAGATGAGGCATTTTATATATGCATGTATGCATGCTTGTGTGTTTAACAGAAGTCTGGTGGAGTATATAGAGAATACCATGTAGTTCAGGTGCATCTCCTGCTTTTCTCGAGGTCCCAGCCAAGTGTTAGTGTCTTGTTAAAACGGCAGGCAGTAGCTGTGCTGTGAGCCTGTTGCTGTGATGCTGGGGCTTCCTCATTTATTTGAAACGAGTGTTAGCTCTGAACAGTGTGAGTTGACTGGTCCGAAGTATAGGGTGGTATTTCACCATTCTCAGAGTTCTGTGTGCGCTTCTGAGAGAAAGCTTGTAAACATCCATAGCTTTGTTCTTGTGGCATTTTATAGGTGGGAACTTGCATGTAAGTTTTGTCTAGACTGGGTTTTTTCTTGGGACTTTGGAACTAATGCTGATGAAAGAAAATGGTAGTTAAATATTTGAAAAGATCACTGAACTTAGGGAAACAGCAGTTTTGCTACTGCGTGTAGGTCACACTGAAATTAATGCCTCCTATTTATTTCCATGGAAACCACAAGAGATACAAAGAGCACAGCAGCACTTGATAGAACACAATAGAACGAATTCGTAGCTATAAAACACTATTTTTCAATGTAGTCATCATCATTAGTCAGTTTGCACAGATGAGCTGATTGAAACGCCCTTCATCTCATGGTGTAACAGCTGTGCATGGCAGAATGAGATTTGTCTTTCACTTTGCCATCACCATTGCTGAAGCACGCTGCTTACCACCTCGCTGTGTTCAGATCTGCTGTTTGGTCCCCATAAATGTTCTGTAAGAGTCAATGAATGTCAACAGGTGTTGTTTTTTCCACATGGGGAAATTCAGTGACGCACCTTTGCTT
This sequence comes from Tragopan temminckii, assembly GCA_028571105.1. NCBI lineage: Eukaryota > Metazoa > Chordata > Aves > Galliformes > Phasianidae > Tragopan > Tragopan temminckii. The sequence continues at coordinate 43,740,619 of JAOWBP010002978.1, forward strand.
CATACATACTTCCATGTCAGATACCATTTGGTCAGACTGTCCCTCTGCTGTCACTGTTGCACTGCAACAAAATGGAACAGAATATTGGTGGGAAAGTTCAGTCTCTACTGCTATACAATCAACTTCCGCCTCTGATGTCATGGGCCAACATAATAAAATAGGAGGCATTACTTTCAGAACAGCTCTTGTAAGTTGAATTACTAGTGCTCTGACAGAGCTGTCTTTTACTTGTGGTTCATTCTGTTCAGCTGAAGGTGTTTGTGTTTCCTGTAACTCTTGCCTGGTGAACAAGGTACAGCAAGACATTATGACAAAGGTCTTTGGGATGCCAGTGAAAGAGTTGGTTTATTATTAGCCTGGGGATGCATTCTGTAATGCAACTTGAATACCTCTTGCTGATATAAATAATGAAAAACTCAAAGATTAAACCAGTGGACTCAGCTTATTGCATAACCATTGTTTTGATCTGATACTGAGGGCTGCGTGGTATAGTGGAACTGAATCCTAAATGTTTGAGTGTCTGTGTTTTTGCTCCTTTCCCTATGGATATAGTTCCGACATGACAAAATTATGCCACTTGAGGTGTCATACCTGGGCTGGAGAACTTGGTGGGTGTTTGGTGGTGGTGGTGGTTTTTCTTTCATGAGCTTGTGTAAATCCTTGTTCACATTCTCAACTCTTTGCTGGTGTTGATAAAATATGCACCTGAAGCCACTGTCAACGCTTAGCTTGCCTACACGTTTCTTTTTGAACGCAGTATATACATTTACTGGCTCTTCCTCACCAAAGTGTTGGTAGCTGATCAGATGAGTGTTTCTGGTTACTATAATTCAAACCGATTTTTCTCATTACATCCTTAGTAGTGATTTAAAGGAACTTATTTTATTTTGAGCTAATGAACAGGAACAGCCTTGTGATCAGACATGGTATCTCAGGGACTGTGGTGTTTTAAGCTGCTGCTTCTGTTTTCAAGTGAATGTGGAATTCAATCTATTTCTTTTGTTGACACAGATTTCTTTCTTCACATTGGGCACCTCTCTAAATAAAACAACAAAAAGCACAGAAACTGTACTTACGAAAGAAAAGGACTTGATTTAAATACCCCTAGGACGTATTTTATGGTTAAAAATTGAATTGAAACAGCTGAGGCTTGCAGATTGCAGTGGGTCCTTTGAGGGTGGAAATGGTGTTCTATAGATAATAGAGCAAGTTGGAGATAGCTAATCCAGGAACAAGGTGTGCAAGCAGGTGTTTTCCAAGGCAGGTCAGTGACATTCTGGCAAATGATGCATCAGTGAGAGGGGTCAGTTTAGGACTCATAATGCTTATTAGCTTGTACTTGATGCTGGAGACATGGAATTATACTGATTCTATTTCCAGTGCAGATCTACAGGCAGGATCCCTCCTTGAGATATCTCCTCATATAGGGAGATAAATGTGACAAGTGCTCTAGCCTCTCAGTTTGTAATGTGTTTTATTGTCTGCATAATCTCAGCCCCCTCTTATCATGACTTTATGTTGTAGAACTTCACCTATTTTTTAATTTCTTTTTTTTCCAGTTTGGAAAAAAATTAGAAAAATAATATTTAGAAAATATTTTAAGTCCAAAATACAGGACTGAATTACTTAGACCTTCAAAGCGACAATGGGAAGAATAACTTCAGTGGCATTTCATAGTGGAGCAGAAATGCACTTTCAGGGAATTTTTTCTGAATAATACTACGTTTTCATGTGGCTTTTGGTGGACGTAGACATTAATATCTCTTCACCAAATTGTGATTTAACTGACAAGACTCAAGTAATGATTTAGTATTAGGAGGCAAAGGGGAAGCAAAGTAATCAGTTATCCCAAATCCAAGTACTACTTAGTGCATTTTTTTCACCAAAACCATTTTTCTTCCTTTTTTTATTAACCCCCAAATTTAAATTGTAGTTGAAAATTCACAAAATGGAAATCTCTATGTTTTGCTTTTATTTCCTTTCATTTTACTTTCATCTTACTGCTTCGTAATTGTGTACTACCAGAAAATTCTGTAAGATGCTTTCTTGGCATAGAATTTTACTGTGTTAATTTCCAAGCGTTGTCTTCTCATGAGATTTGAATTTTTAATGGTCTCTTGTAGCTGTTTGATTCAATAACAGTTTTACCTATTGAATATGAAGCTTGTGATAGAGTATTCAGTGTGTTCACCTACACGTTAGTTTGGAGTCCGCTCCTGCATAATCTTATTCCTTAATAAGATATTAATATAATATAATATATTAATATAAGAATAATCCTTAGTGTTCTAGAAAGGAAAGTCTATTTTTAATAACGCAGGAAAAAAGTGTGTACGCATGGAAATACTGCCCATAACATAATAATATTTTTATACTGTATTAAATATTTCTTCAACTGAAGGATTGTAATGTGATTTTAAGTTGACAATTAAAATGGTATTAATTATTATTGAAATTAAGTTTGACATAGTGGCGATTAGTCCTGACCATAATGATTGTTATCGGCTTTATTTTTATTTGCCCTAAACTTTGGGAAACTTCTACACATTGATGTGATCTTTTGAACTGTGAAGTTTCTAGCTCTCCAGTCAGTCATTGTTTTCACTGCTTCATACATCTGACATTGTCTAGCTCATGGATTTTTTTTATCCTGACTTAATTTCATTCTCCCCTGCAAGTGGTGTACCCAGGAAAAATAGATTTCTACCAGTCTTGAATCAAGATAATACTTGTAAATACTGTGAATCTCTGCTATTTTTAGTATTGTACAATGAATTAAATTTTAGATGTTTGTTGTAGCAATAGACTTGGCTAGTTGTTCTCATGCCCTTTATCTCAGTTAGTTTCTTTCGTTTTGTTCTTTAATGAAGAATTGAACCAAAATTACTAGGAAATGAAGGAACAATTTCTATTGGATTGTATTTCTGCACAGTTGAAGTTTGCTTTTGTAATTGTTAAGGTTCTTTCCCTCCTTTCCTGCCCTCATTCTGGTTTCCTTGCTAAGATTTTGTAGACAATTCAGATTTTTTTTTTTCCCCTCTTTCTCTTAGGCATTTTTATCTGACTTATCTGATGTGGATGTAGCACATTGCTACTTGTAGGTTATCATTTACCTTTAGTAGATAAATAAACATGGAGTACATTATTTCTGGAAAGGCAGGTGGGGAATGTACCTTTAAATTTTGGGAAAGGAAAGCTAAGGCTTATTGTTTTTTAGCTAGCAACATTGCAACCTTTAGCATTCAGGGTGCTTTTTAACATTTTTATGACAGTTGTAAAAGTGAAACAATTTTTTTTTACATTTCAGTGTTGTGTTTAGATGCTTCTTGTGATGCTACAACGTGAATTTCATCATGCTAAATTCTGGTGTAGGCAGCTGAATTTTTCTACAATATTGCAGATACTAGATGCGTTGACACATGAAGCATAGCATCAAGTTTTCTTTAAAGGAGAATTAATTTCTGGTATGCAGTGAGGAAGCGCATCTGTCCTACATATGCATACAGTTGTATTTTGCAGTGCCTTATTGGGAGAAACTGTATTTAAGAGCATTTTCTAACAACCTGTTTAGATGTGGAATCTTGATTATTGCTTATTCCAAGTAACTTTGGCGGGGCAATGTCTTTCCTATTTTGTTACTTTTTTTATTGTATAAATGTGGTGAGAATGATTGGTTTAAAAGAGAGTGAAACTGCACAAATTTTTATCTGAGTAAATATTTACTTTTTTTTTTTTTTTGAAACAGGCGATCAGCAAAATCTCGAAGCAGAAGTCCGTATTCATCAAGGCACTCAAGATCTCGTAGCAGACACAGGTTGTCTAGATCGAGAAGTCGTCATTCAAGTATTTCTCCTAGTACATTAACTCTGAAGAGTAGCCTGGCTGCTGAGCTGAACAAAAACAAAAAAGCAAGAGCAGCTGAGGCAGCTAAAGCCAGTGCAAAAGCTTCCAACACTTCAACGCCAACGAAGGGGAACACTGACACTGCTGCAAGCGCACCTCAATTGAACAATGTAAAGGACCTGAAGAAAGTAAAAATTGAGCATACACCTTCTCCTACGAGCAGCGTAAATTTGAAGAATGACAAGGCAAAAGCAAAGGTCTCGCTTCCAGAAACTAAAGGAGAAAATAATCTGATCGCAGACAAAAATAGTAAACAGAAAGCTACAGCAGTAAAAGAGGACAAAGTAACTGTTGTGAAACAGCAACCGGTCACTGTAAAAGAGAAAACCAAACCGACTACACCAAGCGTAGTAACAAAGGAGAAGGAGCGAATTGTTGCACTACCAGCCTCCACACTGCCACCCTTGCCTTTGCCTCCCACGCTGCCTGAAGATAATGAAACTGATAGGTGAGTTGTGATGTAAATTTGCTTTTTGGGGGTTGTCTCTTGGTTTTACTTATTTATTTCTGCTTTGGAAAAACTAATGGTAACCAAGGCATGTCCAGCCTGTGGGCTGCATGCTGCTTGACACAGCTGACAATGCAGCTTACCCACTGCTGCTGCACTCAGCCTGCCTAGGCCAGCTGTCACTCAGCACCAACACAGCATTGGTGTGTACTTAAACTTATATGGTCTGAAACCAAGGCACAAGGAGGATGCAGTACAGGGTTAACTCAAGTTACGGCGAGTAATTGTACGCAGTTTGGTACACTGGCTAAACACTATTCTGTGAACAGCAAAATATATGCAGCTGTCCTTTCTGTTATGATAAGGGAATTTGAGAATAAGTTTCAAGGTTGCTAAAAAAAAATTATCGTTTCTTTGGTATACTTGCAACTTCATTATCAATCAGTATAAATATGTGACCTGCAACTCTTCAGACGGAAATGTGGGGAGTTGCAATCAGGCATTAAACTGAAAAATTTCATCACATCTCTCTACTGAACTTTTATAAGCCCTAACTTAGCAAGAGAGAAGTACCCCTCACTTCACAGTCACTCACTTCACTGCTTTTGGCAGTACATTCATTTGTGAGCAACTGTTTTCAAGGATAAACCACAGGAATAATAAAACTTCATCAAAAATCTTTGACAAACACCTTGAGAACTCACTGAGAACTACAGCCACTGCCACCAAACCAGACTGAGGCATTAATTTCACAAAAACAAGGTCCAGTATCCCACTAGTTTTATGGTTTTGTTCCTTTCCTTTTTTGTTTTAACAAAAAAAATGTATATATTACTTATACGTGCTAACTATATCATATAATTTATGGGGGCTGCTCCATAAGTAGTGCCTCCTAATTTTTTATGTTGGCCCGCAATGTCAGAGGCGGATGTTGTTGGTATGACAGTGTAGAGGTTGAAGCTTCCTGCCAGTATTCCATTACATTCTGTTGCCATGTGAGGGATGGCATTAGAGAGGCAGTCTGACCAAGTTTGATGTGAAGTTTGCCTGAATTCATCCATGTGGGAAAAAATGGCACCCCCTTGCATTCATCAACTCTTGCTGAACGTTTATGGAAACCTAACAGTGAATGTGAGCACAGTGAGGTGGTGGTGAGTGGTGTGTTTCAGCAGTGGGTCACCTCCACTGGTGCAGGTGTCTGAGCTTGATATGCAGGCTCTTGTTCATCACTGATGAATATATATTGCTAATGGTGGCGATTATGTTGAACAATAGTGTTTTGTAGCTGAGAATTTGTTCTATCAAACGCTGTATCTGTGCTTATTGTATCGATTGTAGTTTTCATCGAAATAAATAAGAGGCATTACTTTCAGAGCAGCCTACATATGTGTGGCCCAAGGCAATTTCTCTTCACTTAGTGCGACCCAGGCGAGTCAAAATGTTGAACACCCTATTTGCTAGATCAGGAACACCCATGGTGTTACCCTATTTGCTAGATCAATCTGATGTAATTAGTTCTTCTCCTTGGTTGCTTAAGGTGGTGATTGTGAGAAACCGAAGGGGAATGCAATGTTAAAAGTAATTTATCTAACTGAGATGTATTCTAGAAGGAATTTTTCAATAAAGAGTACACTAAAGAGATTGCTTAAAATTGCAGGCAAGTAAGAACTTTGGGGATAATGCACATATGTAATTTTCAAGATTTCGAGTTCATTGTAAATGTGGGCATAGTTCTGGGGAAAAGATTAATTCAGTAGCAATCTCTGAAAATCTTTCAGTAAGTTGGAATTTGACTTGAAGGATCTTTAATTTTTATAAATCTGTTATTTTCAGTTAATTCGTTTTGAAGATCACTATTATTTTGAGGTTGTATAACTGAGGTGAGATGTTCATAACTTTTAATCTGTGCTGACTTGTGAAGTGTTAGAGATTGGTCTGTAGCAAGCAAACTTGGGTCTGTACCTGAAGTGTAATCTGAATTTAGGCTATGCTAAGTTTCTTTTTTGTCCAAACAGAATACTTGCTGTGATATGAATTGAAAAATGATGCTATTGAGCTGTCATTTATTATTTTTCTTTTGGTTTTGGTAGTGTGAGAAAAGTTGCTTTTGGTATTACTCGTATTACTGGTCTTGTGCTATTCGAGAGATCAACTTCTCACAAGCAAAACAAAATTTCTTAGTACTGAATTCATAACTGATTTAGGTGTGATACATCTTTGTAAGAAATAAAAACTGTAGAAGAGAAATTCAAAACCTTCTAAATATTCATATATTTTGTACCTGTGAAAGTAATGTTTTCTCTTGCACTTGGAGAATTGCACTGTTTAATTAGTGAAAGTTGTTAGAACTGGTGGTGTAAATGTTTCTATTAGCAATTTAATGCAGTGTTAAGTGTAAGAATGTACAGGGCTTGGTGAGTCAGTATCACTTAATGAGATGGTAGATTTCTTTTTCAGCAGTAAAAGAGAACCTTCAGCACTCTAGCAAATGTCATTCCAGTTATTCGGAATCACACCTGTGTGGTGAATGTACAGTTGCATTTGACTTTGACAGAGCCGTCCTCAGTGAGTAAACAGGATTACTGACACTTATTTGAGAGATCTGCTGTTTAGCAGGCTTTGTTTGCAGGGTTAAATGTGATAACATGAAATGTGATTCTATCCTGAAGCTGTCTCATTGCTTCGCATTGTTAATATTTTTAAATTTAATGTCTGTTTTAAGTATACCTGAACAGTTTTATTAGCACTGGGATCATTTTCTTTAAAACAACAACAACAAATAAATAAAAAAACAAAAACAACAACAAAAAAATACAAAAAAACCCAACATAACACTTGCAAACCAACTGCATCAGAAAGATTAGTGACAGGAAATAAAATGTCTTTTATGCTTTACTGTGTTTCACTTTTGGGATGCAGTCGTAATCATTCTGATGTGAAGTCTGTAACAAGTCAGGTTAAACCATGAGTCATTAGAGGAAAACGATCCATGATTTTTGGGAGGAAGAAGGACCAAGGTTCAGTGGTATTCAGTTGCTGTAGGAAATTGTGCCAACACAGAAAGCTTGGTACTGCACAGAACTTGCTGGCTCCTAATGTAGTGCCAGTTGACGTTCAGTAGGAATCTGGTAGAACCACAAACAAGCTACCGAAAGAAACAGCGGTGTTGGGAAACTAATGACAAGGTTAGCTGAAAGAGAAGACTGTTCTGGTAGCCAGCAGTGTGTGATTTAACAAACTTGAAAAAGGCTGCTCTTGGCTGCCTCTGTTTTCACATACTGCTTTTAAAACTTGTTTCAGAACTTCTCATATATCGTGCTTCCACTAATACTGAAAGTTTGAGGGCGGAACCGTGAGAGAAATGCAAATACTTGAACTTCAAAATTGAGGTCTTCATTATGATAACTACTTGCTGTGTTTGTGCTAACATGAACAGCACACTGAGGACAGTACATGCTTCCTTGAGATGCCTCTTTGAATTGAGGCAGTAGCGGCTTGATAGGTGGTCTAAGAGTCTTGAGGGTTCTGATTTTATAGTAAAGCACAGACATAGGCAAAATGCTGGAATGCTTTATTAAATGTATAAAATCTGCTGATTGCAATTAATTTATGAAAGAATATGTGCATTCTCCATGATGGAAGATCTTTCCATTTATAGAAGTTCCTACTTTATCTATGAAACTGGGTAGATAGAAAGTTGCAGGAAAACCTCCTTTCCAGAAGAGTTTTTTTGAGAGGGATGTTGAAAATAGTACACTGATGATTTTTGCAGATGTCACTACCCTGGGAAATGTACACTCAGAGCATGACAAAAATTTTTTTTTTTTTTTCTGAGTCCTATCAGGGAGAAAACAATGTCATTATTTAAACAATGATCACGGGTTTAGTTATGTTACATTATATCTGCAAAAATGCGGCTAAAGGAAGAAGTCTGGACAAAACAGAACCATGAGTTTAAAAAAAAATGATCCTGCAGGAAGCATTACATGTTCAGAATTTCCCCATTAGAGTGTGAAGATCATGTCTAGAATAAAAATACATTGCTGTGTGTTTTGGGGATTCTTCTCAAGGCAGGTTGTCACTGTCTGTTCCGTAAGAAAAGGTTAATGATTTAAAATAATAAATGCCAATTACCCATGGCAGAAGAAATCAATTTTTCACTTGATTTGTATTCTGATAACTAGAAACACATTGAAACCAGAGCGTGTCTGCAAATCTGTGAGTTTGGAATCTGCAAGTAGCATGGTATGGACTGCCTTTCAATGCCTTGCAGTAGCTGTAACCATGTAGTTATCTCTGAAGATCAAAATTGAAGTGAGTTAGATTAGAGTAATCTTTTATACATGGTGTCAGTCAGACTACAGATTTAAGTGCTGTACTTGTGGTATCTGGCAGCACCTGAGCTCTAAATAATACTAGTCTGGGCCCTAAGTGCTTGGGGCGGGTGTAGTTTGGATGAATGGCAGAAGCCTAACCTGAAGCCCAGGTAGGTTTGTTCTGGCTGGTAAGGCTTGCTATCATAGAATCATAGAATTGCTCAGGTTGGAAAAGACCTTAATGATCATCAAGTCCAATTACAACTGAACCATACTACCCTAACAACCCTCTGCTAAATCATATCCCTGAGCACCACGTCCAAATGATTTTCAAACACATCCAGGGATGGTGACTCAACCACCTCCCTGGAGAGCCTATTCCGGTGCTTAACAACTCTTTCTGTAAAGAAGTGCTTCCTGATATCCAGCCTAAACTTACCCTGGTGCAACTTGAGGCCATTTCC
>JAOWBP010002978.1:43758001-43773946 GCA_028571105.1 Tragopan temminckii
TGTCCTCTCAGCTACAAGTCTTATAAACCTATCAGTTTTGAGTATTTTAGTGCCCTATGGCACTAAAGGTAGATATAAGACCTGGTAGAGGAGGAATTTTGAAGTCTGGAACCTGTACTTGTCTCCCTCTCCCTGTCCTCCTGAGTTTCTATGCAGCATGTTTAGCACCAGTGTGGAAAGGAAACAGTAAATGACCTGCATAGCCAGCAGAAGCTGCATATGATGTTGTGATGACTCTGAAGGTGAGTGTCAGAATTAGGCAAGAAAGAAGTTCTTTTTCTAGTTTCTTCAGAAAGTATAATACCTCGAGGGACGTGAGGGGTGTATATATTGACAACATTAATAACATTTATTTGTTGTTTAAGAGCAGGAAACATGTAGCAGAGCAGTTCCTCTAGATATATGTATGCAGGTTCAGTGGTCAGCACTCACTTTAAACTCTGATCTGCAACAACCGGCTTAGGCTTTTCACGTGAGTCTTGTATGAAGTGTTAATTAGGCCTAACCTTGGCTAATGAGACCATATTGAGCCCTGAATAAGTTTATATTCATTGGTTAATTTTCTCCATTTCTACTTGGAGCCATGTGTAAGGTTGAATTGTAAATTTTTTGGTTTACTTCTCTGTATTTTCAGAAGTCTGCAAGGGAAGGACTTCTCTGGAGATACTAGAATAAGATAAATTTTTGAGATAGTCTCTTGGAAAGCATTAGTGTGATAATAAGTCTGCTATTATGGTTTGTTTCTGAAAGGATGGAATTTTATTTTTTCCAGGCTACTGCAATCTGTATTTCTCTAATGAGGAGATGGAGATTTGTAGCTGAGAAGTATTGGGCAAGTTGTAGTCTATGCAGAGAGCGAAAGCAAATGGGAAGTTCAGTCATTTTCATGGTAAACCATGGCAAATATTGACGTGATAGTGACATACATTATTGAAGCAAAAATGACAGTAGAATCAAAGTGTTTGCCTTCTCATGAATATGCTTATGCTTAATATATGTTATGATTGTCTTAACTTTGGAATATAGCTGTTAAAAATCCCCTACTGCTGAAATCTCATTTGTGAAATTAGGGAATGAGAACATTCCCGCCAACATATGTTCCTCTAGTTGTATGCATAAAAGTAATTTTTGTCTGAGACTGCCTGTTATCTCCTGACCTGTTACTCATCTACTCATTCACTTTTTGTTTGGTTTTTAATTGGAATTTCAGAAGTTTAAAATGCATCAAATGGAGCATCCTGGCAATTCAATAAGTGTTCGTCACGTTTTATACAGTACTTATTTTAAGGATGTTTTTTAAGATAGTAACTTTGGCCTTCAAACATCAGTGGCTTTACTTGTACCATGTTTTCCTGATACTTTTGAGCTGTTACATGTTTTTAGTGACCTGAGCTTACTGACTTAGAAGTGAAGTGTTGTTGAGAATATTGAACTACAGAGAATGAAAGAAAAGTTTCTTACAATGTTTTACCTCAGACAGCTTGGGTTGTTATCTCAACAATAGCTTTTATAGAAGGGTTTTGTTTTAATTCTGCCTAGGCCAAACATTTGAAAAAGAAATGCAACATATTCGAGTAGCGAGTTGCAAATGTAAAGAGTATTTCCATTGGTGGTAAAGCAGAAATTGCTTGTATGAATTGGGAACATATACAGCTAAGTGAGTTATATGTGGATCTTCTATAATGAAGATCTGAATTTTTTACCCTTGTAATATTTAGCATGCGTGAGATAGGCATGAGACAGATTTGATACGGTTGGAGAATGGTGTGTCTGATTACTAACATAACATCTTGATTCTGATGCATGAATGCTGTTGGGCATAGAATATATGTTGGGTTTGCAGAGAAGGAGTATCTGTTCTGTGCATTTCTCTAGTAGCTCATCTGAATATAGGCTTTTTCTCTTCCTTCCTGCTATTCGGAGCTTATACGTAAAGTCAGGAATGGAGCACCTGACTCAGTTTGTGTGCTGTCTTCTGCATTTGTCTGCATAACAGTTGATTTAATAGATAAAAAACTACTGAACATACTGTTAAAACTTCCTTTGCTTCTCTGAGAACATAAAGATTTGACTTGATCATACCAGTGAACTATAGATGCCACTCAGTATTTTCCTAAAATATCAGAACTGTGGTTATTTTTGAAGGTGTTTTCTCCCAGTGAGCTAGTGCAGGAGTTGTGGGTGTCAGCTTTTTGTGTTACCAGAAGCATTCTGATACTGTTGGTGCTTGTGACCAAGTCTGCTGTGAACTATGCTTTCCTTCACTCTTCCTTTTCTTTTTTTTTTTTTGGCTGAGAAAGTTTGTGGCTTTACCTATGCAGCTGTAATTGAAGAAAACAAGACTGGATTAAAGCAAACTTAGAGTTATTTTTTAGATGTAGTAAAATCCATAGTTCTTTGCAAAATCAGTTGAGCCATTTCATTTAAGTTTGCAAGAAAAGTATTGGGAAGACCATCCCTCGTACTCTGGGCTTTTATCATCTCTGGTTTGTTCTCTCTGTTTTTCTTGGGACTCTCCCTTCTGCACCCGAGATGATACTCTAGTTCTCCATCACCTATTTATTGACTCTGAGCTGTTTGTAAATGATCAACAGTCTAATTATGGAACTGCCATGACTGCTTTTTGCTAAACTCATATAATTGCCTGATTTACCTTTTGTTGCTCTGAATGTAAAGCTGCATGAGTATAGACTGGCTCCTTCTCCTTTCAACTGGAAGAGACAGTTTTCAATTGATAACCCAAGGGATAATGTGGATGTCTGCTTGGGAGACCCTAATAAAGAAGAGGTATAGCTAAAATCAGAACTTGTTTGGTTTTGGTGTGTGTGAATTTCCCGTTTAGATTTATGTGCTTGTTTCTGTAACTCATTCTAAAATCTAAGGTCACTTCAGGAAGGTTCAATTTTGAATTCAGTTGCTGTACAAAAAATTAGTGGACTTTTTTTTATGTAAGAAGCCAGTATCTACCCCAATAGTACAGTAATATACTTGTGAAGAAGACTCTGAGTCTGTGGAATGTTGCTGTATAACTTAGCTAGCTACTTTCCTGTATCCATCATGGAATACTTTGTATGAAAGCTTTGTTTTTTGGAAGGAGTCCTTGCCAGCAATCATGCAGTCATCAGGGAGTACTTCACTACAGGATTTTGTTCCTGTGGTAGCTAGCTTTATCTGAATTTCCTGGGAAGTCTAGTCAGAAATGGAAAATTCAGTAAATACATGCTACTTTGAGCCATTCAGAAAGGGAAAAAAAAAACATTAGCATTTTGATTTTGTTTTGATCTTACAGTTGGAATGAATTACTGAAGGGGTGTTGCCTAAATATGGATCTAAGTAGATAATCAAGTATTTTTCCTTTTGTTTTCTTGCTGGTAAGTGAAAGTAGATGAATGCTGGCCCAGCCACGGGGATCTCTCTTTTAGAAGTATAAGGAGAGATGTCTCTAGAAGAAGGAATGTTTCTCCCTGTAGCCCTTTGATCAGGATGTCTCTTCTTCACTGACTAATGAGTCATGCTCAGCTTTCAAGCATCCATGATGGAATCAGGAGGTCACATCTTCTCTGTCAAGTTTAAGGATTTGTCACTGTATTCATGCATGTTTGCAGGTATAAAAAGGTTTTTAGATGTTATGCTAATTCCTCTATTCCCATGTTGTTCTCCTTTCCTGCTTAAGCAATCTCAACTTCCAGTTATTCCTCCTGCCTCCTCTCTGATCCTCTTGCTGCAAAGCAGCTTGTTAGAGCTTAGGCTGTTAAACTCAATGCTTACAAAACAAAAGTCTCTGAATTTCCAAAGCCTCCAGCTTGTCTTGCTGCTCCTGAAGTAGCTGATAGAAACTGCTTACCCAAACAGGCTGCCCAGAGAGGCTGTGAAGTCTCCTTTGGTGATATTCAAGACCTACTAGGTCACTTGCACTTTTCTGTGCAACCTAGTGTAGAGAACCTGCTTTAGTAGGGCATTGGACGTGATGATCACCAGAAGTCTCTTTGAGCCCAGACCCTATGATTTTGTGTAACAGTCTTTATGCTACAGCTAAGTTATCAGGATTAGTGAATGCCTGTGAGTGGTTCTTTCCATTTCTGCGTGCGTTACCAAACGCTGGTTTGGAACGAGTATAGGAAAGTTGTGGTTCTATTAGGCTAAGTTTGTCTTAAGCAGAAAACATTGTTCTGTCTTGTGATACCTAAGTGGAAAGACAAGTATGGCAGTGATGCCTTATTTAGTCTTAAGATGATTAATTCATAGGCTATGTCTTTGGTGTTTCTCAAATTAGAAAATAGGTTTGTGTGCCTTAAGTAGAAAGAAAAGATGAGCGTCTGTCTTCTTAAAAGCACTATAACTTCAAGGAATCGGAAAATGTCATCTTAAATTTTGAAGCTCTGCTTGACAAGATTGTGTTTAGAACTATCTTGGAATCTGGTATATCATGAGACCTGGAGGAGAAATGTTAAGGAAATGGAAGGTTAAATATAATCCAATTATCTCTAATCAATCAAGCAAAAAATATTATCTATACATAACATAGAAGGAGCTGAGGGAGATTTATTAGTGAAATGAAAACGTATTCAGCAACTCAGCGCTCTATATGCCATTCATAGAATGAGGCTGTGTTCCCTTTTTAGAGCGTTTTTATTTACAGGATACTATTGTAATGCATATATACAAGGATTGAATTAAAATTTTTACATAATATGTCATCTCTAGATCTTCAGGGGCCAGATTGTCTGAACTGCATCTAATCAGATCATTTTAGGAACCGCAAAAACTTTTCTCATGAAACTGCATTTGGAAAAATTGTCTTAAAAGCTGCCTTTAGGTTAGGTTTTTGGATTATTCCCCTTACCCTTCTGCCCAGAGCACTTGTATCTTAGTTTAGGAACAAAGGCAGAACTTTACGTCCTGCCTTACTGAGTCTGTGCTGACGACAGTCCAAAAACCAGACTGCTCGTGTCGCACAAATTGTTTTGCTGGTTTTTTTTTGGCTCACCTGAAAATCATGTATTATAGAGTTAGTAATTCTATCTGCATGGCTCAATCACATTATAGTCAAACTTATTTAGTATTTTCATTGAGGAAACTTGAATGCTGTTAGAGCTCCATGAAATGCATGTAGTGGAGAAGATGTGTTAATCCTGTAGTTATTCTAAACCAGTACCTTACTTTCTGACCCTTATCAATCTTCACTGACACAGTGATTTAACAGATGAGTTTTCCTAAGTGCAGAGCAAAGAAGTAAGGCTAGATCTGCTTCCCTACAAGTCTCTTTTGTTTATCGTGTGCCTCCCTAACAGATTCAACTGCTGTTATCCCATATTCAGAACTAGCTACCCTTCAGCTGTTCCCGCTGTTGTTCTGCACGTGTGCACTAACAATAAGGATTCTTACTGTCTCAGAAGATGAAGAAATTGGGATCAACTGCATGCATTAGCAATGAAAAACAGGAAAAGATGCAACCCCCGTTAGTGCTTTTTTGCAGCATGTGGAAATTGACTGTAGGCTTCCTCCTGCCCCACAGGTATTTATCAGGGAGTGCAGGCCTTTAATAGAACAGCAATAAGAAGAGCAACATTAAAATCAGATAAGTAATTCTGGGTTCATTTGAATTGTATATACTGTACTGAAACAGAGTTGTAGGTGATTTTATGACCTTGCTTACAGTTATGTGGATATTAGGCAAAGCTAGCACAAAACAGAAGTGTGTCATTTTGGGACGTAACTTCCCATTATTGAACATCGTGGCATAAAGGAAAGGATGATTCTTTTGTCCGTAATGTTTTTCTTTTTGAGAAATGAATATCTGTGATATTTGTATAGCATGAACTAAAGGGTGCCATAAACTCAGACAACGGTGTAATGAACAAACTTTTATCTATACACAGTTTACTTCTTGAATATCTATAGCTTGTTTTCCTATTTCAAAACACTAAGTGTCAGACCTCCTGATCTAATGAAAACCCATGGAAATTTGAAATGATCAAGTGCAATAAAGCAATTTTGTTTTCGTTGACTGAAATTACAGACATCAGAAAATGGCACCACAGTTCTCTAAAATTAAACTAGCAGAAGTTTCACTTCATCTTGCTTAGTAACTGTTTTGCAACTATGATCACTCCAAAAATAGTTTGAATAATACTGAAAATCAGATTTGTAGTATACTGCCAAAGCTAGTAGACTGATTTTAATAGTTTCTCATAAACTGCGAAGAAGGTTGAACTCTGACAGATCATAGAATGGCTTAGGTTGGAGGGGACCTTAAAGATCATCTGGTTCCAACCCCCCTGCCACGAGCAGAGTTGCCAACCATTAGATCAGGCTGCCAGGATCCCATCCATCCGAGCCTTGAATGCCTCCAGAGATGAGCATCCACAGCCTCTTTGGGCAACCTGTTTCAGTGCCTCACCACCCTCTGAATAAAAAATTTCTTCATAGCATCTAATCTAAATCTACCGTCTTTCAGTTTAAAGCCATTCCTCCTTGTCCTGCCACTATCAGACCATGTGAAAACTTGTTTTCCCTCCTGCTTGCAAGACTCCCTTCAATCCTGGAAGACTGCAAAGAGGTGTCCCTGGAGTCTTCTCCAAGCTGAACAAGCCCAACTCCCTCAACCTTTTCTTCATAGCAGAGGTGCTCTAGCACCTCATCATCATCGTGGCCCTCCTCTGGACCTGCTCCAACAGCTCTGCATCCTTTCTGTACTGGGGGCTCCACTCTTGGACACGGTACTTCAGATGGTGCCTCACAAAGGCGGAGCAAAGGGACACAGTCACCTCACCCTCCCTGATGGCCACGCCTCTTCTGATGCAGCCCAGGATACCGTTGGCCTTCTGGGCTGCAAGAGCACACTGCTGGCTCATGTCCAGCTTTTAAATTATCAGGAACCCCAAGTTCTTCTCCACAATGCTGCTCTCAGTGAGTTCTTCTCCCGGTTTGTACTTCTGTCTGGGATTGCCCTTACCCAAGTGCAACATCTTGTACTTGATCTTGTTAAACCTCTTTAGATTCTTGTTTGCCTGCTTCTTGAGCGTGTCCAGATCTCTGTTGATAGTGTCTCTTCCTTCTATTATGTCAAGTTCACCACTCAGCTTGGTGTCATCAGCAAACCTGCTGAGGGGTGCACTCAATCCTGCTTTCTGTGTCATTGATGAAGATGTTGAAGTGCACTGATCCCAAAACAGACCTCTGGAGGGCACCGCTAGCCACGTCCCTCCACCTGGACATAGAACTAATGACAACAATCCTCTGGCTATGACCATCTAAGCCAATTTTTTATCCACCTAATAGTCCAGCCTTAAAATCCATATCTTCTCCAATTTAGAGGTGAGAATGTTGTGCAGAAACATGTTAGTGGGCTTGCATAAGTCCAGGTAGATGACATCGGTTGCCCTTCCATTGTCTACTGATGCTGTCACTCCATCATAGAATGCCACCAGATTGATCAGGCATGGTCTCCCCTTGGTGAAGCCCTGCTGGTCATCTCTGCTGACTTCCACGTGTGTTAACATCTCTTCCAAGAGGATCCACTCCAGGACCTACCCTGGCACAGATGTGAGGCTCACTGGCCTGTCATTTCCCAGGTCTTCCTTTCTCCCTTTGTTGAGTGTGAGAGTGATGTTTTCCTTTTTCCAGACACTGGGGACTTTGCCTGACTGACAGTTTTCCAAGTATGACGGAGAGCAGCTTGGTGACCATGTCAGCCTGTTCATTCAGAACCCTGGGATGTGTGTCACCTGGCCTCATAAACTTGTACACATTCAGCCTCATGAGGTGGTCACAGACTTGCTCTGCTCTTACACTGGGAGGGATTTTGCCCTGCTAAAGGAGAAGCATGAAAAGCCTGACCGGGCATGAAGACCAAGGCAAAGAACTAAGTACCTCAGCTTTCTCCATGTCTGAAGAGACCAGTTCTCCCTTTTCATTTATCAGAGGGACTCACTCTCTTTTGCCTGTCTCATCTGCCTAATGTATTTAAACAATCCAATGCAAAGCTCCATTCCATCTGCACCTTGGCTTTCTTGACACCATCCCTGCACATCCAGACAGCATCCCTATATTCTTCCTAGGCCACTCATCCCCACTTCCACTGCTTGTATGTTTCCTTTTTTTCCCTTAGTCTGACCAGAAGATCCTTGTTCAGCCATGTGGGTTTCCTGCCTCATCTCTTCTTCTGGGGGATAGAGAGCTCTTGTGCTCTCAGCAAGGCATCTTAAAGTGCTGCCAGCTCTGTTCTGTTTCTTTGTCCCCACAGGATCTTTTCCAGCAATTCCTTAAAACAGCCTGAAGTTTTCTCTCCTGAAGTCCAAGGTCCTGACTCCACTCTTTGCCAGGCCTGCATTCCTCAAGATCACAAACTCAACCAGGGTGTGATCACTGCAACTTGGGCTGCTTCTGGTCTTAACTTCTTTAATGATCTCTTTTGTGTTGGTGAGCATCAGGTCCAATAGCGCTTCACGTTTGGTGGGTCTGTCTAGTACCTGAACTAGAAAGTTGTTGTCCATGGACTCCAGAAGTCTCTTGGACTGCTTGCAGTTCATGGTGGTGTTTTCCTGGCAGATATTCAACTTGTTGAAATCCCTCACCAGTATGGGAGCCTGTCTCTTGCAGGTAAAGCAAGAAGGTCTCATCAACAGGTTTCCCTTGATGAGGTGACCTGTAGTAGACCTCGACCACCAGATGCCCTTCATCAGGTCAGTCCCTAATTTTAGCCCACAAGCTATCAGCATGTTCATGACTATTTCTCAGGGGCAGTTCTTTGCAGTAAATCCGCTTCTTAACACTGAGGACAACTCCCTCATCTCTCCTACCTTGCCTATCCCTTCTAAAAAGCTCGTACCTCAGTAATGGTATTCCAGTTCTGTGAATCATCGCACCATGTTTCTGCAATAGCAGTAAAGTTGTAGTTTTCCAGTTCATCCTGCTTTTTTCCCCATACTGCGTGCATTGGTACAGAGGTACCTTCCTTGAGGAGCCCTCCCAAAAACCTTTGGAAAAAATCTTTTCCCTGCTGCTCCCCAAAGCAACAGTGTTCCCTGACTCTTCTCTGTTTCTCATCAGTACATTCCCTTTGACCCATCAAATCTTGTTTAAAACCCTGGTGATGAGCTTCACCAGCTTGCTGCCTAGTATATTCCTCATAAGATGCAGTAGGTTAAGGGCATCTTACTAGCACCTTGTCTCTTGAACTTAGTTATGCTATCCCACACCTTGCCATGGGTAGGCTTGCTATCACACCTTTTGCCCTTCAAACCAAGTTTAACGACCTTCAGTGAATCCAGCCTGAATTCTTTTCCCAGTGATCTGGGTTGACCCCATCAGCAGCCATCAGGCCAGGTGCTGAGGAAACTGCCCCATGGTTAAAAAAAAATAATTATTATAATAAAAAATTCCTGTGATAGCACCAGCCTCTCAGCCATGTATTTTTTCAGATGGATTTTCCTGCTCCTCTGAGTATCCCTGCCACTGAATGGATAGAGGAGAGCACCACAATGTACTCCTGCTCCATCCACCAACTGTCACGGTCCACTGAAGTCCCTTTTGATGATAGCCCTCAGGCTTTTCTCAGTGACTTCACTTACTGTCAGTAAGGGATAATAATCAGAAGGGTGAACTGAACTAAGGTGTCTCCTAGTAATGTCCCTGACCTGGGCCTTAGGGAGGCAGTGCACTTACAAGTAGGAATACAAATGGGATACCCTAACATATGGTAGGTATATGGAGTACTGTACAGGTCGGGTCTGGCTGATGTATGTATGGAGACCTCTATTCACCTCAGAAGGGAATTGTACTTATTTCCTTTTTGGTAGAGGCAATCTTGAAGCGTGGAGTTGACCTCCTTGCCCTAGGCAACCTCTTGGGTGAACCTTCCACCGCATTCTCACTTACCTGTCCCTTGAGTTCCAGAACCTCAAACCTATAGCATAAGGGCACCTGGGAAAGTGAGGTAGGTAGGGAGTGTTTTCCTGTGATGCCAAGCAGGGACCTGCTTCCATTCCTCCCCATCTCTTAGGTCCTTTGCCTTGATGGTGACATGACAGGTGTTCTGCCACTATTTGGGGTGTATCACCACGGTGCCTTTCTTGTAGATATGACAGAGAGTTGCTCTATCAGTCTTATCTCCTGCGCGTATTCCCTGATGCTCCTTAATCTCTCTACCTCTTCCTTGAGCTCTGCCACCAGGCTGAGCAGATCTTCCACCTGCTCACACCTCATGCAGGTGGTGTCTCTACCATCCTGAGCAACAGGCTCAGACATTCCCTGCAGCCAGAGACCTGAACCTCGGTGTTTCTGAGCAGGTACTCGGTCTGGGTAGGTTGTTGGTATTCAGTTTTGTTGAGCTGACATCTTCTGAAGGGGACATCTAGATTATTCTGGCACTGCTGCATTAGTATCACGTGGTTTGTTTCGAGGGATTTTCAAATCTGTTATGCTTTGTCCTTCAGCAGTTGTCAACCGATCAGAGCTAACACCAGTTGCTAGCTGTCCAGTTTTCAAAGGCCAAGATTAGGAGCCTCTATGCTTTGCTGTGTAGAACTGGTGAGCTGCACTGGTGAATGGTTTAGGGTAGATGTTAACTCAGCAGGCTTTTGTTGTTATATGGCTCTCAATGCTTTTCTTTCCTTCGTTTTATTGAAGTGGTGGGACTGTGTTGCATCTGGTTGATTTATCTTCTGCTCCACCTCCTCTGTGCACCCAGATGGGTATTTTATAAATGGTATCTTACTTCCTCCATCCTGCTGTCCGCAGCAGGATGAAAAGAGATGGATTAAAAGCCACAAACCTCAGTCTCTTGGGCAGCGGCCCATAGTTTAGCTGCTTTTCACTGATCTTTGTCTCAAGTTTCGCACTTAATGTGTAATTTTTACCTGTTTGTTTAAATACTAAATACTAGACACAATTTAAACTTGATAGCACTTTTCCCTTTCATTTTCAGCCACTGTGCAAGAAAGCACATCAGTTTGCCAAAATCTGGCTGTGAATGTATGTCTTAGCAAGCTGAATTCCCCTTGCTGTTACAGGACTTTCACTAGCTTCTGAACTGGAACTTCTCGTTTGGAAGCTAGAACCTGTAGTGAGTTCCTGTTGGGCAGAAGCTTCTTCCACTTTAAAGTGGTAGCTTTGAAATCTCTTGGGGAGATTTTTGAAAATGGAAGATAGACAGATCCAACTAAGTGTAGTTTCTGCATTGCAACCAGTGCTCTGCAGGGTCTGCATTGTCTCTGCCCTAGAGTTAAGAACGGGAAAAAACCAATCCTAAACATAACATTGTGCTGGAGGCTGCCTGTTGCTGCCTCAGGTGTATGTAACATGTTTCCTTTTTAGGAATACTTGTGTATATCGAAGACCTGTGGCTTTAATGGGTTTATTTATGGAATAACGTGAGCTAACATGAGGTATGGCCAGATACCGAGAGAGTGGTGAGGTGCTGGAACAGGTTGCCCAGAGAGGATGCTCCGTCCCAGAAGGTGTTTAAGGCCAGGTTGGATGGGGCTCTGGACAGTCTGATCTAGTACTCGATTCAGTGGCTGGCGACTCTGCCTGTGGCATGTTTTTGATGAGGAGCCATAGGAAGAACTTGTGTTTATGTAAGATAAAGCACTGCATTGTAGAATTTTTTGTTTTCGCAAGCATTTAATGACTGGAATAATTATTTCCATGGAAAAGCAATATTATGAAAACACTTCACTAGATTATTTTATTGCTGTTGTAGGAAATGAGGTGCAACTATATATGTTGCAAAAACACGTAAATAGTTGTGTGAAAAACAATTCCCACTTTCAAAAGTAGGGAGCGATAGTGTTTTTGGACTGCTGATAAATCAGTCTCTCTCTTTCTGTTTCCTGTTTCTCCTTTCTAGGTGCATTTTATCTGGTTTTTGAATATATGGACCATGATTTGATGGGACTGCTGGAATCTGGTTTGGTTCATTTTAATGAAAATCATATAAAATCATTTATGAGACAGCTGATGGAGGGTTTGGCCTATTGCCATAAGAAGAACTTTTTGCACAGAGATATAAAATGTTCAAATATTCTACTAAATAATAGGTATGAACAATGCTTCTAGTATGTAAATGTTGTATGTTGGGATCATATTTAAATCTTTCTTATAATCTTTACAGTTCACCTGTTTTAATCCATGAGCCAAAGTTATTTTTTTATAGATTGCCTAGCTTATTTAGAAACCACTTGTAAAATAATAATCTGGTAATATTTCTGCTTGACACTGGATCTATCTTTTAAACTTGTATGTTAAAATAGCAAGGTTAAAACTTGTGTCTGTTAAGTGAGAGTATGGGGAAAAGTTATCTGAGTTCAATACATTAAAACAGAGTTTTAGGAAATACGTTTGTGTATTCTTTTTATCATCGTTTCAAAATGAAGTGTGGATAGGCTGCTTCTTTGTGGCAGAATTCAGAAGTCTTCACCCTTATTAATCAGAATAATACTTTAAAACAATATTTGATTAGGCATTTTCAATCATATTTTGGCTTGCAATTACAGCCACTATCAAAGGGAGAGAACAATTTATAATCACAAGGGGTTAAAAAAAACAACAACAAAAAACATATTAGTAAACATGCTTTTGTTGAATGTGCAGCAGCAGCAAAAATTAAAATCACAACTGCAATTCACTGTTAGGAAGGATACTGAGAGTGAGACACTGCTTTCTTACTGTGTAGAACTTCTATCTCTGTCTTGAATTCTTATACCTGTATCTCAAAGGAGACAAAATAGAATTGCAGAGTATACAGAGGACATCTAAAGTTGGTTAAAGAGTAGGAGGAGGAATACTCAAAAAACACTCTGTTTTGAAGCGGGTGTGTAATTGTGGTATGAAAAATTATGAAGCTAGCAGGTAACTTTAATACAAAACTCCTGTTCACTACATCCAACTGTACTAAAATTAGGGAGCAACAGTAAAAACTAGTAACAGACTTGATAGATATTCTTACCTGTACAGAGCAGGAAGCTTTCAGGGTAGTATCATAAGATCAGAAAAGGACAAGACAAATTCATGGACATCATTAAAATCTGCTAAAAGAATTAGACAGGGATCCCTAACTCAGTGATCCTTGGTGCTTGTTGTGTAGAAGGAAGGTGAGCCTCAAAGCTGGGAAGTTTTACACATTCTCTTTAAAAATCTGCTTATGCCATTGTTGGAGATAAAATACTGGGCAAAAAGGATCAAACATCATATTTAGAAGGGCCCTAGTTTTGTCCCAGGTTTGTCCAAATTGAATTTCTCTTTTTTGTCCTTTTTTTTTTTTTTTTTAATTAATATTAGACTGTTTTCAGCTCTGGATGCCACCAACCTTGCAAGACTCTGATATAGACTCTTAATCAGATGTACACATGCCTCCACATAGCTCACCTTGTCCATTCACCTGATCTTTCTTATTTGTTAGTGCAGTGGTGATGCTGTCACTGTGCATGTCTGGGAGCTCAGAAGCTGAGATATAGCTTGACATTGGAGAAGAGCACGTTACAGTAGAGGCAGTGCTTTCTGCTGTACCGTGCTCCCTGGACTCCAGAATAAACAGTATTTTCCCCTAGGATGTTTTCTGAGTATCTTAGAGATTCCCACTTGGAGAAGAAAAACATAGTTGATTCAAATAATTTTAAGCCAATTCTAAAGTCCGATTACAGCCTGAAGTGAAAGACATGGATTTTATGTATTTTTTAGCTATGCAAGTTAAACATCTGTACTCAAAAATTGTTTGATATTCTACAAACACAGGATCTGAAGAATAAAAGTACACATTTTAGGGAAACATTTATTTGCTTTTGGAGCATCACCATGAAGTGTTACAGTAATTTCAGGCATATGGATGAGGGGAAAAAAGAAATACAAACTGAAATCTGTATATTTTGTTACCACAAAGCTGTCATTCTCTCACATATCTGCAAGTCTTGCTGTAATTTGATAAAATAGCTAAAACTTTCATTTATTTGAAAGTCACATGAGTTAAAGCTCATAATTACAGGGAAACCAAACCAAAATGAAGAATCCATGTAACATTGCCAAATGTTTTCCATGTATGCAGATTGCTTTATGTTTAAATCATCCCAGCTTTATGGACGGTAGAGATTTCTCATCGAGTAGTGAAAGTGTTTGTGCCAAAAGCAAATGAAAAAAGCCAGGCAAAGCTCTGTGTCGTCCACATTTCCTCTCATGTATGGGAAAACTCAAGGGCTTAGGGTTTGTATCATTCAGCAAATTGGCTGCTGGCAAAAATAGAAGCCCTTATCTGGTTGGTTATCCTAATTTGAAGGCCATATTTAAGCTTCAGAAGAACAAAACAGTGCTTAGACTTGCTAGAAGGAAGTAGGATTGCTGCTAGGTTTTTTTGTTGTTGTTGTTTTTGCTGTACAAATCCTTATGCTAGCAGTACTTCAACTATTAAAGCATCAAAAAATCAGTTTTTTTCCCTGCAGAGTTGTTGGTTTGAATGTTTAACAGTATACACCCTAAATTTTGAGTAGCATACGCTGATGTGAATTCCACTTTGTCGCTGTGTGTAATTTTGCTTGCTTTTCTTTGATTGTGAGTAGGTTAGTGTATTTATTAATTGAAGAGATACGTGATTTGTAAGGCATTTCCTGAAGCTCAGTTGCAGCTGTCTGAAAATCTGAAACTTGAACTAGTTTTAGTAGGGTTAACTCCTACATAATTCTTTCCTTTTTCCACCAGAGGGCAGATAAAGCTTGCAGATTTTGGGCTTGCTCGGCTGTACAACTCGGAAGAAAGGTAAGATAGAATTGTACTGTGAAAAACCATTGACAGGTATGTCTTCTTTCATAACTCTTGAGTATTATGAGGGCTGAAAAAAACCGTATTTATTTGTCTGGAGATGTTACTGTACTGTAACATAAGTAGCGTTGCTTAGGAAATTGCAAGAAGTGCATGTTATCTCACTCAGCATACAAACACAAAGCTCCCTTTGTGCAAGTGATTGCCCTTCTGACTACTGAGGGTAAATAACTGTAGAGAGGAGCTGTATATTGTTTGGAGATTAAGAGTTCCAATTTTAAGTAGGTTACATCCTGTAGGCTTTTACTAAATGTTGGTTTATGGTCTTGTAAACTTATGTTCTTTCTGTTGATGTACCTAGGAAAGGTTTGTTTAGGAACAGTGACACTTTTATTCTGACATAAATCCACATTCATTCACTGTCTATTTTTTTTTTTAAGCATTACTTTTGTGTAAGATTTAATCTTAAATTTGAAGAGGTTTGTTGTATTCTTTAGGCAGTCAGTCCTGTTACATCTGTTGGAAACAGAGATACAAGTTTAAATAAAAGCTATTCTGAAACTTCTTGTGACTTGTGCTTCTGTTGTTCATGGCTTTGTTACAACTGTACTCCAGGAAACAGGTGCACAGCCCTTATGATTCAGAATTTTAATGTATATACTGTGGTGTTATGTACTTGTTATTTGGACTGAGATTTTCAAAATTAAGGTTGAATGTTAATTGCATCGATATGTACAACGGATGGCTGGATATTGAGAATGTTAGGTATTTAAGCTTACTTTGAGTTCTGCATGCTTAATTTGGGAACTGTATCTGCATTATCAGTTTTATGAGTTGATTTTCTCACAGACCTCTGAGTTCTTGAATGCAACAGTGTTATTTTCACTGTCTTCTGAGCTGTTATTTCAGGAAGGTATGCTCAAGTAACAGTTAGGGAAACTGTTTGGGGTACAGTATTGGGGTAAGATCACTAGGCAGTTAGCAATAGAACTAGAGGGAATGGTCTCAGGTTATGCCAAGGGAAGTTCAGGTTGGATGTTAGGAAAATTTTTTTCTCTGGAAGAGTGATCAGAAGCTGGAATGGACTGCCCAGGGAGGTGGTTGAGTTACCGTTCCTGGAGGTGTTCAAGAACCATTTAGATGTTGTCCTAAGGGACACGGTTTAGTGGGAAATATTGGTGGTAGGTGGACAGCTGG
>JAOWBP010002978.1:43778812-43793448 GCA_028571105.1 Tragopan temminckii
GTCCAAAAAACAGCTTGCAGTACTTAATTGTTTTTTATTAGGACAACTGGTTACAGCTAAATATGAAGTCTGGTTAACGTTACAGTCTTTTGGGTCATAAATTAATTCAACACAAGGGTTACCTAAACCGTGTATTCTAAAATATTATGTACCACTGGACCATTTTTTTGCAAATATCACACATGAAAGCTATGGAAAGCAGCTGTAGATTCTATTTAAAGGGATTGTTCCCTTCCTTCATCTGCTTCAGGGTTTAGGATAAATGTATCATCCTGCTTGAACTAATAAGGCTTTCCTAAAGCAGTAGAGTTGTTTCGATTGGTCCATACAAAATTGTACCTCTCTGTGCACTAAATTCCAAAGTGTCAAATAACACTATAGTCTTGGCTTCAATTGTGTTGGGTTTTTGATTTTCTTTTTTTTTTTTTTTTTTTGTAAGAACAGTATTTCAAGCAAGTCAGCCACATGCAGAAACACAACTGCCCGCAGTCACCCCCACCTCTGCAAAAAAAAACAAACAAACAAAAAAAAAAAAAAAAGAAACAAACCAAAACAAACCCATAACACACTTGGGTTTCTGTGTTTACAGAGATTGGTAAAGATGAACTTTGTTATGCCTCTTAAAAATAAGTCCTGGCTTCATTTTAGATGTTCAGTTATTCTGGAGAGGTGTTCTTGTTAAAACTTTGCACTGAAGTATGTGATTCAAAAAACAGTTGATGCTTTTTTCCATTGTGTTCTCTTGCAGCATCCCACCAGCTGCATTAGATTTGTTTGATTACATGCTTGCTCTGGATCCCAGCAAGCGCTGCACAGCTGAACAAGCTCTTCAGTGCGAGTTTCTGCGAGATGTGGAACCATCTAAAATGCCTCCCCCAGAGTAAGTTATTTCCATTAGTAATGTTCTTTACACCTACGAAGCAGCAACATGTACTGACTTCATTAAGCTCATTGTGTTTCAGTTAAAGTAGCTTGTTGTAGAAGAAAATTGTCAATATGTACAGTTGGTGATTCTGCACTGAAGTGCAGTTTAGTGGCTCTTACATCAGGATATCAGTGACTGTGAGGATCTGAGATGAGTTTGAATTGATGCTCCTGGAATTAGTGACTATTACTGTCATTTTTTAAAAAAAGGAATGTATCTGTTTATCAGTGTCCATGTTTTCCAAGGGTTTTGGGGCCCCTCATGAACCTGAATTACCTTCTTTGATGGCTTTTTCAGGCGAAGAGGTATGAAATTGCTTCTGACAAGTCTTAGGATGACTCATGATACGTATCAGTCAAATGCCAGTAATAGGAAAAGAATAGTTTACCCCATTCTAAAGGCCAGAGCTTGCTGCAAACTCCCAGAAGGAAGTAATATCTGAATAGAGGTGTTTCTCTCTCAGCTGCCAGCCCTTAAATGAGGTTAGGGAGCGGTGGACCCAGGATTTTGCTTCCACCTGTGCTCCCAGGGCTAGCCTGCTTCTTCAGCAGATGCTCAATCACTACTGGTTCAGGCTGTGATCTTACAATTCCCATACAATGGTAGAATGACATTAGGCACAGAATTCTTTAAAGGTATCTGAGAGTTAAAGTAAAATACCATACGTGATTTACTGTGTCAAATGAGATGCCTGGTTTTCCAGAAGTGAAATATTTTGTGTGGCTTTTTATTTGTTCTTTTTCTCTCCTCTGAATAGAGATGTATTGCAATGTTCAGTAGCTTTTTTTCACAGTGACTTGATTGTCACTTTAGGCAGTACAAGTAATATTGGAATGAGCCCTGAGTAAAACAATGAAAAACGTTTAAAGAGTCTGCAAGTTTAACTTTTCCCTTGAGATAGCTGCCTAATGACAGAACATTTAATAGTTTGAATAAATTGTGCCTTCAAGGCAGCCTGTGCTGACTTCTTATTAATTAGTTACCAACTGGAAAAAATAGTTCAGCTTTATCTAAGAATTTCATTAAAAATCTTTCAAGACTTACCTGTTACATATAGAAGGTAGTAATGATCTTGATGCATAAAACTGAGTCTCTTTCCATCATCTGAATGTTACTAAACAGCAGTATTAAATATTAAGCTGTTCATTAAAATCTCAGAACCTTGTTGCTAACGCAACAAGTAAGTGAATAAGAAGAAAATGCTTTCTTCTTTTCAGGGCCTTGGTAGTGCATCTATTCTAGAAACTGATGTAGGAAAATTAAAAGCATACAAACAAACTGTCCTTCGGTATCCTTTTAAAAATTGACACCAACATTTGTTGTAGTGAAATGAAAATGATGACTCTTCTCAAGAAAGAATAAGGTTCCTCTCTTGGAAGAAACAGCTGCTCATTGCTGATTGCAAGTACTGTAGGATAATTCTTGTAGTTTCTTGATTGATCCAAGCTGTTGTTGACTAAATACCTGACAGGTCTTTTGACCTGCTGTTCTGTGGAGAAAGAGAATGTAGAAAGCAATTGTCAAAACTTCCTTTCCAGTGATTCTTATCATCTGCCACCTCATTTTCTTTCATGTTCCTGGGTGAGAGAACTGCTCAGACAGTTACTACTAATATGTAAAGGGAAAACAGAAGGAGCTGTTTTAATGCCATATCTCAGTATTTCCATAAGCTATGGGATGGGATTCTGTGTTCCTCAAGAGATACCTGTAGGGAGGAATAATAATGGGGAGATTGAACTAATATCCGATGAGTGCTGTAGAAGATATTTTTCCTCTGCTTTTGTCTGTCTTAAAGGGCTGGAGGTATCCCTTGTTCTTCCTAGCAACCTAAATTTATTAGTGTTGAGTACTGTTTATTCCTGCAACTATTTTTCCCCCCTTTCTTGGTTGCCTGTGCTGTATGGCTGCTAATACTGGATGGCCATGTCTGTTACTGTGAATAAATATAACTGTGCAGATGTGGTACTTCTACAAGCAAGAAAGTGACGTTGATTCTCATAGTGAGATGCCCATTCCTTTTCTCTGCCAGAGACCTGCATTTGTGAAATAGGCAACTGAAAAAGAGTTTTTACCCAGGAAAGCGTATCTGGCTTCGGATGTTTCCTGATGTATTTCCAAATTCCAGCAGGTTCATCTTCACAAATGCTGTGTTATGCATAATTTGAATGTTTATTTTACCACTGTAGTTAAAAAACATTTTTGAAAAATCTGGGATAAAACTGATGATCTCTAATCATTCTTTGCAGCCTTCCTTTGTGGCAGGATTGCCATGAGCTGTGGAGTAAAAAACGCAGAAGACAGAAGCAAATGGGCATGACCGATGATGCAACAGCGACTAAAGTCCCTAGGAAGGATCTATCTCTAGGCATGGATGAGAGCAGAACCAACACCCCACAAGGCATGCAAACTTCTTCCCAACTCAAAACTCAGGGCAACTCTAGTGTAGCACTTGGTCAGTAATATTTTCGGTTCTTAAAATTACTTTCTACTTGGATTGCACCTCTAGAAATTTTAGGTGTTGTTTTCAGAGTACTGACTGGATTCTTGAGTCTCCTGGATTCTTGAAGGAGGGAACGGTATTGTAAGTTAAATCTTTGTTACAGAAGATTTGCCTTTATTTTTGGGAACTAGGCATTCCTTTTTATTCTTTTTTTTTTTTTTAATCTAGCCAGAGCAACTATCTTGCTCTGTATTTTTGAGGAAGTTTTATCCCTTGTAAGGGATAAAAATCTTCTGTAACCCCACTAGTTAGTTCGTACTCTAAGTTCATCACAGACTTCATAGATTGAAGGAGCTTTATTGGTACTGATAAAGTGACCAGAAGGCAGACTTTAAAACAGCCATCACTTCAAATAGAAGAGTACCTCAGCATGTCACTTTGGCCTTCATCTTTCCAAGCTGTTTGGGCTAAACCAACTTTAAAAAAGAAACTAAACAAACAAACAAACAAAAAAAACAACCACCCAAATAACTTATAAAAAGTAGTAACTACCTCTGCAGCTTGCACAGCCATTAATTCAGAAACTTAACTGAAATGTCTTGCTTGGGCGCTTACGTAGTGAAGAATAATATAAGTAGTAAAGTAATGGTCTCCTTATGTGGAAACAAGTTCAGATGATCAGCACTGAGTAGATACCTGGTAAGTTTAGTTTAGACCATTTATAATTGTGCAAAGTGACCTTAAATCCTATAACACACAGGTGTTCATCTGAAGAAAAACAATAAATGGATTAACTGAGCATGATAGTTCTTGAATACTAGCCATCTTGAATCAACTCTTCATTTAATAGTGGAGCAGAACTCCAAATATACTACACAAAGATAAACATATATGTACATATTGTTATTTTCATCATATTCTTACTGCAGTTTATTGCTCCTTGTTCCTATTCATCCTGTTTCTTACTAAGAGCTGATAAGCTGGCTGTGAGCTTCTGCCACTCACTCTGAGCAGTTTTGGCAGTATTTTCAAAGATGCCTTTCTGCAGCCCTCGCAGTGTTTTCCCCACAAATGCAAACTGAGGCTTAAAGCCCAGAGGACAGTAGTAGTTTTCCTTGTGCTTCTGTAGCAGTTAGCATGTTGGCGGCCTGCTGTAATCAGTCATTAAAATGAAACATTAAAAAAAGAAAAAGAAAAACAAACAAACAAAAAAAAAAGGAAATCTTTCAGAGCTGAAATACAGTTTACACATAATCAGGTAGAAAAATACATATAGGTGTATAAGAAGAAAATTTCATTTTCATTGGAGCTTAGACAGTTCAGCATATAGGAGTTTTCTGTATTAAGTGAAGCTCTTCCTGAAATCCTAATAAACCTTAGTTAAAATCATCCATAAGGCATGCTAAAGGATTAAGTGTACAAATGGAAAATGCATGCTTTAAACAAAACTGTTGCTTTTTTGTGTGTGTGTGCCAAAAAGAGGTTAAAAATAGATAAATTGCTGATGTTCTGCTTCACGAATGAGAACCCCAGTTATTGTATCTTATAACTTAACAGGAACTGTGTACAGCTCATTCATTTTGTTCTGGTAGAAACTGATAGGTTTTCCAGACTATAGTTTGTTCTTGGAATGGTCTTGAAACTAGCCAAAGATATGTAACAGGTACGTTAGTTACCCTGTGGGGCACTTCCTGCTGAATTTGCACATTGACAAGCTGAGAGAAGTTTGAATGTAACTTGTTATCTTCTTGAGCATACCATCCTCAGATGTCACAAAATACTGTTAAGCGTGACAGCTGGCTGAGATCCAGCAGTACAAGGCATTAAACACAATGGTTTTTATCTATTGCTAAATAGAAGATGGTTTTATTTTTGTATTTGGATGTATAAAATTGTTAAAGTCCTTAGAACCCTGCAGAGTGGAATCCAAGTGCTTGCATCCTGGTTACATCCACAAGTAGGGTAATTAGTTCTGATTTCTGCAGCACTTTCCAGCTGTGCTCTCTTTAGTCTTGCAAGGCAACTACTTAATTTTTTGTGTGACTGTTTTTCTCAGATGTGGCTTTGAATCTGCCAGGAATGAATATATTAGTGTATTAGCAGGAAGGCAGAATATGTTCACGCTGACTTGGGTTACAGAAATTCAGAGAAAAACACATCCATTTTAATTTTCACCTTCTTTCTTTTCTAAATCATCTGGCTGTGGGGCATGCTGCTTCACTTCTCCTTTCAGAATAAACTAACACAGTGACTGCTTGAAATTCAGAAAATACTTCTGTATTCTGACTTCCTTACTTATCTTCCCTTTTATCAGTCTCCTCTTACTTGTGTCAAATAAACACCATTTTGTTTAAAAAAGAAAAAAAAAAAAAGTGTACCTTACAAACCTGAATTTTCCTGCTACTCAGTGATTGACTTGTCCTTCAAGCTCAGCATTTGCTTTCTTGCACTGATACTGCTAGCTTCTGGGTCGTCTACAGCCTGGTCAATTGAGCAGGTGTTAGAATCCAGATGCTGAATTAGAACAGGCCAGAATGTGACTGGAAATGCGTTTTGCAGATGGCCACTTTTTAACAGAGGGATGTGATATGTCAAAGATAGGAAATTTTGTGGGGATTGGAAATCTTACAGCTGCCTAAAGCAGGTGGCCTTAAGCCCCAGCTTAGTTGTATTGTGGAAAATTGAGCTCTAGCTTGATGCATCTCATCTGTCCAAGTGCATGTGTGTGCCCCTTGGAAGTCACTTTCTTTATATTGGATCTTAATATTCCATTTCCTATAGGTACTCCCCCAAAGGCAGTTTATCTGTAAAAGCATTCCATTTCTATGTTGTCCAAACCACGCTTTGCCAGTTGTGACAGCCTTGCTAGATTAGTCTTAATTTTGAGTTTCTGAAATATGAAAATTCTGTATAATTCTTAAAAACACCTTTTTTGTCTTTAGCAAAAACAAGCACTGGACAGCAGTTAAACCAGAATGAAGTGGCAATCCTGCTAAACCTGCTACAGTCTAAAACGAGTGTTAGTTTGGCACAGTTTGCCCAAGTGTTGAATATTAAGGTAAACCCAGAGACTCAGCAGCAACTAAATAAAATAAATCTTCCTGCTGGAATTTTGTCAGCAGGTGAAAAACAGTCAGAACAGCAGCCGCCGCCGCCTCCACCGCCACCGCCGGAACAGGAGTCCCTAAAACAGCCGACCGTCACGCAGCCTCCTGTACCACCTGCTCAGCTGAGTCAGCCCAAAGTGGAAACTGACGCTGCCCAGGCAGCTGTACAGAGTGCATTTGCTGTTCTGTTGTCTCAGTTAATAAAGGCTCAGCAAACAAAACAAAAAGATTTGGTGTTGGAGGAGAAGGAAAACGGATCAGGAAATGAAATGTCGTTACAACTCAGGCAGCCTCCAGAGCCCACCACTCCTGCATCTCTCAGCAGGGACGACATGGAATCTCCAGCACCCGGTTACCCACATCTGATCAAGTCATTATATACGCCTGCAGGTACTGAAGGCTTTTATTGCTAAGCAACAGGTATCTTGAGCTGTGAAGGCAGTAGTTTGGGGGTAAAGGGTTAACCTCTTAACATTACCAGTCTATGTGAGTACAGGAGAGGTTATTACATCGATTTTGTTGCTTCCTTTGTTTGCATTGTGACTGTTCACTAGCCTGCTGGGTTTGTGGGTTTTTTGTTGTTGGTTGGTTGGTTGGTTTGGGAATTTTTGGTGAATGCCTGGCTGGACTTTGCGTCTTACTGTAGTAGGTGCCATACTGACTGATTAAAAAATGGTCCTTCTAACAGGTGTGCAGCACCTGTACTTTTTCTGATGAAACAGTTGCATTGCTTGTTTTTTATAGCAGTTGAGTTTTTCTTAGTGGTGCTGGTGCTGAAGAGGACTGGCTCATCTATTGAATTCGTAACTCAAATTTACCAGTTTTGACTGTGTGTTTAGTTAAAGCCTATCTTGAGGTGAAGGTTGCGATTTTTGGTTGCTTTCTTGCTTTTTTTTTTCAATGCTGAGTAGAGCAATTGCTTAGTGGCAGATTCTGTAGCTGGTTGCCCATAACTGTCAGTAACGCACATGGCTGAATGTTTCCATTGGATTATAGTAGCGACTTTCTTAGTCGTCTTGATGTTTAGAGTTCTGTTTTTGGTCATCTTGAACTGCTATTTCAGCTATTGTGGTTTATTGATGTGTGCAGCTATTGCAAGAAATATTCTGAAGTGGCTTAGGAGTGGGTTTTGTTCAGCGAGGTGTTAAGGTTGTTTTTATTTTGCTTTTAACCTTTGCAGTTCTCTGAATCTTCTTTCCATGAAGACCTTTTCTGATATGTGCCATTTGCAGATATTTCTGGTCACTCTTCAAACTTTCTAGCGTTTATCTGTTACTTCAGGATTTTTATTTTTATTTTTTTAAAGGAATCTGCACCACTTTTCTTAAACTTTGCTTGCTTGGTAACCTTACTATGAGGAGAACCTTGTATCACTTTCCTAAGGCAACCGTTGCCTTCTCCAAAATAGCTAGGAGTAAAACTTAACTGATAAGTTAATGAGAACTGAAGTAATGAACCTCTCTAATGTTCTAGGAAAGAGCCCTTTCCATTCTGGTATTGTTATTGCATATTTTTATTCCAAAGCTTTTATTTTTCATCTGCATAGGTCAAGAGGACTTGGCTAGGCAGGCCGAGATGAGGCTCCTGAACCGAACGCCGGAACAGGAACGCCCTCGGATCCTGCCTCCAGACCAGCGTCCCCCAGAGCCCCCGGAGCCCCCACCTCTCACTGACGAAGACCTTGATTATCGGACAGAGAACCAGCATTTGCCTATAACTAACTCTTCAGGAACAGATCCTCATGCAGGAGTGAAAGCGGCGCTTCTGCAGCTGCTCGCTCAGCATCAAGCTCAGGCAACAACAGAGGAGCCCGTACAGACGAGCGTGGATTACCAGGCTAGAGACTCCTATGTAGCAGGCCCAGACTACAAGGACAACTTTGGATCATCTACCTTCTCCTCTGCTCACTATGGCGGTAGCGATGGCATAGGAAGCGGGTCATCGGGAGCACTAGAACGAAGGAGCTTCCTCGGAAACACAGATATTCAGCCTTTGGATAACTACAGTACTGCTTCATCTCACTCGGGAGGTGCCCCTCCTCCGTCTGCCTTTTCAGAGTCCTTTCCCAGCTCAGTAACTGGTTACGGAGACATTTACCTCAACACTGGCCCCATGCTATTTAGCGGAGATAAAGACCATAGGTTTGAATACAGCCACGGCCCAATCTCAGTCCTGGGGAACAGCAGGGACGCTTCTGTGGGGCCGGAGAGTACTCATTCCTTGCCTACTAAGATGCACAACTATAGCTATGGAAGTAACTTACAGGAAAACCCTGGTGGCATCGGCCACGTGCACGGACAGACCTGGACATCTCCTGCACAAGGACCTGGCTACTCCCAAGGCTATAGGGGGCACATTAGTACATCCGCAGTGAGAGGGCGAGGCAGAGGATTACCATTTTGAGTATCTGTTTTTCCTCAGGCACATCGTTTTTATCTGGAAAAACTTTTTTTTTCTAGCTGCAGTTTAAAGCAGCAATTCAACAGACTTGAATAATATTAATTCAACAGCTTTATTTTTATGTGGAAAAGGGTCTTGCATACAGTAGGAAAAATTAAAAATGCTTAAAACTCATGCTGTCTGAAAAATAGATGAATTGATTGTACATGTTCACAAACTAGTTCTGAATTTTTTTTTTTTTTGTATTTTGGCAGTTTTAAGTGGATGCTAAATTTAGGGACATCAGCTTTTTATGGCACTCTTTCAGATCTTCTGAACTATGCACATTTGTGCTTTTTTTGTAAGTTTGGACCAACTTTTATGTAAAAAAAAAAAAAAGAATTTTACAACAATCAAAGCAGGGCACTGATTTATTTGGTATTTTTCTTTTTACAGAACTACCTTTAGTCAAAGGTCACTGTCAGTCATTGCACTGCTTTCAGTGTTATTGTGGAAGGCGTACTTTGTGCTCATTTCAGATAATAAAACACAACCTTTCTCTTGATGCAAAATTTTATAAATATTTGGTCGATGTTAATTTTTTTCTTTCCAAAAAAAAAAAAAAGAAAAGAAAAGAAAAAAAAGAATGGATGTTCTGGTAAAATGTTCTCTCCATCTCCCGGGCTTGTTTATATATAAACTGTTTTACTTGAATGGTAAGTGCCTTAACACGAAAGCTTAAGGTCTGCAAAAGTTGGAAGTACTCTATAAATCAACGCTAAAGTAATACTGAAACCTAGATAGTTAACAAGAGAATCAGATAATAATAGGAAACTCAAATAGGTCATGACTTTGTGTTGTTTACTTCATGTGGACCAGTTATTTAGACATCTTATCTTGATCAAGTCATAATTTCCAAATTGAACTTCGTTAAGAAGCTAGAAAAGTGAGAAGAGTGAAGAGCGCAGTTTTTCCTCAGCTCCTCTTTGGAGCTGTAGTAATTGATTTACTTCCTCTGCCAAATAAACTATGCTTTTTATGTCCTTTCCAAGAGGTGAAAAAGTTTTTCCTCTTAAATGTCAACAGCAGTAATTACTGTATGTGAAAAGCTGACGCTGTCTCCTTATTATGACAACTAACTGCATTATGGGAAGTAAACAAAGGACAGATGACCAGTATTTAAAGCAGACGTTTTACACTAGTTCTAATTCTGTAAACTCTTGATTGTGCCAACTAATCGTCCTTGTATCTGCTATTCCACCGAGTGTTCTAGTGTCGGAATCGAGTCTCTCTGAACAACGGATAAAATAACTGTAGTTAAAACTCTTAATTAACCAAGAGCCACTCCTCAATCATAACATCGAGCATGTTTTTTTTCCTGTGATGACAAGTGGTCCCTCTCCTGCAGAGAGGAGGTATGGTTATATTTTGCATGTACGTAAAAGAATGTTTTTAAAGCCCATATTGGAAACAATTTTCCAACTGATTATCCAGTTGACAAATCGGTACCTTATGTAACTGAGTGTTTAATTATTACTTTTTAAAAGTAAAATTTCTACTTACACTATTTCAAACGTAGTCTTGTCAGTGACTTTTTGGACTTTCAGAATAGAAGCCAAAGTTGTCGATGTTTTGTTTTAATTTAAAAACCTTGGTTCTTGTTTATGGCCAAGTACCACGTTGCAGAACATGGAGAAAGTCACTGCGCTGACTGTGTAGAGTGAGGATCTGGCAGGTGGGAGATGGAGATGTCCCTGTAAGCCCGGCAGCTGCCTTCACTAGGCACAGAAGGGAATCCTGCCCTCTGAAAACAAAATCAACCCAGACAGTCAGGAACAAACGCTTGTGGCCACGTGCTTTTGGAAAACCACAACTTGACAGTGCACGAGGTAGGTTGGTTTCCTTGAATAAGGACACCTCAGTAACATTTTTCTGCTAGTTGAATTTTAAAGGCTGAAATCATTATTCTCATTTAGGTACGGACAGCGTCAGCTGAGGCTTTTTTGTTTACTAATTGATAGAAAAAAAAAATTCCCAAGAGGTTCAGACAGTTGCTTGGTTGGTTTTTTTTTTTTTTTTTGAGTTAAGCAAGACTTTTAAAGTTCTTAGGCCATTGTTTTCACTAAAAACGTGCAGTCCAGTGTTACTCTGCTGCACTTCCAATGTAAATTGGAAAAAGAAAAAAAAAAAGCAGGCGAGTTCAAATGGAAGGTAGATTTCAAGGAGGACTAAGTGGTTTGACTTGCAGTACAAAAATGTAAGGTAGTTATAGTGTCCTGCATCCTTCCTGGAGGTAAAGATTAGGTTATTTTAGTTCATTTAATGCAGAGCTGTCAATCTGTAAGTGAAGGGCAGGCAGTGCAGCACCATTGCTGGCTGGCATCGCTCTGCTGCTGCGTTGTTCTGCTGAGATGGATTTTGGTCTTCAGATGTAAAAGCAAAGCCAATGCAAGTAGCTGTGGCTGTGATGGATACAAAGGAGATGGAGTAGACAGCCGACTTCCAGATGGATCTAAACCAAAACTTGTACACTGTTGCAAATGCGTATTTCCCCAAATTCAGTTTAAGGATTACAAGCCTGTGACCGAAGACTATTTGCCTGGGACAGCAGTGCTGGTGTAGCGCGGGGGGACAGTCAGCGTGGGATGATGGCTGAGCAAGGAGGCTGCTGCCTTCTCTTCAGCCCGGGGATCTGCCTGGCTCCCCCTGGTCTGGGCCTGGCCTAGGAGTTTGCCGGGCCCGAGGGCTGCCCACCTTTGGTTGTGCTGGCCCTGCGTGTGATTTATCAACATTTCTTTTCTGTACCATATTAAGAGGTGCTTACATCAGTTCAGAATTTGACCCTTTTGAACAAACTTCACTTAGCAGAGTGAGTCAGTGCTAGTGCAACGTTTGGCTTCGCGTGGCCGTTGCGTTTCTGCTGCAGTAGCAGGCATTCTGAAAGCCGTGTGATTTTCTGTGGAGCCATGGCTTTGGTTACTTCCCACCTTCCTTTGGGTTTACATTTTCTGTGCTGCAATTCCAAAGTGTGCTACAGAGACCTGGACACCACATCAAAAAGTAAGTGTTGTGTGTTTGTGTTTCTAAAACATAGCAAAGTACTGTAACCATGGACCGTGGAGTAGCAAGTGTTCATTATTTATACTGAGCGGTCGTTAGCCATACCAAGAGGAGAAATGTGAGCACGACTGGACTGCTGTGACTTAAGACGCTTAGAGTA
Organism: Tragopan temminckii; assembly: GCA_028571105.1. NCBI lineage: Eukaryota > Metazoa > Chordata > Aves > Galliformes > Phasianidae > Tragopan > Tragopan temminckii. Next base: position 43,790,884 of record JAOWBP010002978.1, read on the forward strand.
TTAGAACACTTAAAATCAGCCAAAGGAAAAGGAACTGACTTCTGTCATGGATTGCTAGCTGTTACCTGAAACGGAATGGTGTTTGGGAAGGGGTGTAAAAATACATGTCTCTAAATGTTAATATAATTCCCTGGGGAGGTGGGCGGAAATTAAATGGCAAATTTCTGTATTTTCTTATGTTTCCACAAAAGTCTATGTCGAATTTTCTTCTTGCTGCAGCAGTGTGAAAGCAGAGGTGCCGAGTGCTGCAGTGTTGAGCTCTGCAGGGTTTGGAGCTCTGCCCTTCTGCTGGTCCCTGCTGCAGGCAGGTTCTGGTGTGGTGCAGTTGCACTGGGATCTGTTTGCTCGCTGACGGTGGGAATACAGGATACCTCTCGTCCGTGTGCAAACTGGATCTCAGACCGTGAATTCTGTTTCCAAGAGAGGAAATCTCATGTATTTCTTGCATTCTCTTAGTTAATGAAACACACGAGCATTTTACATGCAGCATTTCTCCAGTCTGTTGTTACAGGATTTGTATAGGAGGAAATTTGGCTGTTTCCCTTCTTGATGGTTGTGGGATGTTCTTCATACATGAGTGTGTTAAGAAGATAAAGAATCGCAGAAAAGTGATATGAATTCTGTATTTAAAAAATGAAATGACCTTGGGTTAAAGTCGAACTAACTTTTGCTTATCAGGGTGAAGAATACTTTATTGCAGGAGTTATTTCAAGACAACATAATTTAAAATAATCAAACTGTTATGCTTCAGCTTGCTTACCCTTCGTTATTTTAAGCCATTTGTATATAAATGTATCGTGTGGCTTGTAAATAAAATACATGAAAACTTGAAGTCTCTCGTCGTTTTTCCTCTTTGGTTATCAAAGGGAGTTTTAAGAGACCTTTGGATTAATTACTTTTTCAAGATCCATGGGAATATGATTTTTCAGTACGTGAAAATGTTGTTAGTTCTTCAAACAAATATTTACTTCTCCGCTGCCTTTTGAAGGAGAACTGCAGATGCTCACTGCTGGAGCCAGGCTTCTGGGCAAAGCGTGGTTTGGCAATGGTGTTGCAAGCGTGGCTGCATGCTGGGGTGCAATTCAGAGGGTGAGTGGGAGGGTGCTGCAGCTTCAGCAGTCTCCTACCTGAGTGTTTTTAGGGCAGGTACAGACAAAAGGGCATTCTCTGCTAGTGCCGGCCAAGCAGAAACACGGTTGCTGTTCTCCCCCTCCATAAAGAGGCTGGTGTGCATGCTAAAGAGTGGGAATCAGAAACAAAGGGATAGGTATTTTCAGGATCTGGTGATGCACTGTTGCTGCTGGGGCAAATTGCGCGTGGCCCCAGCGGTTGTGCGATGAGTGCCTTAGGCCTCCCTGCTTTGTTTTCCTGCTGTATCAGCTAATACAGTGAAAAAAGATGCTTTTTCCCACAAAGGCTGTGTTCTCATCCAAAGCCAAGCCACTTGCTGTACTTTCTGCACCGTTAGCTGCAGGCTGAGCAGGAGGCTGCTGCCTTTACACCAGCAACTTGTTGATAAAAGCCCCATAGAGAGGGTGAGGGGGAAGTCACAGGTCAGTGCTGACGTAAGGCTGACAGAATGTCTAGCAGCGGCCAAAAGGATCTTCTTTTCTGGTAGTAAATATATTGGCAGCAGCTCTAAGAAAAGCCTGGGCTGTTCTTCAGGCAGGCAGCTCGTTTCACATTACCCAAGTGGTGACCTGCACACAGCAGATCAGATGGGTGCGTGACATGGGCTGTGCAAAGGGCAACAGGAATCATCCCAGCTGGATCTGTGTCAGTCCGTGTTCTAAAACCTGCAGCAAATGGGAGAGGAGGGGCACAAATGGCTGCAGTACCACAGCCTGCATCAACACTCAAGGACCGCATCTGCAAAGTCAGCGGCAAGAAACAGGAGAAAAAAGTATTCTATCTTGCAGCCCGTGCTTTTAAATGAGATGAAACAAGATTCAGCTGCTTCTATTTGTAAGGCATTCAGCAGAACGGATTACATCCACCAGCTCCCCGTTGCATGGGGAAGTCGGAGCTCCTGGCAGCTGCAGCAAACAAGCGGAGAGAGAATTCAGTTTGACAAACAAGAACTGCTTCCTTTTCCCATCTGACTGCAATTACCTCCATGGTGCTAGAGGGCTCTCCTTTGAGCCCCCTGCATGTTGTGTCCGCTTATTTCAGCCCCTTTTTATTGCCCATGGAGGGAGCGTGCCATCAATGTGATTTAACTTGGAAAGAAATTTGAGTCTACTGCAATTTTTCACTTTCTTCAGGTATAACAGCACTTGGTAATAGGCAATACTCAGATCACTTTTCACAGCTCAGTTTCAATTCTGCAGAAACAGTTCCTCCGGGAGCACTTGGGACGTACTGCTGCTGTGGAAAATCCTCATGGTATGATGAATGGGTCTCTCACATGTTCTCTTTCAAAGAGGATGTGCAAAAACTTCAACACTAGGAAATACGGTGTAGAAGAGATGTAAAAGGGCTGTTGTTTCTTTTGTTTGTTTTTCTCCAGCTTTTAAATCCTTTGTGGAGGTTTGGGGTGTCAGCTCGCCCATGAGAATTCTCTTG
>JAOWBP010002978.1:43843147-43862060 GCA_028571105.1 Tragopan temminckii
TTTCCTTTTTTTTTTTTTTTTTTTTTTTTTTTTTTAAGTATTTGCTATAAAGAATAGGAATTCTCAGTATTTTAAGTAAACAGCTGTAAGGGTGGTGGTTGTTGGTTTGTTCTCTTAATATAGCTAAACAAACCAGCTTCCTCTTTGATTTTGTGCTTAGGAACAGAATGATCATTCCGTGAGAAGATGTTGAAAATTCTTGGTTTTGTACAGCTTAAAGCTCAGGATTGGACTCTACTACATAAAATGCTTTTTGTTATTGGCCAGCGTGTGGGGGTGACTGATTTATCTGAATAGGCAGACATTGTAGCAGAACATAGGATGGCTGCTCTGAAAGTAATACCTCCTATTTTATTATGTTGACTCACAATGTCAGAGGTGAATGTGGGTGATACGGCAGTAGGGGTTGAACTTTCCCATCAGTATCGTGTTATATGTTTTGTTGCTGTGTGACAGATGGCAGCAGAGAGGCAATCTGACCAAACGGTGTCTGACACAGATGTGCATGCAAAGCAAAGGCATGTAATTTAATTCCTCCATTGATATTAGTTGACTTTTGCTAAACATTTATGGAGACCAAACAATGGATGTGAGCGCAGTGAGGCAGTGGGTGGTGCAGAGGAGCAGTGGCAACAGCAGTGTGAAAGACAAGCCACATTCTGGACAGCCATGCACAGCTCTCACACCATGAATTGAAGAGTGCCTCAGTCAGCTCTTCTCTGCAAGTCAGCTAATAGCAGTGACTGTGTTGAAAAATACCGTTGTGTCCTTTGCATCTGCTATGGTTTCCATGGAAATAAATAGGAGGCATTACTTTCAGAGCAGTCCGCACAAAATCTGGAAATCTCTACTCCTTGGAGGTCAGATGATGTGCTACTTTATATTCAGATTGCAGCATTTTTCTTAAATGAAGGAACTCTGTTGATATGGGACTGCCTCTTTCTAAATGTTGGACTGTTGTAAATTGTTAGTGATAGTAAAATGAAAGGTAGTGTAATTTTTCAGGAGTCCAGGGTCATTTGTGGGTGAAGAGTTTAGACATAGGTGAGCCAGATGTTGTCTCCTTTTTGGTATTCTGGAAGTTCTGATCAGTAAACCAAGGTTCTTATCCAAACAGTTCTGACTGAACATATCCAGCCCTACTACAGCTTTATTTCCCAATGTTTCTCTTGCTTTGTGAGTGCTCTCAAAGCTACAGATTCTGTTTTTGCTCACAAGTTGGCTTTACTGGCGAGCGTAATCTTAGAACTAGTTTAAATATAATGCATTTTGGCAGTTCTGTTGTTCATTTCTGTTTAAGTTTTTGAAAATTGGCTGGTTCAAGTAAACCATATACAGAAGTGGCGATTTGTTGCTCTCAGTATGATCTGTGCAGTTCAGCTAAGAAACTCGCAGTTTATTTCTGGACAGGAGGGGGCACTGTTTAAAAGGACAACATTATTTTCAAATCAAATCAATTTTTTTCTTAATGCCTCTGAAGGCAAAACGTTTAGAAAGATACTGAATTTTGTAGGTTTCCTTGAATGATGAAAGCTTCGTCTCTTAGGTTCTTGAACGCTGTTCCCCATCTCTGTTCGTTTATTATTTTTGATGGAACTGTGTGTGCTTTTCTCTTGGACAGGTTTTTCTGAAGTTGGTGCTCCTTAGTTTTTTGTCTCCTCTTCATCCCTTCATTACTTCTTCAAAGTAATGCTTTGTATCATAAGGAGTTTGCTTTGTGTGTTGCTTGTGACATTACCCAATCTCTTCTTTCAATATTTTTTGTTTTCTCCCATTCCATTTCTTAAAGGGTGAACACGACACTTAATTTTCTGCCTTTTAAATAATTTTTACTCCTGCAGGCAGGAAAAGAGCATTCTGCTGTATTTATTTGTGAGATTGAAGACATGGTGATCTATTATGCAGAAATATTTATACCTCAGCCAAAAGGAAGTTTAAAAAAAAAAAGTCATTACTTTTTATTAAAATTTCATTATTGTAACTGATCATACTTCTTCACAATTTGCTGTCTGCACCCTGAAGTTTTAACTCTGATTTTACATTTGTAAATGAAAAATGTACAAATTTAGATTAGTACTTTGTAAAGTACTAAACTGTACTAAACTGTTAATTGTATTTGTTAGTAAGTAGTTGTGTTATAAACAGACAAAAATTAAGTGGAAATGATGAGGGGAAAAAAAAAGTATTGTGTATCATCTGAGTTTCAGATGAGTCTAAATCTGGAATTGTTATATATGTGCCTTTCAAGTGAATATACATAAGGGGCATAAGACCTGTTAAGGAACACATTTCTTCAAATTTAAGTATCTCTCATGCATCTCGAGTGATTCTAATTAATCTGAAAAGCAGAATGGTTCTTTACCCACCTACTTAAAAGTAATAACTCAAAATAACCAGCATTGGGTACTTTCCAGTACATCTGTTTTGTACTAATGATTTGTAGCTGCTTCTTATGAGAAGATATAATGTGATAATTTTGATGCACATCCTACTTTGACTCCATTATTTTCATAACAGAATAAAAAACCAAAAAACAATCACAGCATGCTTTGCTGGGCAAAGACTAGGCAAAGCGGGAATAATTTGAGAGAATTAGATGATAAAATAAGCTGGGAACTGCAAAAAGGGGGAAAAAAAAAGATTGGTATAATGGTTTCTGTCAATAAAGAGGTGTTCAAAATAATTTTTCAACAGATCTGTTGTTTTCTAATAGTAGAAGGTGCTGCACTCAGAATGCTTTGTCAAAGGAGGCATTGTCAGAACAAACTGTGTGTCTTGCTTCTAGCAGTTCTTGATGTGGTTTGAGAATGAAAAGGCAGGTCTGGAAAACTGTGAACATTATACCTCTCTTAAATAAACAAAAATATCAGGTTTGCAATCTGTGAAGTATGAACTCACTGGCAGCAGTGACAATGATTGAGCAAAGCATTTGGAGGGGAAAAAAATATGCAACTTCTACCTGAGCTTGACTTGATAAAAATAGATTGCTCCAGTATTGAAAGGAAAATCAAGGCTCTCGAATGTTGTTTTTTATATTATGCATTTGGAAGATGATGGGTGCATTAAAGACTTGATCTTTTTTTTTTTTTTTTGATAGCTTGAAGTTGTCTGAGCGAGCTGTTAAATTAGTAGGGATAAAATAGTCCATGAGAACACTTTTTTGAGGAGTGGAGTAGCACACTGGATTCACGGGGACCAGTAATTATTGGGATTACATAATGACAACTATAATTGAACAGTAACACTTGTGGCATTTATTAAAACTGTACTGAAGTCCTCAATACTCGCATAATGTTTTCATAGACAAGCTAAGGAAATGCAATTTAGAACAAATAATAAAATCTGTTCAAAAGTTGTCAATCTGATATTTTACACTATATAAACAATAACTATTTGTATTTCACCGTTGACATGGAAGGCAGTGGTTCAGAACTGACATTGCCACATATTTTGTTTTGATCCGGGTGGGTGATGGAATAGCATGAAGATGACCCCAAAGTCCTCACATGGTCATGGGCTATGGCTTGATTACTGTGGGCTTTGGAGTGTTAGGGGCAGGAGGACTCTGGAACTGATTTACAGGTAGAAGATGTTTTCTCTTTACACCATTTAAACTCCTTTAAAATAGTATCTAGGAGTGTGGCTATCTCAGAGAAGAGTCACGCAGAGCTGACCTCAAAAGTTCTGCCCAGTTTTTCCTCCTACAGCCAGAGACTTAAAGCATTGCCAGCAGTCCTCCTGTCAGCAGACTCCCATGGACGGTTGCGTGATGCAGCCCTGGTGTAAGAGCTGCAGTTTAATTGCCTGAGAGTTCCATGCAGCTCAGAAGGTCCACAAAGTAGAAAGGGGGCACAGGTGTATGATACAGCAGGATAAGAATTAGAAATTACCCTGGCCAATTTGTCTGCACAAAGAAAAATCAAGGGTAGAATTAAGTGTTGGAGCAAGGTCACTGTGTTGTGCCTAATCAGAATTAATCAAGTCCTTTTAAGATACTGTGGGGAACAGTGGGTGAGAGAAGGGTTCTCAGAAGATTTGGATGTAATGACGAGGAATAATTAAATTTGAACACGAGTCCATAATGTGGTATTGATGTATGGAAGACTGGCATACTAAATTATATTAAAACAAACATGGTCCAAAAGACTGCTCTACTCCACATCAGTGTACTCCAAGTTGCTTCTAGTTGCCGTATTTCAGAAATGATATTAACAAGTGAAGATAGTTGAGAGAAGAACTATGAGTGAGAAACATTGTTTAGGAAACGTAGTTTAGAACCCCCCCCCACTTTTATTTTATTTTTTTAATTAAATGGTATTATTATCAGATAAAAGCTGCTGTGGCCATTTAATCCCTGTTCCTAAATCATTCTGTAAATTTTCATATGATAATACTTAAATGAAGATTCTGATGGAATGTGAAAGCATCAACAAAAATCCTAACCTAATTTGTAGAAATAAGTAATGCTTTGCTTTTTGCTAACGTTTTGCTAACGTTCATTTCAAAGAATGAATATTAAGAAAAAATACGAATTTTTTTCATAGGTAGTAAGTAAAATAAGAATTTATACACAGGTGTCAGCAAATTGGATTGTCTCTAATTTTGAGAGAGAATTAATTTGAAATAGAAGAGCAGTGTATGAAATAATAAATGATGCAGATATAGTATTAGCCTTTTTCTTTCTCAAGGCTGCTAAATAAAGGAATCATCTGAAGCTGGAAGACTGGATATTTAAAAATAGTTGTGCATTGCAGAGAAAGTTTGCCTTTTTGTGTTCTGCAGAGTTTGATGCCTTATGTTCTTGAGAGCAAGATGGTAGCAGATTTAAAATTGCTGTATGTAAATATACAGATGAGAACAGGCAGAGTTATATTTCAGAGTGTTTGAACAAGCTGGGAAACTTCTGACCTCTTTAAATACCAAACTACGTGGTGTCAGTTGTTTGTCGTACACTTCAGGACTGAAACATGAAATAAACATAATCATGAAATTTAATAATTATCTTCTTTTTAGGAGGTTACATCACAGAGTTTCTTGCAGATTTTACAAACTGAAAGAACTGAGTTGAAGACATTGCTTTTCGGCTCTTTGCTAATATGCTCACTTGTAAACTACACATTTACACAGATTAAGAACTGACTCCTTTTGCAGTAAAGAACCAGCTTCATGGCATGCAGCAGAAGCTTTTAAGAGGTTACTGTACTTCCAATGTGTCATCATTCTGATATCTAAGGTGATCATCAATATATAATCAAATGTTCAGATGTATTTAAGACTATGTTCAATCTGCATGGGAATTTCTGCAAGGTTTGGGAATAGAGCATTATTTTGTAACATACAAGAGTTAAATAATAGAGCCATAATCTCAGAAAAAAAAAAAAACAACACAAAGAAGTTAAACAAAAAGTTATGCTTGTAAGTATGTTTGTAATTAAGACTCTATGATGCTATAAAGTGGGGTAGTTTTTTGAAGCTATCATTCCTTATTTCCTGTATTCACCAAATGAATAAAATAGCCAAAAAGTCTGATGGGACAATTTTAATCTGTATTTGCATTACACTATGTTTGCAAGGAGAATTTCTTAACGTTTGAGGAAATTTTAGAACAAAACTGACTCTTCCACATTATTATGTGAGTCTAAGATTTTTTTTTCTGGACATCTAAACAGATTTGTGCCTCATTCTGAAAAATCTTTGGTCATACAAGATATCAGTGGTAATATTATGTGGTATGTAGTTCCCTAAAAGAACAACTTTGGTCTGTTTGTGTAATTTCATTCTTTTGTAAAGAGAGAACTTTTGAAGCCAGTCATAATACATTTAAATAACCCTACAGTGTTATGTAGAAAAAGCTGAGCTATCTTTAAACCAATGTGGTGAATTGGCCTTGGAGTGCTGTGCTGATTCAGGCTGCAGTGCTTTTGTGGCCTGCCCACCTCAGCCATTTGTTGGGAGGTCAGGGGACTCCCTGTACTTCTTTAGGGCTAAAAGATTTGTGGAAATGTAAAACTCAAGGAAAGATTCTATAAAGAGATGGCAATTAATTAAAGGAATGTGGTACTATGAGGTGTCTGAGAATTGCCGCTTTGTATTTAGTGACTATCACGTTCTAAGGACTTGCATAATTTTGATAATAAACGTTATGACAGCGAAGTGCCTCTGGTTCCCTGCCTCTTGCAATAAGTCACCTGTGATGTCCCCAGGCCTTCGTTTGCTTGGCGCAAGCTCCATTCTGGAAGTCTGCTACGTCAGGGTTGGCACTCTGTGGCAAGCATTTCTTCCCAGAAAACTTCTTGTAAGCAGTATAAGCTATAGTCCTGGCCACGTGAAACTTAGTTTTTGTAAATATATGTATTTACAAAATAAACAAATGTTTTATAGTAGGAATGGGAATAGAAGACCTAGCAGTTGACTGCTTTATTTGAAAATGAGTTCTGAGGGCCAGTGGAGCTCTTTTTTTTTTTTTCCCCAACCCTTAGTGTTAATTACTATCCTACTAAAGCACGGCTGTGTATGCAGGTTCTTTAGGAAATTTAATCTTGATTTCTGCTCGTTACGAAGTTCTCCTACATCCCATCTTCCCTTACTGTCCATTTTATATCAAGGCAGTCCTTTTACAAACGAGTTTTTAGCTCTTCTCCTGTAATGGACGCTAATAAAATACATTGTATGACAGTGTTAGGTACAGTAGTTTTTTCCATATTGGGGGTATTGTTTTTACTTAAGATGGAGTTATTTTTTATTTTCATTTATTTATTTATTTTAATTAGAAGCAAAAACCGTTCTGAGAAAGTCTGTGAAACAATGACCTGTTAATTGTAGACTTATAAATGGATGACAGACAGTAGGATTATTTTGAATTGTTTAATTGCTAAATATCTTTTAATACTTCTCTTTTAAAGGTCATTTGTTTCAGAAGTCCAGTTAATAGGATTTGTAAAGTTGTTCAAAGTTCTCAGGATTTTTATTGTTTTGTTTTTTTTTTTTCCCATTCACATTGTAATTAAGTTGAAAGTGTCTGCTTAATCTAAGTGGAAACTTTTAAAGGTTTTCTATGTGCATTACCCCTAAGCAGTTGATTTTGGGAGTTCCGTATACTTCACCTTTCAATTGTATTGTGCTCTGAAGATGAACTGTGTAAAAAGTTTAAAACTATATCTTTCTGTTCAGGAAGTCTGTCAGCTGCAAACTGTTGGAAGCTGGGAGAGTACTCAAGAAAAATATTAGATAGGCTTATCCTGTTCATATTGGCATCTGTTTTTGTCCATTTCTGGAAACAGAATGTGTAGCTAGCTGGGCCTTGAGTCTGATCTAGTGCATTTGTTCTCATGTTCCTGTGCTGTTCTGTGCTTTTTGGACACTGGCTAAACTTTTCCACCCATCAGCACAGCTCAGATGGCATGAGCGCAGATTTGCTGTGTTCCTGTACCTCTGGAACATTATTGATAGAACTGTTGCCAAAATACCAATGGCAGGGCTAAATAACCCCCTTAAAAACACCTTTAAAACCAAGTTTCCAAAAGGCTGCCAAATAAAATGTGAGCACACAAGTCTGGTAGCTCTTAATTGCAGGAAAAGCAAAAAAAGGCTTGACTTTTCATAGAACTATAGAATAGCCCAAGTTAGAAGGGACCCACAAGGATCATTGAGTCCGACTCCTGGCTCCTCAGAGGACAACCCAAACTTCTCCTGAGTCTTAAGTTTTTCTGGTGGTGAGGGCAACAGTGCTTTTCAGCCTATTATACACAAACCTTGGGCACTCAATTCAGGAGTGATTGAAATGCATCACAAAGGTACTTTTTCTTAGGGTGTTTCAGAATAACAGCAAAATTGAATGATGTTACCTTGTGCAGGACTGATGTAACTACGTTAGTTGGAAGGATGGAGGACCAAGAGATAATTTTCCTATTTAAATTCTTGTCATTGGATTTATGTTTTTCTCTGGGATCCCGATGTGCTAGTTTTGCAAGCAGCAAACAGACATACTCAAAGTGGGGAGGCTTCTGTAAAATTCAGCTGGTTGTCAAACTTCTTGGAACTGAGCACAGGGCTGTTTTCTATACAGCGGGCTTCTGTCAGCACAGCTGTGCTGCTCAGGAACAGGAAGAGGTGTGAACACTGACCTGTAGCTGTTTTGACAGAAACCGTTAGCAAATATGCTGTTATATTGGCAAAACTTTTTTCTTTCACTGACCTGCTCAGGAGTGCATTTCCATAAGTAGTTTTACATTCTAGTGTATAGTGTAATTTGGCCCAGAAAGCTGTATATGCACAAGCATTGCTTTGCCAGTATATGATGTACCTTTATCTTTGGAGTAACGAAGTACTCTGGCAAAGACACAGATTGAACTTCCAAAATCTATCAGTAACCCAAACTAATAAAAGCGTGAAAATGGAAAGGAGGTATGTTCAGATAAAACAATGTTCTGAGAAACCAATGGGAGCTGACAGGCTTCCTTCTCTGCTGGTGAGATTGAGATCCTTGCGTGGTTCAGCTCTGATATGCACCACCAAGCTGAGGGATTCTATACCTTTGAACTTATGCTGCTTCTTTCACTAGTAGACCAGCAGCAGTTAGGGTGCATGTTTTTTTGTTCTGAGATTTAACTAGCCTTTTGCACTTGTGTTAAAAAACCTAGCAGTGCTGTTTTTTCCACTACTGTTTCTCTGGTCACACACAGCCTGAATGTCCAAAATATTGTGAATTTAGGAATAAGAAACAGTTTCAACCAAGTGCAATCCTGAAACACTCTTGTGTTCCCCTTCCTTGTTTGGTATGAGAAGCGTATACGAAGTTTAATGAACAAGTCATAATTCTTTCTTGCTTTAAGTATTGACTTTCAACTGTGCACAGAAATAATAGCTTTCTTATGACTTCACGCTTATTGCTTGTTCTTTCATCTACATGTAACCACCCTAAAATTAGCAGCATTTTCTATAAAATCTGAAACTTCAGGTTTTGGATTCTATCCTAATGAAGAATACCATAGAAGACTGCCTGTGAGTTGTAAAATTTGACACTGGGTTAGTTTACAGTGAATGAAACCAGATTAGGCACTGAAATCCTGGATATGAACAGCATAGCAACACAGTACAATTGTGGAGACACTTACTGATGGTTTAATGTTTATTTTTCAGTAGCTATTATACTTGGACTGGTGCCTAGCTAAGTTAACAGAAATAAAGCTGGAAGATTTTAGGCATCTTCATAAGCCATGCAATAAACTTTTGTAAAGTAGTGTTTGTTGTGCTTGTGTTTTAATGATCTGTCGAGAAGACCCAAGAAAAGATCACCAAACATTTTATTTGTTGTTACTGAACTTTTCTTGTCTGGTTTCCTAAGGAATTTGTTCCAGGAGACTGTCTTGTCTTGTAAGCCTCTCTTCTGCTTTGTTATTGTATTAATCTTTTTTTTAATTATTTTTTTAATGCATGAGAGGCTTTTTATATGACGATTGCAGCTTTTTGTTTATTTGTTTGTTTAGCTGTTTAAAATGTGGAGGCTTTGAGATTTCAACAAAGAAACAGATCTCATTGCCTTTGTTGTGCCACTTCATTTTATTTTCTATGGGCATTATCAGATTGGTAGGAAGGCTGTAAGTAGCTGATTTTGACCTGAAATGTTTCCTATGTATGCATATGGTCTTCATTACTTCTGCTTTTAAAATCCTGTGATAAAATAAATCCCTTTGCCAGTAGCTGAAAAAGAAAATAGTTTTGGGTGTAGAAGACAGAATGAATTGAAAAATAGCCTGTATTTTGTCATCTGCAGAAACCAAAATGGTGGCAATATCTGGCACTTTTCCACGTACTTGAACATTAAAAGCATTCTGTATCCCAGTGTTTATGTCAGAGTTGGCTGACACCCACTGATCTGCAAGTTCTCTTGTGGAGAAAACTTTGTCATTGTACGTTGTAGACCTTATTGTAAAGTAAGGTTCTAATGAGAACAGGACTGTGCAAAACACTCCTCTCGTGAGTAAATGTTCTTGTAAAGAGAACGGAATAATCTGTTTGTGACAAATAGAACAAGAAGTAATTGTTTAAGTGTAAACAAAAAAAGACTCAATTTAAACACTAGGAAAAGCTTTCTTGTAGATAGGATGGCCATCTTGCACTGGAGTAGAGTCCTGATGGATACTACACAGTCAGAATACAGGTACATTGTGGTTATGTCTCTTAGTGAGACTTGACCATCATTTCAAGAGGAGAATGTCTGAGGAGAGGGAAAGCAAAATTTTTAATCTCTTTTAACAGAATACGTCTTTGAAGAGAATTACATGGAGCTGTGACTACCTTACATGAGATGAGGAGTCCCTCCTCATCTGCCCTGTAGGCCCTCTTTAAATACTGAAAATATGTGTCTGCTTAGAGTATATGATGTATGACTGTCAGATTTTTATTTCTATCTAGGGTCTCAAATTAACTTTTTTTGCAGTTTTGAAAAAATTCAGAAGATGATGTCCCAGAATTGTTAAGAGTATTTTGTTCAGGTGTTTAGACACTTCTTTCTCCGGTGTCCTGTTATAGGTTGCACCTTCCTTGTTTTGAAGGCATTTCTCATCTATGAGATACGAGTCAGAGGATTTGATGAGATGTTAACTGTCTTAAGAAAATATTTTGAGATGGGAAAAAATGGATCTGGAATATCTGTTGTCCACTGCAGATACTTATTTTATGAAGGGAAAGATTCTTTTCTCGTATGACCGTTCCTAAGGAACTAATTGAAATAATCTGTTAGTAGAAAAATATTCAAGTTAGGCAATAAATAGTGAGTCCTTGAATTAATTAGTTTATAAGTTTAGCTGTTTTAAGTAACCAGATGCATTTACTGTTTTACCACCTTGAATGGTAAGTTCCTGTAAATGATCAGTGACTATTATTTGCAGCAATGCATAGTTTAATCAGGGAATCTGCTAATGTTAAAAATATTAAAGATTCGTATGTATTTCCAAGAGAATTCTATTGCAAATTTTCTTTTTGTTCAGGTAGGCTCTAATATACTTGTAAAATACTGCACCCTTCTGCTTCCATCTGATCTACCACAGCAGTTTCAATTAAACTTTAAGATAGGGTTTACAGCTTCACCATGTCAAATAAAAAATTGTTGTATCGGGACTCTAAATTAAGCTCATTTTACTGTTAATGATGTCAGAAATCAGACTTAGGTACTCATTCTTTGAGCTAAGTAAGGATTGAACTTGTGTTTATACGCATAGTATATGTATAAACCAGAGAGCTATAGTCAATCTCTAAGATAAAAAATCAGTAAAGTTATCAGGTTGAAAGAGAGCCTGGAATTTAAAAAATATATTGCATTCCATATAACTTAATCTTCAGGGATTAAATCTTCAGGAGTTATATATCAGAGATTTGTTTTGGAAAGATTTGAGGAAACGTTTGGAGAAAAATCTATCCTCATTTTGAGCTTTTGACATGTTTCCCAGCTTCAACTTGTAGTAGTTAAGGCCCCTTGAGGGACTGTATAGTATATCTTAAGGGAGAGTTCATGGTTATAGTACACATACATGTACGCCCAGAGATGGATGCAAAGAAGCACTCAGACCAGGTTGGTTTCTTCCAACTGGACTTGGCTCCACAGATTTGTTTGTCAACAATACTGTATGCATGCAGTCACAACGAGTGATGGTCTGTTGAGTTTTTAACCACTTTAGAAAGAATGTTGGTTGCTTCAGGTGTGAAATTAATGTGTAAATATGTAGTTACTTTAAAATTCTCTCAGTCACAGGATAATAATTCTGCAGGTGAGGCAGCACAGAAGTCTGTCTGGGCAGCTCTCCTCAGTATTTAGCTAGTCCCTGGGAGAGTGTTACAACCTGGATGGGTTTAAGGGAATGCCTGTGCTGCGCTGCTCAGAGCAGTTGGCCTCACTATTTTATAATGAGCTTTTACACTGTAAGTGTTTGGACTCATAAGATCCACTGTACTAAGCAGGGTACGAGGAATGATTCCTTACCTTTACAAGCATGTAGCTAGGAATATTTGTATGAACTCAAAACAGCAATGGGGAATTTTAGTTCTGCCCGAGGTTCCTTACAGGGGGTGAGAGGGAGTTTGAGTACTTAATCCAAGTGTATTCTGAGAGTTTAAGCTTTGAATTGAACTTGTATTTAGCAAATGGCCACTGAGTTTCTCTTGATTCCTGATGTCATCTAGAATAGCACCTCTGCTTAGATTGGGAAGCAATTACTGCCTCGAAAGTCTTAATGTGAATGATAGGAACACCCTTTTGATGCTTACAGTTTGTGTTATAGAGACAACTGCTTTCTCTTGGCTTCTTCGACATGTTGAAGAGCAAGAAAACATATCCCGGGAATTTCCAGACCTGGTTACAAGTCTGCTGAAAACCAGACTTGCATTTGTTTGAGATGGTCTGTGGCTGTGTCTCAGAAATGTGGTGGTGTTTCTAGAGGAGTTGAGTGAGGCTTAGTGCTCAGATCACATGAAAATTGAATGGAGTTGGACAACTGGTAGAGCTTGTTGTTCCCTTCTAGTCTTTCAGTAGCTAAATACTAGTGGAAAGTTACGATTGGATTTAATCATTTTATTTTATCTTTGCCTTTCAATCTATAACACATGATATTGTTTAATACTGGCCTAGAATGCTTAAATCATCATGTGTAAAAGCAATGAAGTGATTGATATACTGTATGCATTCACAGTCGTCAGTGGAAAAATGAAATGTATTTATCAGATCGTTGGGGACATTTTGTGTGCTCACTTAAGTTTATTTTTTGCTCCTTTCATCTCTCCTGAGAGCTTGCTCTGACTTCACCTTCTTCATATCAGCCCTGATCTCCCGTAAGCTTGCCTACCCAGGAAGTTTTACTTCCTTTCCTTCTGACCAACACATGGCAAGCATTTTCCAAGTTGTTACTGGTTTTGCAAACTTCTTTGGCAGCTCTGACATTGCAAAGTTTCATATAATACGTCTGTTAGATTTTGGCTTTTCTCATTATAGAGAATTGCTTGTGTTCTTCTGCTTGTTTCATTAATCTTTATTAAGTAAAGCTGTAAGCTGTCTTTAATTGAATGTTTTCTTTTGGCAATAGAACAAGTCAAAAGGTGTTTCTCATTAATTTGTTATTCAGCAGGGATAGCCATCTATCTGGATTGAATTTGTGACAGTGTTTAGTCCCTATTTGTAGAAATGCCTATGCTGAACATATTTTTCTATGTTTTGCTCGGAATATCCTATACACGCTGACTTTATAATGTCATTTGTCATGTGGGAATTGAGCTACAGGGAATTTGTCTGTGTTGACAGCATGTCTCCGTGTTGTTTTTTTCTCTCCTTTTAGTACAATGTGTTTTATATTTTGTCTTATAAAATTTTATCATGCTATCAAATCATGAAGAAGTGCAGAAATGATGGCTTTTGGTTTTCTCTAGCATATGATCTGAATATTTTGCACAAAGATCATCATGAGAAATGCTGACTTTTATTTTTATGACACAGTATAATAGCGTAGTCAGACTTTCCTGTAGAAGCTAATTACCAGGCCATCAGTAGCTTGAAAGCAAAAGGTATTATTAAAGAAATGAGAGCGATAGTTTCAGGTGTTGCACTAATGCTATATTTTTCTTCCTTCCAGGTTCTGTGCTGTTAGCCATGCTTGCTTTTTAAATTATTTTTATTTTTATTTTTATTTTTTTTTCTTTGTTGCTTTTTTGGAAGGTGCAAACTGTGGATCCTAGGGCAACTGTTAAATTTCATCAAATACAAATCAAGTGTACAGCAGCCTGAGGAATAATGTATTTTTAACCCTTGTAAAAAACCCAAGCGGATCAAAAATTACCTGCCTAAAAATATTGTTTCTAAGGTGAATGTTGTTTAAGTGGAGATATTGCAACAGATTGGTGTCTGTTTGTCCCAGATGTTTGCATGTGGCTCCTAGTCAGAATGAACTGTTTTTATACACGTTAGGAATTTCTGTCATCATATCATCAGTAGCCCCTAAGTAAGCAAACTGGAGTGTCCAAATGCATGTTCAGTACGCGACTTGGAATAGCATGTGATCTACAAACACATGGAAGTTCGTCTGGGACAAAGTTGTTTATTTGGTTTGCCTGCTTTCTTAAAATTTATGAAGAATGCCTGCCATAAATGTAGCTAAAAATCCCACTGTCATCTGGCAAAAATGAAATAAAGCTATGTTGTAGATTACATGGTATTATAAAGCTCAACCTGGAAAGACACATTAGTCTGTTTTTCTAAGAGAGCTTTTTTTGGAAACAGTTTTTGCTAGCATTTTTAAATTTAATGTGACATTTTTGAGCATCTGGCATTTGGCTGCTTCACTAATAACACTTTTGTGCAGCCTAACAGCTTTTACCGTTGTTGCATTTTTCCTAATCTTCAGCCTGACCTTTCTCACTTCATAATATTTATTTCTGTCCCAGAACAGAATTATTTAGTGCGGATTCCAAAGCAAAGTGTGTCTTGTGTGATAAGTATATTCTAACAATTTTGATTGTATTTAAGTGGATAAACTAGCAGTCATTTGTTATGACATGTAAAAATTTTGGGGGAAAAAATAACCCTCTATGATGCCTGTAAATATTATCATTTTTCCTGTGGTGTGTTTCAAAGCTTGAGTGCCCTCACATGGCACTCGCACACTAATCGCAGGAATGATTACCTTCGTGATGTCAGAGGTGGCTTCTGTTTCATACTAATTGGCTCCATTTCATCAGGGCAGGAATGCGTCTCCAACTTCTAACAAGCGGCTGAGTTTTATTTCCCAATAAAGAGTGTCTTTCTTTTGCTAGGTCTCTCTGATCTTTCTTGTTACGAATACTCAGTCCTTCCATTTGTCAGCAATTGCTGTGATGTACTAACGGTGCTGTAATTTAATCGGATAGTGGCAGCAGTCTCACCTCTGTCTCTAACTGAAATGGATATATATTGCCAGTGTTTATGGGAAGCTTACTTGCTGAGAACTCACTTTACCAAATAAATCTTCAACGAATTGCAATTACTGTCTTATGTAGTTACCTCTTCTGTAAGCCCCCAGCTTGTGATGAGGGTTTTAGTTTTAGTAATTCAGTGTTTATTTTGATACATTTTGATCGTCTTTCAGTTTTACTATGTAAATATTTTTAGGCGTCTTGAGCTTTCTCTTATTGCTCTGCATTGCCAATTTGCCCTTCAAGCAACTGCAGGCATTTTGAAACAGATGTGACCTGCGTTATTGTTCCATATTAGCTGCTTTTCCATCTCGTGTGTTATTTTATACAACTTCAATTGTTGTAT
Source organism: Tragopan temminckii (assembly GCA_028571105.1). Lineage (NCBI taxonomy): Eukaryota > Metazoa > Chordata > Aves > Galliformes > Phasianidae > Tragopan > Tragopan temminckii. The sequence continues at coordinate 43,858,425 of JAOWBP010002978.1, forward strand.
GCTCCAATATATGTGGGAGGGGACGTATCCTTTGTCATGTTACACGTCTTGTTTTGAATATTCATACAATGTATGCCGTGCTGCATACTAGCAAAAAGAGGTCTAGGCAATCTTAGTTAAAAACATACTGTATAATATTTCAACTGCAGATTTGTCTTTAGCCACGAGGAAAGTTCTGAATAAGTGGGGGTGCTAAGTGTAGCCTTTAAGGTCACTTCTCCGTTATTTTCTGACACGTCATGAGGAATACAGGATTACGTGTGGAGGGCTATGGCTTTCGCTTTGTACATGCCTACCACAAGAGCCCTTGTTTTCTCTAAGCTGACGCAAGGTAGCTAGCTCAATTTGTTCTTTATACTTGGGTCACGTTCTGTTTGTTTTAAGAAAAACTTCGTCACTTAGCTGAAGGATCAGGACAGATTCAGGAAGATGTAGGTGTAAGTGAATTTGCTGAATAACCAGTCCTTTAGTGAACATTTAGAGTCTGTGTTTCTAGTGATCCAACCTGCTGGTTCTGTGTTTTTGTTGCCCTCTTATGTTTTAATAATAATTATATATAATTTTATGTGCAGCCCAAGACAATTTTCTTCTTCATTCAATGCAGCCCAGGCAAGCTATAAGGTTGGATACCCATGGACAATTACAGTTCTTAGGAGAAACTTGGAGGTCTGACTATGGGTTACTGTATCCCACAGTCAGTTCACCCGTTGAACTGATGAGTACTTTGCAGCAGAGTAAAGCAGTTTATGTGCAGCAGTTGTGAGATCTAGGTAGATGATGATGTGGCAGGTATCAGGTCAATATTAGAGAAAAGGGATTTGGGGGAGGGTTAACTGTGTTTGATTGCAAATTTGTGCTTTTGCACAGTGAATTCAAATGTGAACACAGCGTTTTTAGACAAACATATGCTTCAGGTGGTATTTTAATATCTTTGGTGTTTTTTTTTTGTTTTTTTTTTTTAATATAAATATATGTATGTATGTGTGTTATGGTGAGATCTATCAACCAGAATAATGATTTTCTAAATGTGTGTTCTCTTTCAAGCCTTTTCTTTTTGTATTCCTAGTTATTTCTAAAACATCTGCACAGGGTTCCTCCATTGACCTGTGTAGTTTACTCAATAATGTTCAGCTTTTGTTTTCTTTTGTCTAGATAGTAAGACCTTTCATTATTAGAAATAGTTATTTGTCCCTTAACTTTTATAGTTCGATGGCTTCTTTTTCTCCCAGGCATTTAACAGGCTCTGTGTCACACCATCTACAATAGATTTTTGCCTCTACACTAGCTTTGTCAATTCAGACTTCAAATCAAAACCAGAGTCATGTATGTTCCCTTTCTAATGTTTTGTGACTTTTGAAAACCAATTAGATACCCTTTTAGGACCTGTGAAATTAAACCAGAGAGGCATCAAATAATTTTTTCTGTCTTGAAATCAGGCTGTTGTCATATGTGGAAAAGGACTTAAAATCAAAATTTCTAAAGTGCTGCTAGAAAAATGTGTGAAATTTTGCCTGTCACCTTTCCTCAATTTAGTGTTTAAAGGATGGATGTTTGTCATTACCAGAAGAGCACTGCAAAAAAACATAATTTTTCTATATACTAAATGTTTAATTTTCAGATGTTTTCTGTTTATGAAAACATTTGTGTGAGCAGACGTGTTGAGATGACTTTTCTTTGTTAATAACTCACACCAGTGCATAATTTCTCACTGACTTCAATATGCTTTTCACTATTCAACTAAAGTTGTTTTGAGTATTTTATTATTATTATTATTGAGCAAGATTTGGTTTTTGAAGTGGACCCACACATGTTTAAATGATTTTAATGCTCCATTTCATCTCAGTGAGATAACGATATAAGCCACTAAGAGCGTTTTTGTGTGGACCCAACATTTTATTTGCAAGCTGAGTTATGCTTGAAAATGAACACTTTTTTTTTGTGAACTTAGCTGTGTTGATATGAGAGGAAAGGCCACTACTTGCTTTTCAGGGTCTTCTAGTCAGCCATTGTCAGAGAAACGATGTTTAATAACACTGGATAAACTAGTAGTTTTGTCTTCTCTTTTGTGATTATTAAAGTTAATGTGCTATAGATTTGAATATAAGAAAAGTGTGAATCCTATCTTCTGAAATATTTGTTTTGTGGCTTTGTTGATAAAGTCTATGTGCTGGCTTTAGTATCCTGATGTTCTTTGTAACACTGAGCATAGAAGCTGAGCTCCTCCTTAGCCTCCTTGGCTCCCAGATGTCCCAGAAAAATGTCCTAGCAGGTAATGGGGTATTCTATAGCACAATGATGGAAATCGATATATTTGTTGGATATTTTTTTGCTTGGTATGAATTAATGAGTAGTAGTTGGAGTAACACAGTACTTTAACTGCAGTTCAGAAGTGATCGTTAATATCTTGCAGTGTATTTTAGGAGCTGCTGCTGATTTTCGTACTAAATAACATTGATCCAAATGGAGGAATTGAAGATGGCTACCCTTACCCTAACAACTTTTAATTTTGTGCTGCGAGCAATAAACCCAACCTTGACTGTCACATCTACCAAGCAGGCTATCAGAGTGTTATTTAGGGAGAATAAATAAAATGAATGTGGGAGACTGAGAGATTTTTTTTCTTGTAATACGTGATTATCTATCTATCTATCTATCTATTTAGTTTAATGCTGTCTTCACAGATCAGAATATTATAGGAACTTTGTACTACAAGTGCTAGCCGTAATAACAGTCTTGTCTGTAACAGCTCCTAACTGTTTGCTCCTTTATTTAGGGTATTTCTGCTAGAGATTTCTGAAAAGAGAAAAGAAAGCATGAGGAAACTTTTGAATTCGCTACCTCTTTAAGGAGTAGAATATTAAATCTCTGACTCGTAAGGGCTTTGACAGCTTGTGTTAGTTTAAATATAGAATTCAAATACTTTTGCTTCATAGAATCATAGAGTCACCAAGGTTGAAAAAGACCTCCAAGATCATCTAGTCCAACCATCTACCCACTAGCAGTATTTCCCCACTAAACCAGGTACCTTAGTACAACATCTAAATGTTGTATTAATATAATAATAAATGTAAAGATTTATTCAAAATGTTTTTTTGAAGACCTCCATCAGTGGTAATTCAACCACGTCCCTGGGCAGCCCGTTCCAGCACTTAACCACTCTTTCAGAGAAGAAATTTTTCCTAATGCCCAACCTGAACCTCCCCTGGTGCAACTTGAGGCCATTCCCTCTGGTCCTATCGCTATTTATCTGGGAGAAGAGACTGGCTACAACCTTTCCACAACCTCCTTTCAGGTAGTTGTAGAGATCGATAATGTCTCTGTTAAGTCTTCTCATCTGCAAACTAAACAATCCCAGTACCTTCAGCCATTTCTCCTGCGGTTTGTGCTCCAGACTCCTCACCAGCTTTGTTGCTCTTTTCTGGACATGCTCCAGGATCTCAATGTCTTTCTTGTAGAGAGGAACCCAAAACAGGACACAGTACTCAAGGTGTGGCCTTACCAGAGCTGATTATAGGGGGACAATTACCTCCCTGCTCCTGCTGCCATCACTATTTCTAATGCAGGCCAGGATGCCATTGGCCTTCTTGGCCACCTGGGCACACTGCGGGCTCATGTTCAGCCAAGCATCAATCAATA
>JAOWBP010002978.1:43862160-43873010 GCA_028571105.1 Tragopan temminckii
CAAGCATCAATCAATACCCCCAGGTCCATTTCCTCTACACAGTCTTCCAGCCACTCTGCCCCAAGCCTGTAGCGTTGGGGTTGTTGTGGCCAAAGTGCAGGACCCGGCACTTGGTCCTGTTGAGCCTCATCCCATTGGTTTCAGCCCAGCAATCCAGCCTATCCAGATCTCTCTGAAGGGCCTTCCTACCTCAGCAGACACTTCCTCTCAGCTCAGTGTCATCTGCAGACTTACTAAGGGTGCACTCAATCCCTTTGTCCAGGTCATCAATAAAGATATTAAACAGGCCAGGCCCCAGTACCAGTGCCTGGGGAAAACACCACCCGTGACTGGTCGCTAGCTGGATTTAACTCCATGCACCACCTCTCTCTGGGCCTGGTCCTCCAGCCAGTTCTTTACCCAATAAAGACTGTACCTGTCCAAACCACAGGCTGCCAGCTTCTCTAGGAGAAGCTTCCCTGTTGACTTGCACTTTGTGTGATGGTGTTCGCTAGTTCTGTGAAAGAAAGAGCAAAAGGAAATTGGCTCTTTGCATTATACAGGCACAGTAGTACAGTAATGGTCTCTAATTTCAGCCTTAAATTGTTTGAGTGTATTGTGATTGACAGATGATAATACCTGTCAGGGAGGTCAAACTGAAAGTTGTATTTGGTAACCTCTTCAGCTGATCCAGGAAGATCTCACTGAGAATTTCGTAGTGTTTTTTGGAAGAATGTGATGAAGTAAAGTGGAGATATCAAATCTGTCCAGAATTAAGATCAAATGCATCACCAGCCTGCACAGGATAGAAACAGATGCTTAATCTTAACATTGTGCCAGGAATAAGTAAAATATAATAGCATTAATTGGTTTTAGAGTCTGGACAACTTGTGAACAGAAGTTGATGAGAAATATTGGTTCCTTTTTGTTTTAAAGTAGTAAGAAGTGTTTGTTGCACTGGTCCTTGACTGAATTACTGTTTGCTCTCTTTCTGTTTTAGGTTATGGACAGACTGGTCCAATGGTTCAGAGAGGTGGATATGACTCCATTGCAGCTGCCATTTCTGGTCTCACACATATCACAGGGCACGAGGTACGGTGCTCAACTTTAAAATTTAGTAGAATCTGTGACATGCTCCATGTACTAATCACACTGTGGTGTTAGCTAGCCTTTGTTGACACCTCTGTTATGTATGCCCTCCACAGTCCAACTAGAGGCCTTATCTCTGTGAAGTCAATAAAATGGTAGTACTTTTGCCCATACGGTATCTCATTCCAGCCTTAAAAACTAAGTCAATGCCTGAGAAGCAGAAAATGGAAGAAAAATGGTATCCTGAATTGAATAAGTTATCAAGTGAATAGGTTATCAATACTTAAGTTAATCTGTGTGACTTTCAGTCACTAGGCAGATTAGCTGCTGAATAATGAAACCACACTTTTGTGGAAGGTCTCACCTGTGCTTTGATATAGCAGATGCATCAGACATTTAAAAGTTGGAATTGTGAAGCCATCCAGGTATCTTCTAACTTTTCAATCACCCTTCCTGAAAATTTGCAGGGACATACCGTTAGTGGCTCTGGAAAAGCTTTATGTGCTGCTATTCCCACTGATATCCAAGATTGTTGGATCATACAGCAGTGCAGGAAGCATTACAGGGGTAGCTTAGTGTCTGGATTACAATGATACACAGAATATGTATCTTTACCTCACAGAAAAATGCTGGTGAAATAGGTCTTTGCTTAAGCTGTCTCTGAATCACCTGTAGGTAATGAAGTCTCCAAATGTCATTTCCTGAGACAGATAGTGCTGCAAACCTGTTCTCTTTGTCACAACCACTAGGTTGTTGTCTGTGCTCCTAATAGTCTGAAAACAGTTGTGTACATCTTTAGAGTATGATTCTTGCCTGCCCTGGATAAGCAAGGAGTGCATCAAGTTTCTGTACTTAGTGTCAAATATTCCTGTTTCTTCAGTGGATTGTTCATTGCTTACTATGATGATCTGGACATTACTGTAGGAATGATATTCTGACAGTAGACTAATTTTCTGCCAAAAACAATGGCAAGCATCAGAACTCTGTGCTCTGTGCAGAGAATTATTCTGCTCCTTTCTGTGGAGAAGTTAAAAAACAAACAAGAAAACGCAAACAAACAAAAAAAACCCAACACATTGCTGCTGTATTAGTGACACATATTCTTAAGGTGTCCCACCTCAGAATACAAGAAGATGAAGTTGAATGTGGTCCTTAAAGATACTTTTCTTCAAATATGTAAGGCACATATGTATTAACCAGCGATTGAGCACGTTCACTGCAGAATGGTCAGTGGTTCTAATACAATGCCAGAAATTTCATGCCCTCTTCAAAATGTACCATGCATAATTAGGTAGAAGTAGTAAGAGTTAGACAGGGACAAATAGTCCCAGCTGAATAAAGGAATTGATGTTGAAAATTTGAGGGGAACAAACAAATCAAACAACAACAACAAAAACGAAAACACAGGGGCTCTTGTAAGGCTTTTAGGTATGCGAATAATGGAAACTACAAGTGCTATGAGAGCAATATTACTGAGTGACACTTATGAAGATGGATTTAATTAAAAGATTGTGTTAAGATCTGCACTGCAAATCCAGGTGTTGATATCGCCTCCCCCGGAATTGAGGCAATGTAATCAAAAATCATGTAATCATTGCTGGTAACAGTTTCATCTATTTACTAGGGACTTTTAACAGTTAATTCAAATTTAGTTATTCTCTGGCATGATTAAAATAAACCATGTGCATTTTTCATCTGATTTTTTGAGAAATGAGAAAAGATTCCTACATGAGGAAATTTTGAGAATCTTGCCTTTTTTCCATTTTTCCTAATAAGTAACTGTTACTGAAATGACTTACTGCTGGCTGTTCTGAAAGGCTTTCAAGCGAAGTTGTCTTGTAAATCTTGAAATCAAACTGTAGCTTTTGGAATATTGAAAAGTTAAAGGCACAAACAGCTGTGCTCGTGCTTTTGTTGACTAAACCAAACCTACCTACTGTAGAATGCTATCTTTAAATCATGTTTTTATGTGCAGATAAGGAAATCTGCATGGAGTTCCAACTCGTACATATGTACTTGATTAGCTTTGTATTAGAAATGTTACGACACCTGTGGAATTTGAAATTCTAGTCTGTATGAAAACTTCAAACCCATTTAATATAAATCTGTACCACAAATTCATTTTGAAATGGAAGTTGCTGCTTCGGGCCAGATTCAGTTAATTATTTTTTTTAACTGTACGTTAAAATATGCAAAAAGGACTGAGTTTATACCGATGACAATTTTATTGTCCTGGAAGACATAATTTATAATTTATTATAAATAAATTATTATTCCAGGACATAATTTATGTCATGGAAGACATAACTTTATTGGTTAAACATCACATTCAAGTTTCTTATTGGATGAACGGAAAGCTTTTACTTTAACATATTCAGCGTCAGATGAATATTCCTTTGAAAATTTCATGGAACTCATTAGGGCAATAATTTGAACTTAAATAAAAACAACTTGGATACAAGTTCCCTTTTCATCTCCAAGTGGATCATTACATACGGTGCTAGATAGCTTTATGGTGCTGCAGCGTATTCAGTAAGCATTTTTTCTTGTTGAAGCAGCATTTTTTATTTTACTGGACACTAGACAGCAAAACATGATTAGAATCTACAGTACCAGAGGGGCCATTCTTCAGCTTAAAAACAAATGACTACAAAAGAGTACATGTAGTATACAGTTCAGAGCTGTTGAAAAAAAATATAGCCCTTGCTGGTTAATATTAGCTGCAGCAAGTTATTTCCATTCTGTAAGGACTACTGGACTTTTATTAATACTTTTACTGTGCATGTCATTTCAAAACAATTTCCATTTATAGCGGATCACTTTTTGTAACACTGATGTAAAACTGAAAAGAGAAGTTATGTACAAGGGCAAAAAAAGAAAAAAAAAAAAAAAGAGAATCAGAAAAGGAATCTTCCAAAATACATTGAGGCTATCATAAATAAAAGTGTAAACTAGTGGCAAGTTTGCAATAGCAAAGCACTGGAGTGAGCTTCCGTATGTTCAAGCACTTTATGTGAAGCTTCACTGTTCACATAAAGAAGCTTCAAATCTCTTGTTCCACAGGACAGACATGAAAATGTAAATGAATCTATTTCACATTAGTTAGAGAATGCATCCTGTCACAAAAAGGCACAGGGTGGACATTAAAAGTTGATCTAGGGGAGGAGGGAGATGATAGTTGCTAAATTATCTTACTAGGCACGCTAAGGAAGAATGGAAGTTGTGCAGAAAGCCAGTGTTAAAAATAATGTAGCAATATAGTGGTTTGACTTCTTAAGTATAGGAGTGTTCTGTAAGAGAAAATTGTGAAAATATGTGCCGTGGAAATCCTTTAGACCTTTGGCTTCTGTTTTGTTGTCTCTAACAGTATCTCTGTCCTTTGAACATTTGTGTGTTGAAGTATTGATTAGATTGGAGCAAGAAGTAGCGTAAAAAGTAATTTACAGTTTACAGGCTTTGCAGCATCTTGATGCATGGAATTGTGTAAATACTGCAAGAATACCTCTTTTTCAGGGGTAGCCTTTATGTTTTGGTTCACTCAAAGATGCTTTTATCTATTGTTGCTTGCAGTGAGGAAACATGTAAACGCTTTTTATGGTAAGAATGGTGTGGAACATACTAAAAGTAATGCTTTGCTTATTTTCTCTTCTTCCTTTTTCTTTCTTTTCTATTTGTTTTCTGTTTATTTTTATTTCATTTGGAGTGTTGTCTTCCTTTTCTTTAGGGTGGAGAACCAGTTAGAGTAGGAGTAGCCATGACAGATCTTGCTACTGGCTTGTATACATGTGGAGCAATTATGGCTGGCTTGCTTCAGAAGTATAAGACGGGGAAAGGAATGCACATTGACTGTAATCTCTTGTCATCTCAGGTAGGAATTTAAAAAAACAAACTAAATACTTTTAGTTGTTAAGATGTTTGAACCTAAATCCACTATTTTGATATAAATTAATGCAAATTAATAAGTATAATTTATGACAACAATACTAATGAAAATAGTTGTGTCAGTGACAGCTTCCTCATTATGCCACTCTGGCAGTGACCATTTTATATGGCATGGTTATAGTTATTACAGCAGTATGTTTGTTTTCCAATTTTTAGAGAAGACCTCCATGTTCTTTTAAAACAGTTTAATCAAGCCTTTGATCATGCAGAGATAGCAAGCAATTGTAGTAGGTGATTGAAAGACAAGTGTAAATGGTGAAACCACCACTGGAAGGGAGGACTTGGCACTGGGCAATGTAACTAGCAGAGTGATTGAATGACGTAAACAAAATTGACCAAAGTTGTCAAGTAATCAAGGATCACTGAAGTATAAAAGTAATCTAATCTGAGAAGTCTGCCTAATGACTCTTGAAACTAGGGAATAAAATAGGTGTGAATATGCAGCATTTTCTCTAGACACGCTGTAGAGAAATCTCATCAAAATTGGAAAGACGGAGACGTTTTGATGACAGCTGTATCATACACAACTAATAATGAGAACTTAAAGTTGCATTTGAACATCTGTTATGATTCTTTCTTCTGCTGTTGTTTGGCTTTTTAATGGACACTTCTGGATCATTATTTGGCATTTTATCAAATGCTGAAAGTAGAAAGAATTGAGGCTATGTGTTGGTGCAATTCCTAATTCATCCTGCTTTGTCAGCACAGTTGCCCTTGGAAATTTTTTTTTGTTTAAGGCAGCTTTGGCTGTGCAAAAAAAAATAAAAAGTGCTCTGTCTTTGTGATATTTCACATTATCCTTTAGGGCCACTCACTGGCACATAAATGAGAGGGAATGAACACTCAGATAGATATCAGTGAACAAAAAGTGTGCATGATATGTGATTTTTGGCTTTTATGTGCTTAGCTGAAGAAGTACAAAATGGTGAAGGGATGATGTTTATATATATACTTTTTATATATTATTTTATTCTGTACTTGTTATTAAATTGTATTTATATAAAAGTTCTTAAAGAGTAATTCCATACATGGCATTCTAATTGCCAAATAAATGTTTCTTTTTTTCCTCAAAGTTGGGTACACTAAACTGAAATATGTTGATATTTTGTAATAGACTACATGTATAAATTGTTAATCAGAAAATATGTATTTTTAGATAACCTTACAACCCTGGTCCAAAATTTGCTCTAGGATGTTCGCCTAAGACTTTAAGGAACATTTGTTTAATTTGAGAAAATTATTTTTGGATGAGATTTTGGGGTAGAAAACAAACCAGTGTGATCAATCCCATTGAAAACATGTTAAAATAGATGAAGAAAAATGTAGCTGGCAGCCAAGTCTCTCTGAGAACATCTAGTCTTCTAGTTATCCTGGTTTGTTTTCTTCTTTTTCTTCTTCTTTAAAAACAAAAAACAAACAAACAAAAAAACAAAACAACACAACAACTATTGTTTACTTGTAAATCTTGAAAGGTCAGTGTCATCAAAGATGAGAAAAGAACCGGTAGAAGAAAATCTAAGTAATTAGTGTAAGAAAAATTGCTCTCAATGCTTCTGTTGGTAATATTTTAGGATAGTTTGACAATAACTGTGGAACAATCAGGTTGTTCAGAGGGATTATGGTTTTACAATCCAAGCTGAGATATCTAAGGCAAGGTCTTCCTCATGTGTTGCGTCTTTAAAAAGGGTGAGTCTTTGGAATCTCTCACGGATACCATCAAAACAAGGAACCTGAAACTGTAGATTTTTAGTTTGTTCTTGTTGCTGTTGATTGTGTGACCTCATTGCCAAAGAAATGCTGCTTCTCCTTCAGTGTGTATAGTCATTTTTAGTGAGAAAAAAAGAAATCTTTTTTTCTGTGTATTGAGCGAAAGTGCTGCTGTAATGTCCTCCTATTAAGTTAGGAGAGCAGGGACGTATATGAAACTTTTTGCTTCTGTCAGTGTTTCATGCACTAAGCTAATATGCTTATCCTTTTGTCCATCCTTTCACCTGAACTGGGAATTCTGACTCAAGAGTATGTATATATATGAGTGTATATAAAGTATCTTATAAATAATACCTGTCTATAAACAATACCTATCTCTCTATAATAAGTGTATAATATATTCCTTGAACATCATTAAGGGCTTTTAGAAGTTGTTGTTGCTGCCTTCCACTACTTAAAGGGAGCCTACAGGAAAGCAGGAGACTATTAGGGAGGGTAGTGATAGGACAAGAGGTAATGGCTTTAAACTAAAAGAGGGTGTATTTCGAATAGATATGAGGAAGAAATTATTCACTGGTGATGAGGCATTGGAGCAGGCTGCCCAGAGAAGTTATGGATGCCCCATCTCTGGAAGTACTGAATGTCAGGCTGGATGGTGCTCTGGGCAGCCTGATCTAGTTGGGGAAAAAAAAGAAAAAGAAAGAAAAAGAAAAAAAAACAACCTCCAGGAGTTAAAGTTCTTAAATAGATAGAAATCCCTGAACAACAATTGGATCATTTTATAGGAAAAGCCCTAGTATGTGCATGACCATCTGTGTCTGTGCTATCACTTTTTTACATGCTTAGAGAAAAGCATGCAGCTTTCTTTTTTTTTTTTTTGTAGGGTGTTGCTTTTGATGTTAATTTCCTGCACAGATATGCTAATGACAAAGGGCACTGAAGTGAATTCAGCTATCAGTTACGCTTTTTAAAGAGTTTTCCCTTTGAGTGGCGAGTTTGTTCATTATTTGGTTTGTACAGGAAAAAAAAAAAAATCTGATAAATGAAATCCTGTTCTCTTAAAAATGTTATTGTTAGAATATCTTACAAAGACATTTATTTCAAACGTTACTTATCAAGCAGTTTTGTCCAATTGCTCCATGCCAGTCTGTGACTATAAAAGAAAATTTCTTTCTGTACAGCGAAACAGAATTCTAGAATTTTACTGAGGAGATGCAGTGGCCTCTGGGATGTGGTTTTGCAGAGAGCACTAACTTTCTGTATCTATCATCTATAAACTTTTAACCCGTGTCGTACAATTCCTTTGAAACTTTTGACTTTCAGATGATTTACAGTTGTCAGCTCCAGACCTTTCAGCGTCAGCATCTAAATAGTGTCCTTTAGATGATGCTAGTAAATAAGAAGGAAGTGGGTTTTGGATTTGGTTCCAATTATGCAATTGCGCCTTTTCTTCTGTTGTGGCTTAAAAAAAAAAAAAATCTCTTGGAAGTTTTAATATCCTTCCTGTATTTAATTGCAACCAGGCTCCAACAAATACTGTAATAAGTTGGTTTCTCTTGGACTGAAAACATGCAAGAAGTATTCTACATTTAACATTTCTACAGTTTTGGAGTGCATTGTCTTTGCAGATTCCACAAACAGGATAATGCAATTAATATTGTTTGTATTATATAATTGTTCATCAGACATTTCTGTGCTTCTGATTATTATGTTTTAATTTGAATTTTTTAAAGGAAACTTCATCTTCAAATTTTAAAGTGACCCTAGAAAATTGGCATGAGTTATTTTCTACATCACATCTCTGGCTTTAGTTTGACAGTTTATTCATAAAACACTGAGGTTTAGAATCTAAGAGTTTTGGGGCTTCTGGATCACTTTTTCCCAAAATGCTTCTGTTTAATGCATATCTATTTCAAGTGCTTAGAGTGGTCTCCATTAAAAGTTTTTGAGACTTGTCTTTTACAAACTGCTAGTTATATTTGAAACTGACACTGATTACGTGCTGCCTGGAGGTCACATATGGCATCATACAGCAGTGAGCTGTATGAGACGTAGCAGTTGTGGAACTCAAGCACTATTCAGGTGTCTTGGCAGTAACATACTGCTTTTCTACCTGGTAAGTTATAAGTTTTCTGAATACATAAATGTATAGGAAATGCTGAGTCACGGCCTGAACCACTGATTGAGCACCTGGAAGAAGAGAACCAGTCAGCCCTGGGAGCAGAGATGGAGGCAATTCACCTGTGTGATTGGAAGGGGTGGAGTCTGGCTCCACCTCTCTTGAATCTCATTTAAGGGCTGACTGACACTGGGGAAGGATCTCTTGCTGGAGTTCCCTCCTTTGTGGAGTTTTTTTGCAAGCATAGATCTTTGGAGGTGGGTGAGCATTCTTCTTTTGGTAACATCTTCTCGTTGTACTAGTCTTGCTGCTGTTACAATAAAGTAAATCTGCTTTTCTAGTGATTGTTGTTTCTGGTGATTTCAGGAGTCATCAATAGGACTCTTACACACTTGTCTTGTTTTGACTGTGGTTTAAACAAAGCATTCTTTTTTACAAGCTTAGAGAGTGTCATCTTGCAAAACATAGTGTTCTGTCACATAAGAAAAGTGGGTGTGCTTTGTATGGAGACATTCTTTTTCATTGCAGAGCTCTGATAGGGAAATATAACCAAGTCTAAATTAACATGACCATCTCTTTAGATCATATATTATGCATCAGGCACTCTTCTCGGTTATTATTCTTCAAAATTTCAATTGAGGATCTCAGCTTAATACAGAGCAGACCTTATCCCTCAGGGTTTTAAGTAGCCGGAATGTCGTTTAAGTAGTCCTGGAGACCATAGTAATATGACAGTAACTCTATTTCATATTGGCCTCCTTTAAATGTGTTGTGACTTCTAATGATTAGTTAGTTGTTGGAATGTTATACTCCAATTGGTTTTTGGATTTGATGGCTTTCTTTGCTCCGTAAACAGAATTCTTAGCCAGATTGCAAGGGAAATAATTTCTTCATTTGCTACTTGACAGAAGTCTTCATATTTTTGTCTTTGCTGCAATTATTTCTTGTGCTAATGAAACGAAGTCTGAATATCTTGCAGCTTCATTTTTCTGAGTTGTAAATTAGGAGTAGGAAGTACATAGAAAAAATATGCCCCTTTAGTACACAGAAAAGATAAAAACAACTATTTGGAATGGGTAAGGGAGAGAATCTGAAGACAAAGGAAGATATATCTTTTAATGGGATTATTATTTAGCTGACCTTTGAATATGGATATGACTTTAGAAATGGTATCAAGATGTTTATTGTACTTAATTACCAACAGATCACATTTCAGGATCATGCTAAGTATTAGGAGAAAAAGGATATCCTGGGTGTTTCAAAGTATATGATAAAGATAGAAGCAAACAATGGCAGCATAAGGACAGATCCTGCCTGCAGTACTGCATGTGGTTCTGAGAAAGGCGTAGGCCAGTGAGGAGGCCAGGAGGATTATTAGAAGGCTGTGAGGCAGAGGAAATGACAGCTGGTCAATTTAGAGAAGACAGGGATCTGAGGCAACCAGTAACCAAAGGAGTGTCCTTGTTTCACCTAGGATAGGGTTGTTCTTCATAGCCTCTGGTATGCTGCTGTATTTTTTTTTTTTTTTTTTTAGGAGAAAAACAACAATATTGGTAACACACTGATGTTTCTAGTTGTTGCTGAGCAGTGCTGTACAGAGCCAAGGCTGTTCCAGTTTTCTCAGCTTCTCCTACTGCCCTACCAGTGAGAAGCTGGGGGGCACAAGGAACTGGGAGGGAAGAAAACAAGGACAGGTGATCTAAACCAGCCAAACGGATATTTTGTGTCATATGACATCATGCAGGAGGAAAGTGTGGAAAAGATGGGAGTTCACTGGGCTTCCTTCCACTGCTCAGGAACTAGGTGGACGTTAGTTGGCAGATGGTGAACTATTGCTTGTGCATCGCTTGTTAAATGTATACACAAATACATTTTTTTCTCTCTTTCTTTATCTTAGTGAATAGTTTTTATCCCAACTCACAAGTTGTACTTCATCCCTGCATGTGGCAGGGGGGTTGGAGATTTATGATCCTTGTGGTCCCTTCCAACCCTGGCCATTCTGTGTGATTCTGTG
>JAOWBP010002978.1:43873110-43886910 GCA_028571105.1 Tragopan temminckii
TGGTGAACTATTGCTTGTGCATCGCTTGTTAAATGTATACACAAATACATTTTTTTTCTCTCTTTCTTTATCTTAGTGAATAGTTTTTATCTCAACTCACAAGTTGTACTTCATCCCTGCATTTGGCAGGGGGGTTGGAGATTTATGATCCTTGTGGTCCCTTCCAACCCTGGCCATTCTGTGTGATTGTGATTTTTTTTTTTTCTGATTTTCTTTTTTTTTCCCCACCCATATAATAGGAAGGGGTAGAGTGAGCAAACAACTGTGTGGTGCTGAGCCACCTGCCAGGTTAAACCACAAGGGGCCTACAGGTAAGATGAGGGCTTTTTACAAAGACGCGTAGTGACAGGATGGAGGTAGCGACATTAAACTGGAGGAAGATCGGTTTAGATAAGATGTTAGGAGAAAATTCTTTGCCATGAGGGTGGTGAGATACTGGCACAGGCTAAAATGCCTTTTTCTGCTGCCTGGAAAAGCTGTGGAAGTGCAACCCTACAAGTGTTCAAGGCTGGGTTGGGTGAAGCCCTGGGCAATTTGATCTAGTAGGAGGTGTCCCTCCCGTGGGGTTGGAGATTGAGGGCCTTTAAGATCCCTTCTATTATAAACCTTCCTATGATTCTATGATTGATATCCTTAAAACTCACCTCTGAACTCATGAATTTTTTGAAGTTGCTCTCTACATTGGTCAGATTTGGATGGGGCCTTTCAAGATTTTTTGCGAAGCAAGTTGAAGAACTGTAACTTGATGGGACAGGTTTCAATTTTATGTTATAGGAAATTGTAATTAAGTAAAACTAGTGATTTCAGTGTGTTGTTGAGCTTCTGGAGGTCTAATAAGCCTTCACAAGCCTGTCATTTTTGTGTACACTGATGGAATGGTAACTAAGATTTGAGCAGTGCTTTGTGTGATCATCTCAGATAACTTTGATTAGCTTTCTTGTTTAATAAAGCAAAATAAAGGAGAATGCTGGCACAGATTTGGACTAATTATTACTTTTTGGTCTGATGAGATTTTGGCTGCCATGACATATTTCTCCATGTTTCTGTCACTCTGTAGTTTATCATTTCTAGCCCATAAGTAAACTGCAACCTATCCTGGTTTCAGCCAAAACACTGAATAGTTAATAGTATTCTGATATGTTGGTTGTTGCTGAATGATGGGGGCTGAGCTGGGCTGGGCCAGATGACAGGAAAGAGCTGCCACCAGGATGGTGCAGGATGAGTGCCTTAGAATTAGTCTGAGGGTTATTCTGTACTGCATGACGTGCATCTCTGCCTAAAAGGCAGAGTTCAGCTATTTGTAAAAATGCCTTGCCTTCTCTGGAATGAATATTTGTAGTACTAGATTTCTATGTTGAAAATTATATGAAAATACTTTACTTTATTCAAGCATACTTCATTTTTTTGTACAAATTAAATAATTTTTCTAAATCAAATAAGGACGTTTTCAGAGAGACATGTGCAAACTTGTCGCTATTTAAAATGTTATGCAGAAATGCCATATTTTGACTCCAGATGCATTGATAATGCTAACTCGTTTATCTCTCAAATGGAATAGAACTTTGGACAGTGTTTCTTTTTAACTTGTATGTGGCTTAACAACTGTATAGGTTAACCCCGTTTGTGTTGCAGGCAACATTACAGTGCTTAAAAACAATGTGAGCAAATTAACTTGTTAATTTTATTTTTGTAACTTTGCAACATGTATCTTGTACATTAAAATTTGTGCTATTTCATTCAGTTCCACAAGTTTGCTTCTTGTATCATCTTTGTAGTCCATTAGCACATGGGCAGTGTCCAAAAACCTTGTAGTGTTAAAACTACAAAACTAAAATACTGGTATTGCTCTGCTGAAGTAATATTATCGTACATAACTTCTACTACCCATCTTCCTCTATTTCTGGATGTGCAACAGTAGATTTGTTGTTGCACCCTATGCAAAGCCAGTAGAAAGTAAAGGTTTCCCTAAAAATCCTCTTGTAGGATTTTACTGGAAAAGAGGTTCTGATAAAAACAAGAAATACTTTGCTTTTTTGATGATGTCGTCTTGTCATACAAGATGATGAACATCATAGAATCCTTAGAGTTGAAAGGGACCTTTAAAGATCATCTAGTCCAACTCCCCTGCAGTGATCAGGTACATACACAGCTAAATCAGGTTGTCCAGGACTTGATCCAGCCTCACCTTGAAGGTCTTCAGGGATGGTTGCCACATTTCTGGGCAACCTGTTCCAATGCCTCACCACCCTCACTGTAAAAGGCTTTTTTCTTATTTCCAACCTAAATTCTAAAACTTCATTCAGAGCAAACAGTCTACTTGATGTAGCTTCTGTGTGTGGAAGTTCTGACTGTATGTTTTCTCCTTAATCTTTTCAATCTCTTTTTGTACAACAAAATGGCTCTTTTGTATTAAAGGAGTAAAAGTTATGGATGGGCTTCTGAATCATTCTGCAAGGGGAAGTTGCATGACAAAATGGTATGTTTCTTGAACAAACCAGGATGATGAGTTATTTGGATCTCCACTGTCTTCATGTTCTGTTCTTAATAATTTGATATTTCCTAGTATTTTCTACTGTTGCTACAATACTTAACAGATTTAGTATTTGAAAGACTATTCATTTTTAGGAAATATCAGTATTTCTGCAAGTGCTTTAGATACTGTTGTGTTCTGAGCTAGTTTAAGAAAGACTCTCAGTAAAATTCAGCTGCCCTGAAAACCTTGATTTTTGTCACTGTTCCATACGTGTCCAGACTTCTGGTTTTATGTTTTTGTTGCCTACTTTTTTTAAAGTTTTAATAAAAGATATTTATTAAAGAAAGGTTTTGTTCTTACTTAAATATGTTAAAGTATAGTCAGTGCAATATTTTTACTTACAGTAATTAAATATTTTATGTGGCCTAAGACCATTTTTCTTCACTCGGTGTGGCCTAGGCATGCCAGAAGGTTGAACAATGATGGAGGCTGTTACAACCGGTAGAGATTTGACTGTGGTAATAGCAGTGTGGAGTATTTGCACACTTCTCACCCAGCCAAGTACACGTGGCTCATTTCTACATACCAAATGAGACATTTAAAAATCTATCTAAAGCTATTGAAGCTACCATTATTTTTGTGGGGGGATGATAATCTGCTGAGTGGGTACTAATGGCTTCATCAGAAGTCATGCTTTTTAATTTTTTTGTATAAGTGTTAATGCTGATGAGGCAAAGATGAGTGCTATAGATGTACTAGCATAGCACTGTAGATGCTAATTAGATGTATGCACACTTTCCCTTGTACACGGCACTGTTTCTAATCATAAGATCAAAAATGAGAAGTGCTTTAATACATCTCCTTTTGGGTGTTGGCAGCTTAGCATGGAAAACCATCTTTCTTACTGATTGAATGGAACAGTAGAATCCTTAGCAAAGCGTGTGTGGAGTCCAAATTGGAGCCTCTAGGTACTAACTACTCTGTTGCAATTAATAAGAAACATCACTGAAGTTATTTTGTTGCCGGTTCTCACAGGTAATTAGTTTGTATATAACCAAAGTCTGTCTGGAATTTTTTTTGCACATTTTGCTCTTTTTTCTCAACCATCATATTCAGCTACAGCTTCTAAGCTCAGATTATTTTGTTCTTTGCAAGTATGCTTGCAGTTCTTTGCACGGGTAGAAGCCACGCTAAGAATTTGGTTTGTGCTACTTTCTAAACACGATGAAATACAGCCAGCATCAATAGAATTAAGCCTTAAATATTTTAAGTTATAATTCATGTTAAATCATAGGTTCTTCATAGTAGGAAGTGCTACAATTAAGAAATAATATTACAAAATGTATTACAATATTTTAAAAATATGTATAAGATGTAGCAAACTTTTTGTATGTTTCATTTTTCATGATCTTAGCTAACGGTATAAAAACGTAGAAGATAGTGCATTTGTTATATATTCTTCCTTCATAGAAGGTGGAGAAATGAGAAAATGATTTTAGAAGTGTCAATTATTGTTAAGGTTGTTTGATATGTCTGTTATCAGAGTCTGGTTTCAGTTGCTAACAACTTTGCCAAAGTTTTAACTGTTCTGGCTGAATTTTTTATGTCCTGGAATTGCCAAAAATTATTTGTTTTTTAAAGTTACTGTTAAAGTGATTCATCTGTTTCCAGTAACTAGTTATGGGAAAATACGTTGATGGTTTTTGTTTTTTTTTTTCCCCTGAGAAACTCAATGTCTCTATTCTTTGGAGTGGAAACTTGAAATTCAGTGGATGAATCACCCTTGTTTTAAAGAACTGCCTTTTGAAAGGAACCCATGATGGCAGCATGTGCAATGTGCAGGACATGTGGTGTTCATAAAGGCCAACAGGGACTCTCTAGGAGATTCGGTGGAGTATTTGGGCTGCATATTCCCTTAAAAGTTAGCTGTAAATTTTAAATAAGTACCTACTATTTAAATGAGTCAGAAGGTCATATACTACTTCCCCTATCAAAGAAGTGATTGAAAGTTGTTTAGTAATCTCTTTGATTTTTTTTGAGTTACTGATTCCTTAGAACTGTTACTGTTAAGTTGAAATAGGAACTAATCATAGAATCTTAAGTGTTGGAAGGGACCTCTGAAGTCCATCTAGTCCAACTCCCCTGCAATGAACAGGAGCACCTAGATCAGATTGCCCAGGGCCTTAACCAGCCTCACCTTGAAAGTCTCCAGGGTTTGGGACATAAACCATAACACTAGTGTCTCGTAAGTTCTTCCAGTGCCTTACCATTGGAATGGTAATTTTATTTACTTTTTCAGGAAAAGATAATTAAAATGTGGCTTCAATTAAGAAAATTGATCTTTCTTTTGTAAACATACTCAATTCTTCAACTTTACGAAAAATATATTTTTCCTCTTTCATGTCAGTGCTATTAAATTATATAATCAAGATATTTATTTCTGATGCTTCACCTAAAATTCCTTAAGTGATATATATATATATGCATGCAGTGGGGACTAAGGAGATAGGAGTTCATTTGCTGCTTACTTTTGCTTGGAACTGTGCTGAATAATAATTGTTTTTGAAATTTCAGGTCCTATATCTATTAGCTACACAAAGTCTTTCTGTTGTTAATACTAATTGAGTTGTAATTAAGAGGTCTCAGCTGGATGCTGTAGCTGTGAGAAGCACAGAAATGTTCATTCTGGTCTTCTCTAGCTCTAAATAGCTAGTTAAAAAAATCATTCATAGATTGATTCTTTTCCTGTTGATGCATTTTACTGAACTCAGTTCTCTGCTAAGCAAAAGCATCTTGTTTGTGTGAAGATGCTTCCCATATCTCTATATTTATATAGTTGAAGCGTTTTTAATAAAGCAAATCTAGTTTTTAGACATTTTTGTACCAAAGTGTTTCAGAGTGCTACTGTGTAAACTTCAACTTGTTTTGATCTCTTATTTTCTTACCTGCTGAAAATTCATGTCTCGTGTCTAAGTTAGGGTTTTCAAATACTTTGCATTTGTTTTTTTTATTGCTTGTGTTTTTATAGTATTTTTATTGTTATTAGTTTATTAAGCACTCACTAATGCTTAATACATTTCTGTGAACGTGATTTACTGCATGGCATCATTTCTAAAAGGGCTGTTGTATCAAATGGTTATCTCTAATCAGTGAGTCTCATAAGCTGCATGTGATTATTTGCACGGATTTGGGTACCTTCTTAAGTGTCTGAGTTGAATACCCTAAAATAGATCCTACTGTGAGATCTATTCTAAACTTGTAGCTATTGGTCAATAAGGTTTTGATTTCCTCTATATACAGTTGTATTTGTGGTTGGGATTATTCCATGTGCTGGTACTATCATGCCACGAGTTTTATTTTGTGAAGGAGGAACTCAGAATCAGTTAATGGATGTTCACATTCAAATAATCAACACAAGCAGAAAGAAAATTGTTTTCACCCAGAGTACTGGTGTTCATGATGTGACCACAGACTTTTTTTTTTTTTTTTGAACGGCTGGAGACTTTAACAGCAAACCTTAGGTTACATGATCATGGTCTTGCATGTTCAGGTTCCTTTCACAGGCCTCTTCAAAGTCATTCGTGGAACTTGCAAATTTTTGCTCTGCAAAACACAAATTGAAAGCAACTGCAGCACTACAGGCTATGGAAAGAGGGAAAATAATACAGGACGTTAGGAATTCAAATTTGGAATTCAGAGTAAGGTCGGATCTGCTTCTTTGCACAGATGTAGGGATACTAATGATGAGTTCCTAATACCTTCCTCTTTGTTGGCAATGACTTTGTGTACTTGCAAGCAGGACTGTCTGCCTGACATATGGATGTATGGTGCACTCATGCTGTTCTTAAATTCCTGCTGAGCTCTAAACTTCAGGCTGGGAGGGAGTTCCTTATCTGCCCAAGTATAAGGTAATGCTCACTGACAGCTCATGGCAGTGCTGAGGCCTCTTCTGTGGAAGGTGATTGGCCTTTCAACAATATAAGGCACTAAAAGTTTTCAGGATGGTTTTTCCTTAGAGAGCTTTAATATTTGGGTTACTAGTTTCATAGTATATTGTAAAAGTAATGATCTTTACTGCTGTAAAACACGTCTCTCTAAGTTCCTGAAAACCTACAGGTCCTCCCTAAGAAAAAGCAAATAAAAATGAGAAAAAATATGCATCAACTTGAATAAGAATCACCATCTTAAGGTACACAACGTTGGGGAGTGAAGAAAGTAACAAACCTAATTAAAATGTTTTTTCTCCTCTTTACAGTTACTGTCTTTTGTTGTTCACTTATACTTGTTGAGCTTGCACAAATAAATGATGGATTGACTCAGGGAACTCATTGTAATAAATTGTTTGATGTGCTATCTTGAAAAAAATCTTTTGAAATTCTGTCTCTTTTCTTTGTCTGTTCACCTTGTGGCTCTTGATATCTTGCTTCCCATCTGTCTGATGCTGCCATAGTCTGAGCATAACTTTTCAGACTTTAATGCAGGTCTCTTTTTTGTTCTGGTTTAGGTAAGTATATAACAAATGTGTGATTTGGCTGTCAAGAGCAATATCAGAAAGGAATCTTAAGGTGTGTTGCTTTTACTGATGTGAAATAGAGAAATGCTTATCTGTAGAGATGTGATTATACGTATTTATGTATGTAATCTGCCTCTGCAAGCAAATGAATACAGAGACGTCTGCATTATTGTATTAGATATGCTTTAATATTATCAGTACAAAGGTTACTTTTATAGATCTCTTATTACTGAAAGGAGAGATGATTCAAGAAAAGTTTTAAACCTATATTTAAAAGTCTTTAACTGAACAGGTAATACAGATCAATCTTCAGTTTGAGAAGTTGTAGCTATTCTGTGCAGAAATTCTCTAAGCTACAAGATCTTTCCTGAGTCTTGAAATACAGAGGAGTTTGGAGAAGTACTGGTTTTGTTAACAATATTTCTAGGGGGATATCATATCTGTAGAAATGTTTTTTGAGTTGTCATTTATAATGCTTTTAGTTAGAAGTTTGCTTAACTGTAAGACATAGATGGATAAGTTCTGGGTTTCTTATTAAGGACATAAAGCATTAATACTGGAAGATCTTGTAGATAGTGTTATGTCAGTGAGCATAAAGCTTTGATGAGATCAAGTGGAGTGAAATGAGCCAGGAAAAGAAAGAAAGGGAAAAGCAGAGTATTCCTGGGACTGCTGTAAGAGTTTCATGAGACTGTAGGAACAGCAGCAAGTGTTCTAAGTCTGCTAAATTCATTAGACAGTTATTACTAATGGGGCAAAATGCCACAAAGTTTACTCAACTAAGTATGTGTATGCATAAAACACAAAGTACTGAAATACTTACTTTGATGTGGTCAATAGAAGTTTATTTGTATAATAATGATGATAATAAAAGTAATACTTCCTTTTGGCTGGGTAATTTGACTGTAAACAAGGTATGCAACTCAGAAGAAATGCATAAGGAACTTGAAGCCTTTTTCCTTCATGATTTACTGAAGAAAAATTGAAAACAACTTTAGCAATATACATAGATGCATGTATTAAAGCAAAAGATGAACATTGACTGAAAGGGAGATGTTTCTCAGACTGAGGCCTTAGCATGCTCCAGGCAGCTTTTAGTTCTACACATGCACAGTCTTTGACAACCTTCCGACTTCCCTGGTGTTTGCTGGCTGTTGCTTCTGAAACAAGCCTTTAGGGGTGCAATTCCAGTGCCCAGTGAATGCTATGTTTTAAATCTTTTTTTCTATTGTATTGGGTACAAGTGCTTTAGAGAAATGCGTACCTGTTTTTCTCTGTTAAAAGAATGATATACATCTCAAACAATTTGCAAAACTGTTTAAAAATATCTATTGAGGTTAGAATTTTTCTTGCAGAACATCTGTTTCTACAGCACAGACAGCAAGTAAGTGGAATGACATCTCAACTTGACTGAATCAGATATTAATGTGGTAGGATTTCTGATTTGCACAGTTCCAATTCACTGTGTCCTTCTCACAATTAAGATTTATCTAGCATTTCCATCCAAAAGCAGGAAAAGCTAAATAGACAGGATGTTCTTGTGTTCATCCTGTTGTAGTGGATGCTTCTCATCCATGGGTGGAATTTGTAATACAGCAGTTGTGTAGCGCTGCACACAATGAAGAACAATATCTTGCAATTAATATAGTATGAATTTTGTCATCATTGCATAGCTGTTTGCTGTGGTAGAAAAATATCACTGTGGTGTTACAATGAAAAATAAGATTTGAAATATAAGATTTGAAAAATAAGAGGAACAATGAGATTAGGATGTATGTTATTAATAAATAATACGCTTTTGTGACTCAACTAACTGTAATAAGAGTGTTTCATTCTGTGTTACAAAGGAAAGTTGCAAACGAGAAGGAAAAGTCCTTTCTACATACTTTTCATCAATAAAGGAAATGGATCTGTGGTTTTCCAGCGGATCTCCTACTGAGGGCCAGAGTAGATGGTGTTTAACATTTTAGCTGAATGAAGTGACACTGATATAATAAGCTGCAGCTGAAACCCAGCTACAAAGTGTTTTCCAACAGTTCTCAGGAATAGTGTGTTGTATTTCTAGTTAGTAGTGTTTCGGAAGCAGTTAAATTATCATTTGCTGTACATCTTCCTAGGTTTTCTGCCAGTCTGAATCACATAAACTTGACTTACTATTATATATTTGCTTTAAATATAGAACTGATGTACTCATGTTGCCTTTGCAGAGCACATGAAGGAAGGAAGGGAAGATGAATTTTAAGGAATTCCAATATAACGCACGTATTACTGGTGGACTTTAATTGCTCTGCATTTTGATGTAGACTAGTAGTGACAGAACAGTGTAAACATTGATCATTGTATGAAATCTCAGACATCACCTCTAGATAGAATTAAATCTTTTTGGAAAAAGAAGTCACATAGCCTACTGTGAAAGCAAGCTATTTTACTTACTTTCACAAGTATTCAAGTGTGAAACAAGTGCATCGTCTGATGAATTAGTGAGAACCTAATTTTAATGCTTTAATGTGTTACTTGGCTTCAGATGCAGTCCCACACAGTTCTCCCAAAGAAATAGTGATGAAGAATCTGACAGTGACTATAGCAGAACTACTGATTTCATGCAGTACTGCATCATAAGTTTTCATTCTTTTCCTAAGATATATTTGGGCTTTACTAAATATTTACCCCTGATATTATGATTACTACATTTTACAGGCTATATTTTTCAGACAGTCTTCTATTGGTTTTGTCTGTCTTACTATTAACTTGATAACTCATTCCTTATCTTCTAGTGTCTGATGATTTACTCAGACCTACGTCTTCGTATTGCAGGATATGTGGGAGTTGAAGAATTCTGAAATATTTTCTGTAACTTGCATGTGTAGAAGGAGAACAGGAGAAAACAAAGATCTTGTGACTGAGAAAATGTCTTTGTGATTTAAGCATGAGTCTGAGGTCCAGGAAATGGGAGTTCTAGCTCACAAATTCATTGTGCTTCTTTTTCCCTTTAGAATTTGGACAAGAGGCTTTGTGCCTGTTGACCATTCTGCAGAATGTTGAGGGTAATACTGCCTTATTTCTAAAGGCAATTTAATGCTAGATTTGCGTGGCATTACTAGTGTTATGAAAATATATATATTTTTTTTACTGTATGAGTCTTAATCACTTTAATATCTTTTTCAAGCTATTCATAATATGCGATATGTAAAATATGCTTTTGTGACATAAAATATTTTACCTTATGTAGATAAATGACATTCAAGTACACATAAATCTTAAAGAAGTTGCTTGTGAACTTTGAGTTTTTTTTAATACTCTATTTTTTTTTTCCATTTCCAGGTCGCATGTCTTACTCATGTAGCAGCTAATTACCTTAATTGCAAAATTGAAGCTAAACGCTGGGGTACAGCTCATGGGAGTATTGTTCCATATCAGGTAAACAGAAAGTATTAGGTTTATTCTGTTTTTGAAATTCATGATTTTATGTATTATGAGATTGAGGACTGACTGACTTTTCCCATGACCTGCTGTATTCTGTAATGTATCTGAGTCTAGGTAGGACAAGGTTCTGTTGTTCATTGTAGTTTCAGCATTTTGCATATTTCTTCGTCAGCAGTAGATTAGTAACAGAACACTGAAATAGATCAAAAGGGTTTAATGAAATTGGATGACTTTAAAGCTACCACGGTGCCTAAATTTTTTTCATCTGACATAGAAAGCAGGTTTCTTTTTGTTTTAAGGATGATCTGAGTTTCATACCAGTCACAAACTGATTTTTTTTTTTTGTGTGTCTCTGTAACTTATTTTTACCTTGTGAGTTTCCAAGAACAATCTTAAGTGGCTATGGAAGTCAGGAAGTTATTGCAAATTAGACATTTTCCACTGAGTTTCCTACAAATCACTAGTGCTCACTCAGACAACAGGTTAGAAAAAGAATTAACCAGGCTTCCAATCTCCACAATGGAATTCATAGCCTGCTACATCTAATGAAAGGTTGAAATTCCTTAAAATAACATGACCTTCATCATATAAACAAGCAGGGGGGACAAAAATGCTGCAAGCTTTATGTTCTGGCTAGTATAGGAAACTCTTCAAGTAAACAAAATTTTGTTCTTTTCTAGCTAATTGTTTAGTTATCTTGATGAAGGTTGTACTAGCGTAGGGAGATCTGGGCATATATACTTAATCAGTCTATTCTTTTTTTCATAGTTTTTGGCATTTGATATCAGAACTCATGTTTGCATCCAGCTAGACAGAGTCTGGATTTTTTTCATTTCTGGCTAGATTCCTTTAATCTTGACAGGGATAGTTCCGAGCATTTGTGTGGGACAACTGGCATCTGAACACCACTCAGTATCTTTCTTGGTAGAAAATGAGAGGAGCTCCATAGCAAACATCAAGGGCAGGCCTTCTCAGATATAAAATGCAAATAAGTTATTTTTGTAATGACTTTGCCTCCTTTAACCAGGAGATTATTTTTTTGTATATGCCACTGCCTAGTCAATATCAATTTTTGGACCAGCTAGAGTAGATTGCAAATTGCCTCTGAGAGATGTTGAGATGATGTGGCTGTTTCTGCAAGGCTGATTTTGATCCTGCAGTGTTCTTATCTCAGGTGTACTACTGTTGCTCTGGTCAGCACAGCAGCATGTCAGTATTTCCTAGGAGTAGCTCTGTGTGTAGTGCAACGTGACCCAGCCTTACCAGGCATCCACTACACAAGTTGTTCCACGTTTCTGTAATGTGACCTTTTGGTGTTACCCTTTTTGAACTTTGGTATGTTGAAAGTACAAAACAGACCTGAAGTGTCTGAAGTTTGTATAAGCAAAACCAAAAACCTGACTAAACAAAACATTTTGTCTTCACCGTACTGCATTTGGTTGAATAAATAAAGCTTGGATCCTTTTAGTACCTTTTGCCATTTTTTTGTGGCTTGTATGTTAACTTTGTATCAGCTAGCATGGCTATAATTTTGATGGTGACTTCAAATGTATTGTGCTTTCTAGAGTTTTTTACTTAACTATCAAATTGAAGTGAGAAAGTTAAACTTTAGAAAATTGAACTAATCTTCACTGTTGTTATATTCCATTTATAGGTGCTTCCATAGCTCATTTGCCATATAGTTTCAGAACAAAACTGAAACTTGACAGTCATCCCCTGTCATAGTTATTGAGTATATTGTCTTTTGCTTACTGAATTAATATGTGACTATCACAATGCTAGCTTTTATGAATGTTTGTTTCAGGGTATTTTGGCCAAGTGAATGATAACTTATTCAAACAATAAAAATGACATTTCAGAAAATTGAACTTGCATATAACTCGTAACAAGTATGTGGTAGCAAAATGTTGTTCCTTTTTTCCTATGGCCTCAACCTTAATTTATTATCATTTGCTGTAGTTGGTACTTGCATACTAGTAGTGAATTATAACTTTGAAGTGATGCAGAACCTGAAATCCTGCTGAAAAATTGTCAGACTGTGATAAATTGTGGAAGTATGGGTTATCGTGGAATATACTTTTGTAGACATTAAAAGGGCAAAATCTAGATATTTGTGATATCTTTTTGTGACAGGAATCTGGTCAGAGTCACATTAGAATACCAACCAAAATCTAAAAAAATACACATAGAAAACACTTTAAAAAAAAAAAACAATTAAATACTAATTATATATATTTTAATTATCATGGTAGGTGTTCTAGTGCTGTTTAAAAAATCAAAAAATTACAATAGCATTCAGCATATACTGTTCACTGAATTGCATAAGTTTGACAACATCTTTGAAAATGGCTTCATTTTCTTTACTGTTTACAAGGCCAAATTTAGCTTTGTGTGTGTATTTAGATTTTTAACTTCACCAATTCCCTCATTACTTCTTGACTGTTACACTAGCAGCATAATTTTTTCCTGAAATGTATTAACCCTTGACTGACCTTTCTTTTTGTATTTAAAACTAGATTTTCTGCTAGGTTCTCTCTTTCCTGGAATTACCAGGATGTTTATCTCCTTTGAAAATCTGGTCCAAGTAATGGGGCCTCAACCAAAGTGATGCGGAGTTTAGAGAAGGATTTTTATATTCTTTTAAAGATTTTTTTTTTCTCATTTTCTGATAGTGTTCTCCTTTAACCGTGTGAAATGTTGAAGTTTTCATTTGTTTGCTCATCACCTGAACTCACAAAAAAGGATTTGAACTTGTTTTCAGTGCACGATGTCTTTCATAGTACACATCAAGCTGTCTGTATGGAAGCTTGCCAATCAGTTTGCAGAGGTTTTCAATAGAAGCAAACTTTGCAATGTGCCACAAAGGTGAAGAAATCCAGATTCTAATTTACAAAAGAAACTAATTTTTACAGTGCTGAACCCTTCATAAGAAACCATTTGCTTTGAGTGTATCTTGCTTCAGTAGGCCACCACTGATCCTCTGAAGAGGAACAGCATCTTGAATGTAACTAGATCCCAATTTGCTTAGCTTCAAATGTTAAAACACAAACCTTGAGTTCTGGTCTGTATCTTAAATGTAATTAGTACATTTTTTAAACAAGTTTTTGTAATGAGACAGGTTGTTTAGCTACAGCTGCACCATGATTATCCAAAGGAAATCAGGAGCTTAAAAGCATCCGGTTTACATAAATGTGCTGTAAAGTAACGTTGTGTTACTGTCTTTCATTTGGGGGTGACAAGATCTTTCCTCATTCTCATGGTTTCACCAATGAATTATCTTACCTGTAACGTGGCTGAGATGTGTATGCTCATTCATTTTCCAGTTGGAACAGTGGGAATAGATAAATTCTCCTCAGAGAATCTTTCATAACAGTGTGTTTACAGGTAGCTT
>JAOWBP010002978.1:43896393-43931438 GCA_028571105.1 Tragopan temminckii
TATCAGGAAACACTTCTTTACAGAAAGGGTTGTTAAGCACTGGAATAGGCTCCCCAGGGAGGTGGTTGAGTCACCATTCCTGGATGTGTTTTAAAAACCATTTGGATGTGGTGCTCAGGGACATGACTTAGAGGTGGGTTGTTAGAGTTAGGATAGTATGATTAGGTTGTGGTTGGACTTGATGATCTTGAGGATCTTCTCCTACCGGAGCAATGATTTCAAGCTAAACAAGCCCAGTTCCCTCAAATTTTCTTCATAGGAGAGGTGCTCTAGCCCTTTGATCATCTTAGTGGCCCTCTTCTGGACCCATTCCAAGAGCTCTGCATCTTTCTTGCGCTGGGGGCCTGAATGCAGTACTGCAGATGGGACCTCACAAGAGCTGAGTAGAGGAGGAGAATCACCTCCCTCTCCCTGCTGGCCACCTCTTTTTGAATGCAGCCCAGGATATAGTTGGTCTTTGTTAACTGTATTCTCAAAGACACGTAGGACCTGTTGATAAACCTCTGTGCTAGAGTTCATGAATTTCAAATGGAAAGACAAGTTAAAACAATACAATTAAAAAAAAAAAAAAAGATTTATTTAACATGTTCAGTAATATGCAGAATTAAAAAAAAAAACAAACACATGCTGGGTATACAGCGTGTTCTCTATGAACTTTGTGAAATATAACATCATGTGTGTCTAGCCTTTCAGCTTGCCTGGGCCACATTTAGTGAACAAGAATTGTCTTGAGTTGCATATACGTGGGTCACCAAAGTAAATGCCTTCTATTTATTTCCATCAAAACTACACTAGATACGAAGAGTGCAATAACATCATTAATATAGCAAATTCTCAGCTACAAAAAACTATTTTTCAACATAGTCACCGCCACTGGCTGTGCATTTTTTTGATAGCATAGAACAAGAGCCTGCATGCTGTGCTCGTAAAAAAAAAATCTGCACAGTGAAGCTGCTTCACTGTTACCACTGCTGGAATGCACCATGCACTACCTCGCTGTGCTTTACATCCACTATTTGGTCTCCAACTTTTTTTTTTTTTTTCCACATGCTTTAGACACACTTTCATGTCAGCCACATAACAAAATATTATTGGAAGGCTCAACTTCTACCGTCATACCACCAACGTTTGCCTCTAATGTTATGGGCCAACATAATACAGGAGGCATTACTTGAAATCCCAAGGTGTGGTTTGCAGTCAACATGCCCAAGGGACAAGATGCCATTCAAAGAGACCTCAGGCTGGACAGTGGGCCCACGATAACCTCATGAGGTTCAGAAAAGCCAAGTGCAAGTTCTTGCACCTGGGTTGAGGCAGCCCCCACTACCAATACAAACTGGGGGATGAAAGGATTGAGTACAGCCCTACTGAAAGGGACTTGGAGGTGCTGGTGGATGGCAAACTGGACATGAGCCAGAATGTGCCCTTGTAGCCCAGAAGGGCAACAGTATCCTGGGCTGCATCCAAAGCAGCATGGCCAGCAGGTTGAGGGAGATGATTCTGCCCCTCTACTCTGTGCTGATGAGGCCTCACCTGGAGTACTGAGTCCAGGTGTGGAGCCTTCAGTACAGGAGAGATGTGGACCTGATGGAACATGTCCAGAGGAAGGCCATGGAAATGATCCAAGGGCTGGAGCACCTTCTCTATGAGGACAGGCTGAGAGAGCTTGGGCTGTTGAGCCTGGAGACGGGAAGGCTACAGGGAGACCTGATATTTTCCTCTCAGTATCTAAAGATGGGCTGTAAGAAAGAAAGCGACAGACTCTTTAGCAGAGCCTGTGGTGGCAGGATAAGGTGAAATGGTTTCAAACTTAAAGAGAAGGTTTTAGGTTGGATACAAGGAAAAAGTCTTTTGCAGTGAGGGTGGTGAGGCACTGGAACAGGTTGCACTGAGATGTGGTGGATGCCCCATCCCTGGAGACATTTAACACCAGGCTGGAGGGGGCTGTGGGCACCTGATCTAGTTGTGGATGTCCCTGTTCATTACAGGGAGTTGGACTAGATGACCTTTAAATGTCCGTTCCAACTCTAAGGATTCTATGATTCTATTTTCAAATTCCTTTATCAAAACGGAAGGCACGGCTGCGTAGTCTTTGCTGTTCAGAGCCGTGTGTTTAGCCAATATATCGAAATGCATGCAATTATTTGCCATCACTTGAGTCAGCACTGCAAAACACTGCCCTTCCCATGCCCTGGTTTCAGTCGACACAGCGCTAACAGCGCACTGATGGTCTGGTTGTTGCTGAGCAATGGCAGCGTGCCTGGGGCTGCTCTGCAGAGCAGAGCCACTGCCTTTAAATCGTGGGTCAGGGGGTGGGCCACACTGCCAGCTGTGCTGGGCTGCATGCAGCCCGTGGGCCACGGGTTGGACATACTTGATAACATTATGGAAATGAGGTTTTGATGTCTGAGCATTAACAGATGTACAGATCATATCGTTGCTTGGCATTAAATTAGTGTACCAAGACCTGAAAATCCTGAGAAAGGCAGAATAATAATCATGAGATTCATCAAAATTCATGTATTTTGTGTCCATTTAGCTGTTTTCTTTTCTTACTTTTTCCACATGAGTTCCAAAAATTGCTTTGGTGTAAAAAGTGGGAAAACAGTTGACTCCCTCACAGTCACCCGAGTTGATTCAGCAACAGGCTGAGGGTTGTGTTTTTCTGCCCACCATTTTAATAAAAAACCTACTCAGTTAATTGGTTTTTGCATCTTTGACTTCAGCTCCTTAAGGGAGTCAAGATGCTGTTCTTGATTTAGTGAAATGTAACTGTCTGGATGTATTGGTGTTTTGTATTTTTCAGTAATTTGTATCAGACTCACCAAACTCATAGTAATGTATCATCTCATCAGGAAGAGAAGGCAGTGTCTCCCTGAAGCTTCAAAACCCAGCAAGAGAAAAATATAAATGGTTTCTTTTGTGAAACGTCTCATGGCTTTTAAGCCAACCTTATAATTTTTGGGAGATCTCATTTTTAGTATGTGGCTTGGCATAATGCGAGCATTCACTTTACCATCTGCTGTAATTCCACCAAGAGATGTTTTCCTTGACATGCCTACCCCAAAAGTACTTCTGATAACCCTGCTTCCAAACTCTAAACTCCACTTTCTAGTGAATAAGCAGGCGTTTTAGCATGTCCAAAGGCCCTTAGAGACAAACATCATATCTGTTATATTTATAATGGTATTTAAACTCATTGTAGTTGTAATTCTGATGCCATACTTCAAAAATGTCTCAAAGCATATATGTAAAATATTTGTAATGAGAATTAGGAATACCGCAGACTGAGTGTCTCCAGAACCATTATGAAAGTGGCTACAGTGGAACTGGCAGTGGTTGGAGATTGAGTAATGGTATGATGGCAGTTTCAGTTCAGGCAGAGAAGATGTTGTGATTGCCACATGTGAATTAATATAGTACTGCTTTTTGCTGTTGAGGATTAGCACATTTTTTTTATAAAAGAATATTTGAAGGAGGAGAGAGTAGGGGAAGAGATGAACCCATATTGCATACAGCTGCTTTTCTATTTTGATGATTTAAAAATCTGCTATAGCTGGGAAGCATCAAATCCGAGATTATAACATTGCCAATGCATGTGACAGGACTTAAAATACCAGGTAAGAACTGTGCCCTTCAAACAAACAACCAGAAAAAGAGCAGTAGGTAAGCAAGTCTGCATTCCATTTGGACCTAGATTTCCTGCTCAAAAGCAATTTGTACTGCAGTGATTTCTTTTCTGTGTGCATCCTTTATGAATATGAGTCACCAACAGAAAATAGGGGAAAATGTATTGAAGAAAACAGAGATGCTGGAAGGGATAATTTGAATGCTAGAAGTTAAGAATTTGTTTTTCATCATTCTTCCTGTTGCGTGAGCCAATAACTAAGAGTAAATGCAAGCTCTGTTTTTTCTTTTATCCTGTAACGTGAGACCAATATTTGATATTCACTTGCAGAACATACCTTACCGCAAATTCAGGTTAGCGTTAAAAAGTAGCATGTTCATCATTAAAGCCTCTTTTCAGTGTATAGAAAATATAAGAAATGAATCTTTATCATTGTTCATCAAAATGCACTTAACTGATTTTTTCAATGGTTGTCAATCTCCATTGAGCTGTATCACGCTTACATCTCGTGAGTAGGAAAGGAAATCTTATTGTTAAGCCAGTATTGCTCTTTCAGTTTACTTTGTCAATAAAATTAAGAATACAAGCATGCTACAATGAGGAGGAATATATGGGCTTGAAGCATCACACTCTCTTCTTGTGAAAATGCAGCACGTGGAGATGCAAAAATGAAAACCTGTCTAGCTAGAACATAGCTCACTTAAACTGAGGCTACAGTGATCAGAGGGGGAAATTGGAGTATTGCATGGCTGTAATGTATTGCTTGACATCCAGTGCCTGCTCCTGTGTAATTTACTTGCCTCTTTCAGTCACCTGACTGAAGCCATTAAGTGAGCCACAGGGTAAGCCAGGAAATTCAGCTCTCTGCTTTCCAAGTCCAAAGCTCTGTTGTTTCCCCTCTCCCCACTCTCGTTCTTCACAGCTGGTCAGCACACGCACGCTGTTTGCTTAGGCCAGGTAGGGCAGCTACGGGAAGATCCATACGGAGCACATGCAAATCTGCACTAAATTTCTGGAATGCAGCAACAGGATGAAGTTAATGTAAAGCAAGGTTTCTTTAATGTTTAAAGTTTCTAAAACTAATAAAAAAAAGAGACAACAAATTCACTTTATAGCCTTTCCTTTTCTCTACTACTACCAACTGAGCGGGTTTGGAACTTGGCCAAAATATTACACATTACTCAAGAAGATTACAAAGAAATCCCAGACATGCACTAGAGAGCTATTAAATTTAACATTTCTAAAAGATATTTTCAACAACTAAATACTTGCTGGAGCATGGTTTTCCCCAACCTTCAAAAGTTGCCACAGCTCAGTCACAGATAAGAACTTCCAGCTTTTTAATTGATATATAAATTGAGTTTAAAACCAAATCTATAACATTTCCTGTGGTAAAGGAAACAGAGACTCTTCAGTTTGGTTTGCCCCTAATTTGAAAATCATGTTCTCAGGAAATCCTGCATAATTATTTTACGTAAACAGGAAAAGTAATTATTTCCTTGGGGCTATGTTTGTGTGTATGTGGGGATGAAGAAAAATAGCAGAGATTCTGGAATGCAATGTGTTAATGAAAATATTTTAGAATAAAGGAAAATATGTTTTAAATAAGGTGAATTTCTTTCTGGATGGACTAGTATGAGGGGTTTTTAGATGCTTGACTTTTTCCTTTACTGTTTCACTGAAGTTCAGTAATGGGAACACAAAAAGATGGAAAGATGACAAATTTGTAGTGAGGGTGCCTTTGTGTTGCTCTTCAGTTGCTCTTGTCTCATCTGTCAAGTTGCTCTTCGTCATCTGGAAATGAATGAATTGTGTAAAGCTATTGTAAAAATGCTGCAGGATTTCAACCCTCACATCCTTCCCTTCTTGCACTGCTGAAGGCCCTTAATTTACTTTTGCCATTTGTAATAGTTCATTTGAAGGCTGAACTTCCCCTCCTGCTCCTCATGAGCTTTTCTGATTTCATTTAGTGTTTGAACAAGATATATTGGGCTTCTTTTTCTCTAGAGTTAGCGTGAACTCTATGCTTCTTCATGTTGTTTTTGTTTTCAGTTGGAAAATAGCATTACACATTTTATGTATAAATTGTACCGTAAGTGGTCTGGGATTTTTTTGCATGGGTGGAAACAAGCTGTAGAGTTATTGCAGGAATTGAACATTGTTTAGTTATAAAACTTCTGAAATAAAAAGCCAGGGAATTCTTGAGGAACTATTTGCGGATTATTTATTTTTTAAATCAGGATGTGATTCAGACCATCAGTTAACAAGAGAACTCGACAAACTTGCTGAACACAGAGAAGAACGAAGCATAGGAGCAGGTGCATACTTAATTTATTTGGATTTGTTTGTGGCATTTTCTAAAAAGTTTAAAGTTCGGCGCATTAGTTTGAGAAACTGTGGTCACAAATAGTCGTGGCTTCAGGGGAAAACTGAAAGCAGTGATCATCTTAGCAGAAATTCTAACACTGAAGTTGTTCCAAGAACATAGTTTGAAGTGGAACATCAGGTTAGTGTCCTCCTTTCCTTTCTCAGGGGAAAATTGTGAGTGAATGTAATAATAAGGAAATTACTGGTATTTCTTTGTAGATTTCAGTGAAGTTGGAACAGGTTTATACAGCAAACATTTGAAAACGTATTTTAAGCACGTTAACCTCAAATGGTAATTATGAATTACCTGTGTTGCCGTGAGAGCAGCCTTGTGCATCTTACATAGACATATATAGGAAGACTTGCAGAGGAAGGGTATTCTCAGGAACCGTTTGAAATTTGTGCATTGTGAAGTCATACTTGTGTTAGATTAATAGCATGTTTATCTCTGCTAGGTAATCTGCTAGGTAATCTGCTAGGTAATGGTGGGGAAAAGCAGGCTAAGCTGCTATTGAACAGTTCTCCTTCACTTCTATTTTCTTCATATTGTATTGATTTTAGAATTTATTTCCATCAAAACCACAGCAGATACAAAAAGCACAATAACACTCTTTGATAGAGCAAATTCTTAGCTACAAAACTCTGTTTTTCGACATAACCACCACCAGTAGCTATGCATTTTTGACAGCAAAGATCAAGAGCCTGCATGTTGCGCTCATAAAAATCTGCACCAGTGGAGGTGACACTCTATTACTGCTGCCACTGCTGAAACACAACATATCACACATCACCCACCACTTCACTGTGCTTGCATCCACTGTTTGCTCAGCAAGTGTCGGTGAATGTCAGTGGGTGCAATATTTTCTACATGGAACAATTCAGTGATGCACCTTTGCTTCAGATGCATTTCCATGTCAGACACCATTTGATCAGGCTGCCCCTCTGCTGCCATCTGTCACACGACAACCAAATGTAATTGGAATGTTGTCAGAAAGGTTCAACCCCTACTGCCTTACCACCAGTATCCTTACCACCTCTGATCTCATGGACCACCATAATAAAATGGGAGGAATTACTTTCATAGCAGCCCTTGTATATATCCCTGAAACCCTCCTTGCCTGTTCCCCTTTCTTCTTTGCGATTCAGGAGTTGTTCTTGAACTCAGATCATGAATTTGAGACACTGATGTGAGGGAAGTTTTAGCAATTCCTTTTTGTAAGTTAATAGACCAGTGTGAATTTTATTCAGAACCCTTGGATATAATTCCAAAAGTAGAATTACTAACTTTGTGGGTATATTTAAATGGCTTTTAGCCATATGGGCAAATTTGGGCTGTACCCAGGTTGCCTTTATATAAGGAAACATTTGGATTCTCAGGGTAAAAAGAGAAAAAGCATATATCCAAATAATTTGTTACAAAGACTTGAAAAACCTTTACTATCCTTTAAAACAAAAACTTTAGCTGAGAACTACAGGCTAGCATTACTATGTGTTTGTGTTTTACAGGTATGGGTCTAGTATAGATGTTATTCTCAGAAGTTACCCAGAAAATAGAAGACTGGAATCCTGCAGAGTTCTACGTTTATACTGTTTTATTCATCTTTGTTGGCATTTTTAGCCTCAGATGCTAATTCTTGCAAGCATTGTAGAACTTCCTGTCATGCAGAACGATTTTGAAGTGAAGCTTCTTTTTCTTTTTGTTCCATTCATCATTATGCTCTTCCAATTTATGACTATCCAATAAATAAATTATCAGCTATTGAAGTAGCAGGTATCCCCTGTCATTTCCAAGTCTTATGCTTCATATTTGAGCAAAGATTTTCTATAAACAAATGGAAGAGAAAAATAAGCAAACATTTATTTCCCATTTAAAATTTAATTTACTTTGTTGTATCTACTTTGGTAAACCCCTTGCCTCAAACTGTAGGTGGAAAAAAAGGACTTTAAAAAACAGCAAGAAAAATAGGTGAAATAAAATTCATTTCTACAGTGATAAAAGCATTTCGCATTTTCACTGTCAACAAACAAACAAACAAACAAACAAAAAGCAACCAAACTTTTTTTCTTTTTCTTCTTTTCCTTTAGAGCAAAATTAACAGAAACAACTGCAGGCAATTACAGGCTTCAGTTTGTTAAGGTACTTAAGCATATGTCTCACTTTGAATGAGTAGTCATTTGACTTCAGGGGGATTATTCATGTTCATAAAATTAGATGTGCTTAAGTAACTTGGTACATCAAGGTAATAGTGGATATTTTAATAGAATAACCTTCACTGTAGATTTTCTTTGCTGGGTTTTTCTGAGTAGTTATCAGTTGATACACATTTTATTTTATTCTGTCACTTAGTAAATTGTCAAGGCTTAGTAAATGTACGTATCCATACACATATTGTATGGATAATATTTTTTCTGTATTCGAAGGAAGCAGTCTTGAAAAGGTGAATCAAACTTGTGATGTTTTAACTGCTCTCATGTAGGTTAAATGCATTTAATAAATCTTTGTTTTATGTTACAGGGCAGCCCACAGGCAGGAGTACTGAATGTTTCCTGCCAAATGCTCTTTGTGAAATTAGCTAATTTGATTTATAGGCATGGTGCATACCATGACAAGTTTGCATCAAGGAACACACAGATCATACATCTATCATCTAAAAAATTTTCTTAGCTATGTACACATGTAAGAGATTCTATGATTTAGGGATTCAGTGCATTAGATGATCCTGCCTCATTAGGCTCATCTTCAAACATTTTACTTTAGGGCTTAACAATCAGAGAGAGACAAATTTGTTCTGGAGATACAATGCGATAGTATTTTGTAGAGTGGGTGTTAACCAGAAAATAATACAGGGACATTGAGCAGAGAGTAGCTAAGATTTGCAGACTTGGGTTACTTAGGAAATAAAAGTGAAACATAATTTTGGGCAAAGGTTTGCAGTAGGACCATTTATTTAGCTTAGAAACCTAGGCTTTTGTCCTGATGTGCAGAAAGAGTGTGTTTTAGATCAGTTAGATCCAATGTAGTCAAGTTAGATTATCTCAAAGTAAAAGAACAAATGAAGAATAAACCTTAACTGCTGTCATAGTCAATGTTTGAGCAGAAGAACCTTTTCTCCTATAAAGAATTACGTACTCCTATGGCTAGAAAAAAGAGGCATTTGTACAGCTTCAAACAAATCAGCAATTTTTTAAATTTCAGTGTTGACTTATTCTTTTGTTTAATAATAAAACTAAAATAATATGTCTAGTATTACTGATTTATCACAAGCAATCAATTAAATGACATTTGTTAACTTAATATTCAAGGAACCACACAGCAGGCTAGTGCTTGGGATCTTCTTTTTTGTTATGGGTTTCTAGCATCTGGACTTTCTTTTTCCTTCCCCCTTCACACTAAATTCAGTTGCTTGACTAAGTGTATAATATTATATCATTGTGGATAAGATTTTAAGTTGGAAATTGTTATTGCTGTAGTTTTTCAGGTTTCTATGGCTTCCTGCAAAAAACACAGGAAAACAGATGACTTAGGATTCTGTCCATTACTTTTGAGAACTTTGGAACTTGTAACAATAGCACCAGTTAAGAAGTATATGAAGCAGGTCTAGGAAAAAGTATATGAAGATTGGCTATGTGAAATGGATTTTTTGTTATGCTAAAAATGCAGCTGTTTCCAGTGGAAAGCAAGAAATATCTCTAAGTGAAAGTGAATATATCCAGTTTGTCAGCTGGCCTCTTGTGAGGTCATCAAACTGAAGAGTTTGGCACTTTTATTTCTGTCGATTGGGAATGTATAGTTAGGTCTACTCAGTTAATGATGGGAGTGTGACCCACGTGTACAGGAAGGAGCAAATCAATAGAAAAGGGATGAAGTCTGCATATCTGATCTAGATAAGGTATGTAAATTATGCTCACTGCATCAGTTCTTTCATTTACAAGGTCTTACTGTCTCTTGCGCTGCTGAAGTATGACGGGATAGAATGCTATGGGGCTACAGAGTAAATGTGTAATTAGGCAAGAGAGGTTTTTTGTGAAAGTAAAGTGTACAAAAGACATAGTCAAAATAGAGTGTTATTCATTGCAACAATTATTGAGATATAGCAGATGTAGCCTACTAAAATCTTGAAGCTCGTGTGCAGTTGGGAGTTATGTTTGAAATTGCTGCATATATGGATGAGACTTTTAAACTGGGATCATTTCTTATTCCTCCTGCCTTAGCTGGTCCATTTCAGATGAACAGTTGCCATCTCTCTCCTTGAAGCTCTCTTGAGAGAAGTTTAGTAGAATGCTGGCTATGTATTACAAGCTGTTATATCACTCTTTTAAGATATTGAGGGATCATCTGCAAGAACAACACTGTCTGGTTAAAGAAATTAAGGTGAAATAAGGCTTGCAAGTTGTCCTTTGAAGGATACTGGTAAATCCATATTATTGATCATTTATAGTGATGTAAACCAGAATTTGGCATAGAAGAAAAGCCACTGGAAAGTTGCTTTCTGTTGTGTCAAGGAACAACACTACGTCAATGAGGAACAACACTAAGTTTCAGTAATGCAAGAGTTGATGGAAATGAGGATCTTCCTCATACGAAAATGAGGAGCTGAGCTGGGGTGAGTCTAATAGGAAAGATATATTAAAATGCAAACAAAGTTATCATTACATATTGTAACTGAGCTGTGGAAAATTGTCAGGATGGAGCTCAGGTTCCAAGTTCTGAAAAATTCATTAGATCTTCAGACCAAGATAACACAATGATTTGAGAAAGCATGAATTTTCTTGATTTATTGCAAATCACATGGCTGAGGAGTACATGGAACAAACAGATGCAACTATTCATTGAAGTTGAAATAGAAAATAGAGGAGACTGCTGAGGTGGAGAAAATAGAAGTACGTAGCTTCAAAAAGACAAACATTGTTGGAACAGTGTATTTTTACATACTGAACAATATTAGACATCTTTATAGAAGACTAATGAGTATGTATGTTCAGCAGCTAGTTTTGTAATCTGTGTAAGTTCTTAGATGGAATTTGTCATTGATTTGTATAGTCTGTTTTCATTTTACTGAGTGTTCTTGAGAGGTAAATTAACATAAAATATAATTTAGTTATAAATTATATAAATTTAAATAAATATAAATTTAGTTGTATCTATTTACTTAAAAATTAAATGGAGTAGGCGAATTCAGAGCTGTTTTTGAGTAGCAAAAGTGTATTTCCAGGAAGTAAAACCAGAGAGTTTGACAAATTTGTAATTTGAAAAGAGTGCAATTTTAAACCAAACTGAACTGGAAGAATGCTTTTGGGCTAAAACCTCTGAATGTAAGGTGACATCCTGAGGTGTGTTTATGTTTAAATTACAGACTTCTGAAAAATGAAGTTTGAAATAAAGTTATTGAAATCCTTCAAGGTGGAGTTTTATATATAGCAGAGGTTTTTTTTATAAGACACAATATCTACATATGTGTATTGTTGACAAAAAAAAATGTTTTGTGTGGAATCGCATTCATGATTTATAGATTCATCATTCATAACATCATGTTACGTAAAATCCATTTTCAAGTATCTCTTTTTTTTTTCTTGTTTATTAACAGTGCTAAATAAAAGTGCCTTGCTGCCAAATTGTTTAGATGCTGCTTGCTCTTTAAGTCAGTCTGACTCAATCCAATCTGCCTCAACCTTCTCTAAAAGTCATCTTTGTGTTTTCAGGATGTACGGTATTATGAGTACTGGCATTTGCAAGTGCCGAATTTGAATCTCATTCATATCATTACAGAATTTTGTGCCATGCTACCTTAACATATATAGGATTAGCATGTTTGAAATGCTATCTGTGAGCATGTTTGCTTGATTTACTGTAAGTTACATCTGACTCTGACAGATACTTACTTCTGTTGGAATTAATTTGTGCATTTGCATAAGTACCTTTGGTGAGAATATGTACTCGAGCTACAGATTGTGGGTTTTTTGTTGTTGATGGTGGTGGTGGTGATTTTTTTGGATGCCTCTATTATCAGGCATGTTCAACTTGCAGGCTACATGTGGCTCAGCACAGGTGACAATGCAGCCCATACCCACTGCTGCTTTGTCATTATGCCCCCACTGAGCAGCCTGGCCCCAGGGCATGCAGAGGGCACAGTGCAGTGTTGATAAATAGTATAAATAGTATGGCACTATGCTTAATTTGCAAGGAAATTGTATCAGTTTTCAAATATTACAATTTAGAAAGACATTATATACAGAAACACGTTGCCAAGTTTGATGCATACCAGAGAATGCTTCATAAAGACAAAATAGTGGAACTGAAAAAAGTCTGTTACCTCAACAAACTACTTTAAAAAGAGTTAAAACTCAAATGGAGTTATAAAAGCTAGTTACATGATAGAAAATCTGATGGCAAAAAAAAAAAAAAAAAAAATCAGAACCATTTCCTGATGGTGAGTTCTTTAAGCTGTGTATGGAAAGTATGACATATATAACGTGTCCTGATTAAAAAAAAAAAAATCTAAAATTAATTTCACCAGGTTTAGTCCGGTGAACTGAAGAAATAGGAAAATCTATCAAAAATAACATTTGGAGAGTAAAGCTGCTGAGAAATTATTTATTTGGTGCCAGTGAAAGATGCAACTAAATCTCTTGATTTGTATGAAGCAGCAAAAAAATATATTAACGCAATCTTCTTTAACCTTTGTCAACATAACTGGTATAGCTACTGATGATGCCCCGGTGATGGCTGGTAGAAAAACAGGAACTTACAGAGTTAATAGAAAATAATGCATTTACCACCAGTAACTCACATCTGATGAAATATCACTGCATCAGAGATCAAGAAAATTTATTTACAAAAGCTTTAAAAGTGGATAATGTCATGCAAATCATCCTCATAGCTATGAATTTCATACAGCCCAAGGGACTGAAATAGTCGCCAGTTCTAGGAGTTCCTTAAAGTATGGATGCTGATTATGGGGATCATTTATCTTTCTGAAGGAAGCTGCCTCAGTCAGGGTAAAATGCCTACAGACTTTGCAAAGTGAAATCCTGTCCTTTATGGAATCGAAAGGAAAATTTGTGCCAGAATATGAACATTAAAAATGGCTCACAGATTTAGCATTTTTGGTGGATTTGCTCATTTAAATGAGTTAAGCATGCATCTTCAAGGTGAAAACCTTATTATCTGTGCTATGTTTCGGACAACAACAATTAAATTATTGCAAGCTCAAGTAATAATTTCATGCATTTTACTACATTGGCTAAACACAGTGCTATGAACAGTGAAAAATATGCTGTCTTGCTTTCCGTTTTGATAATGGAATTTGAGAATAAGTTTCAAGATCTCCAAAAAAAAAATCATCATATTTTTCTGTATTTGCGGCTCCATTTTCAGTTGAAATAAATACATTACTTGCAAATTTTCACATGGAACTTACGGAGTTGCAATCAGACATTCAACTCAAAAATTTGGTCATGTCTCTTTATCAGACTTTGATAAGCCCTCTCTTATCAGAGAAAAATATCCTGTGCTTCACAGTCATGCCTTATTCATGACATCACTTTTTGGTTGTATGTACATTAGTGAACATACCAAGGATGAAGCACAGGAAGAGTAATATTTCATCAAAAATCTTTGATAAACGCCTTGAAAACTCACTAGGAATGGCAACCATTGCCATCAAATTGGCCTGATGAATTAGTTTCACAAAATCAAGATCAAACATCCCACTAGTTTTTGTTTTTTGTTGCTCCCTGTTTTATGTGTTTTAATAAAAATTCCTTTATAAAAAAAGTTTTGTTATTTTATACATTAATCGTATTACATGTTTTATATGTGGTCCTTGGCAACTCCTGTGCAGCCCAGGCAAGCCGTGAGGTTGGGCAACCATGCTCTATTTCCTAGTTGGCCACTGTTATTCCAAAAATAATAGTTGAAAAAAATGTTTATTAAGAAGTATGGATTAAGAAAACCATTCCTGACCATTTTCTTAAGCCAGTTTTCATGTAAGGCACAAGATCTGTGGTTGTATATTCTGTGCGCTCAGTACATGGAAACATTAGAAAATCTGAGGGTGTCAAGATATAAAGGAAGAAGATGTTCTTGAAAGCAACCAGTGATTGAAAATGGTAGCACCTTAAACCTGATGTAGAAAACCATTCTCGTGCAGTGTAACTTAAAGACATGCTTAATTTGACTCATGTAAATTCTTACTGAAGACAGTAAGACTTGACGTATCACACAGAACAGGAATAGGCGTAAGAATATGTTTAATATGTGTTTTCTAACCGCAGAGGGTGGCATGGGGTTTGTACTGTTACCTTGTTAAGTACATGGTAAAACTCAAAGGAAGTATTTTTGAAGGGATACTTAGAGACAGAGCAGTTTGTACACTTAAAATATAAACCTCTTCTACAATGTCCAACCAAACTGATAAAGAAATTACACAGTTCTAGAAATTGTTCACATGAATGCATCTGAAAATGTTCTGGTAATAATCAACAGAAATATAAATGAAATGGTAGTCATCAAGGAAGAAATAAATGTTGTTTCTACGGCCAAAGAGATTTTTTCTTTCAGCCTGTACTATCTGAATGTTTCCTCACGCATTTTCTAGTTTTAAGACTAACTGTTGGTATTGCTGTGGTAGTAGGAGTGTTTACAGCTGAAAGCTAGCTCAGATTCTCTGTGTTTAATCTGCAGTTTCGTCTTTAACTGCAAGATCTTTCTTCTCTCCCAGTTATAGTACAGTCTTTAGTTACTTTATGAAAGACAAAATAAATATAGACATAAATGAATGGAGATTCACTTTTCTGTTGTGGTAACCATAACATAACTGTTTGCTCCCAATAAATACTTGTGGAAAGCTGCTCTCATTTTACTTCTGTATTTGTCTTCTTAGCCAATGTATGTTCATCTTTCATAGAAAGTTTTTCTGATCCTATGATATGTTGTTGAGATTCTAGTTTCAAAGAAAACACAGTTTATGTTGGAGTTGTTGAAGTAGTTAAACTTACCAAGTGCTTAGAGAGTTCTCTGGAAGAATGACTCAGCTTC
The DNA here is from genome assembly GCA_028571105.1 of Tragopan temminckii. Taxonomy (NCBI): domain Eukaryota; kingdom Metazoa; phylum Chordata; class Aves; order Galliformes; family Phasianidae; genus Tragopan; species Tragopan temminckii. The sequence goes on from JAOWBP010002978.1 coordinate 43,911,426, forward strand.
ATTCACATCCTGGTCAACATCTCCTATTTTCACACTGTTGTTTGCTTAAGTATATGAGAAATGTTCCTTCTTTCTTTGGTGCCATATCTGAGGATTTTCAGGGTGGCATGAGCCCAAAATGACAATCCGTGGAAAAGGTTGCTGTGAATTTTATTTAAATTTGGTATTTTATAAGTTGATAAATTATTACAAAAAAATAAGATTACTTTAGACTGCAGTTTTAGGGTTTTTATACATATTGCATTAATAGCTGAACATTGTCTCTGAAGTTGAATGCAAGTAACTTTTCACTGGTTCATTCCGTGCTGTAGAGATATAAAGTCCTGTATCTGTCTTTGATACCTAATATTTTATTAGGTATATTTATTAGAATTTGGTTGTGATCGGTGGTGCGGAGTCAGGTTGGAGGCCTGTATTTAGGAGGTGTTCCTCAGGGGTCGGTGCTGGGTCCGGTCTTGTTCAACATCTGCATCCGTGACCTTGATGAGGGGACAGTGTCCACCCTCAGCAAGTTTGCTGATGATATGAAGTTGGGAGGATTGACTGACACAGTAGAAGGCTGCACTGCCATTCAGCGAGACCTGGACAGGCTGGAGAGTTGGGCAGAAAGAAACCAGATGAGGTTTAACCAAAGCAAGTGTAGAGTCTTGTATCTAGGGAGGAATAACCGCATAGACCAGTACAGGTTGGGGGATGACCTGCTGGAGAGGAGCTCTGCAGAGAGGGACATGGGTGTCCTAGTGGAAAACAGTTCAGCCATGAGCCAGCAGTGTGCCTTGGTGGCTGAGAAGGCCAGTGGCATCCTGGTGTGTGTTAAAAAGAGCGTGGCTAGCAGACCAAGGGAGGTGATCCTCCCCCTCTACTCTGTCCTGGTCAGGCTTTACCTGAAGTAAAGTGTCCAGTTCTGGGCTCCCTGGTACAAAAAAGACAGGGGTCTCCTGGAAAGAGTCCAGTGGAGAGCCACGAAGATGATAAGAGGCCCAGAGCACCTCTCTTACGAGGAAAGGCTGAGCGACCTGGGTCTGTTCAGCCTTGAGAAAAGAAGACAGGGGATCTTATTAATGTCTATAAATATTTAAGGTGGTGGAGGCAAAGGGATGAGGCCAGACTCTTTTCAGTGGTGATGCAACAAGGGAAAATGGCTGCAAACTGAAGCATAGGAAGTTCCATAAAATTGTGTGTAAGAACTTCTTCACAGTAAGTGTGATGGAGCACTGGAACAGGCTGGCCAGGGTGGTGGTGGAGTCTCCTTCTCTGGAGATGTTCAAGGCCTGCCTGGATGCCTACCTGTGCAGGGTTGCTTTAGGGAGCCTGCTTTGGCAGGGAAGTTGAACTGGATGATTTCTAGAGGTCTTTTTCAGCCCCTACAACTCTGTGATTCTGTGATATCTAGTACATATCTAAATATTCTATTTTCTATTAAGTGAAGGGCAAAGTATCTTCAGTGTCTATAAATGAGGAAGAGAACATGATACTTCTCAGGGCCCAGGTGGGATTATAGCAAGCAGTATCTGCAGAGTACATCCAGCCCTGTACCTCACATTCCCTCTAGTGATGCCATCCCAATACCACCCCAGCCATCGTGCCCCAGTATATGGGCAACAGAAGCAGAATCACCTGTGTATATGAACACCAGCAGGTGTGTCTGTTACACAGCAATAGTTCAAGTGCTCTGACAGGATACTTTGCCTACAGAGTTGCCCTTGGATGAACAGTTATAACTCATTTTCTTTAGCCTCTTTTGGTAACAAATGTGGAATCTTTCTAACTCATTTTTGGAGAGTTCTCTGGAAGAAAGATTTGGCATCATTCACATCCTGGTCAGCATCTCTTTTCCCCACAGTGACATCTGCCCGACTGTATGAGAAACATCCCGTTTTATTTGGTTGCAAAATACAAGTCCAAATTTAGCACTGATTTCACTTTCTATGCATAACCCTCTTTGGCTTGTTTTTCTTTCCGAAAGGTTAAAGCCCAAGCCAGGTGTACAGCTCCTACAGTCTTTTGCAGCAGCTTTCTTACTCCAGCGGTCACATACAAATGCCATTATATTTAAACATGGGTAGCAATTATTTAGGCAAGAGAATCATTTTCTGTGATGTTTGTACATCTTTTCCTACTCTAATAAGAAGCTGATCTGTTGTCACGATGTCAGAGAAGAACTGCCTTTTAAGATAGAGTTTTTCCAGTACGTCAACCTCCATTGATTGGTTTTACAGTCCACAAAGGACAGACTGTAGCCAGTGAAGTCTAATTTTAATGTATGTGCATTTTCCTTGCTGTGATTTTAAGGAAAATCTGTCTAAAAGCGATAAATAGCCCAGAAATTTCTTAGGCTATTGCTTGGTATGGGCTATTGGATTGGATTGAGAACTTTCACAGTGGATTATGGGTAACAGCAGTTAAGCAGAATTTGCACTTTATTTTGTGTAGTCCCAGTAGAATGTAGATGAGATATTTCACGTGACCCCTGAGCAGCCTACAGGTGCTGTTCAGCCTTAAACTGTGTACACATAGCATGAAATAAGCCATATACCTAATATTGACCCATCCAGCGTGTGTGGAACATGTCAATTTGAGAAGTACATTTAAATGATGAATTTGTCTCATTAATGAAGGGATTGCTTTGAGTTATCATTTGACTTGTGATTTGTATTTGTTTCCTTTAAAGGCAAAGAATTTTCTCATAATGATTTTTATTATTTACTGTAAGCAACTTCAGTAAATTTGGAATTTGGCCTTCTCTTTCATGCTAAAAGTCTCTGGCTGCTTTGTACTGTAGAAAAGATCCACTTAAAAAATATTTCTGCAATTCTAAAATTTATGAGTTCGTAGGTCATTTGCAAGCTATATGTGTGTGTATATATATATATAATGAGAAAATTTTATTCTTTTAGGTTTATTAATTAATTAATTAATTTCGGATCTCAGAAACACCCGTGAGATGTATGACAACAAATATCTTTTAATACTTTTTTTTTTTTTTTTTGAACGGCTATTCATTAAGAAATAGCTACAGCTCTGAATTGCAATCAAAAAGGGACACAAAAAAAGTGCTGTGGAGTGATACTGAAGAACAGACTGGTAACCCTTTCTCCTTTTTTTTTTTTTTCTCTTCCAATTTTCCTTCTTCCTTGTATAACCTATCATCTTCATTAGCACCAACAAATAAGTGATATTTTATCACCTTAATAAAAAATGCTATTACTACACTGTTGAATCAATTCTTAGTACGGAGTGGCAGATCATTCTCTGCACTGGGATGATGTGCAGTGCGTGAAGGATATGCTGCAAAGAATACTCGGTTTTACTGTGCACACAATGATGCTCTAAGTTACTTGGATTTTTTGGGCACAGTGTAGTAAATGTCAAGAGCCTTTGAAACATTTGAAGCAGATGTTCTGCTGCCAAACTGAAGCATTTGAACTCAAAATGAAACAGTTCCCTTAAACCTTGACATTAAGTCTTAACAGTTTCACTTCCCAATTGGACGTGGTTGAAGAAGATAAATAATAGAACTGTAACAGGATAAAATATTTATTCTCCCATGAGGTGGGGAAGGAAAACATGTTTAGCATTTGCTTTGCAATTTTATTTGTTCTGGCTCATTTCCCTCTCATACTCGCATATATATATTTCCAGACACATGTTAAAAGCAGCAGCAAGGGCTTGGCCGGCGCCCGGTGTCCTTCCTCTCCCCTTTACTTCTTTCTGGATTTCTCTCCCAACTTCCCTTAAGCTGCCCCTTGGTCCTCCTGCTCCTTTTGGGGAAGCATTCATCAGAATGTTCTCACTTGTCCAAAATCCATTTACCTTACCAAACTGATCAATTCCTGTGAGAATCAGCCTTTTCAAATAGGAGTACTGTATTTGAACAGCTCAGTGAGAATGGTTTGCATTGCCCAGGCCATGAGTACTGCCATTCCCACTGACACAGGGAGCAGCGTGGATATTAAAAGTCCCTGACAATGAAATTATTTTAATTAGAAGTCTACCTTCATTTTTAAAATGCTAGTCTGCATTCCCTATTGTGAACACGTCCTCATGAAGGACAGTTGGTCACTTTATCTACTATTCAAGTGTTGGTCTATTATATTCCATCCTACGTACATTAGTGTTGCATGCTTTGCTAGCTGAATGATAGCATCACGTTATAAACAGTCGGAACCAAATTACAAACTTTTAGGTCCTGTCACTCACCTCACTGTCATGAAACCTATGGCTCTAAATTTGAATGCTTCTCCATGCTTTGCCAGCAAGGCTGCTTTTCTCCCCTACCTTCCCCAGGGTGTGTCAATGGTATTTGCTACACCTCCCTGCTCGAGTGGTGCTGAGGGAAGATCTCAAAATTGGCTGCCGTCTCTCTTCAGCAGTTCTCCCCCCTGTGACCACTTGCCTTTATCCGTGAGTACATCAGGTTGGGAATCATGCAGGTCTGGGACAGCAGAGAAAATAGTGGATAGTGCTTTCTTCCTTTTTCTTCACTACTAAGAAAAGATGACGTGGACCCTGGTGAAATCACTACCACTGTAGTGATGAAGCAATAGCCCTTAAGATATGACTGAATTTTGATCGACAAGTATATTGTGCATGCAAACAAATACATGAATACATGTATATGAGTTAAGTATACTCTGGTGAAGAAATTATCTGTGCTATCTAGATGTTTCCTATCATTCCACTTAGGTGCCATAAAATGTTCCTTGCTTCTTCTGAGGAAAAGGTTGATGAAAGGTACATTTGTGGCATCTAGTTTTGTTTGTAAACTAATGGTTAACAGTGTGATCACTCTTTAAGCTGTGGGCAAATACAACGTGTGCTTGAAAGCAGTGTGCACTCTTTTAAGGAAAATTTGTCATGAACATACATTATTAGTATGGTACAGCATGTCTTATTTTTTGATTATGGGTAGGGTATTTTTGTTCTATAATAAGGTCTGTGTAGCAGAATTGGCAAGAAAACTGAACCATGTACTTGACTAGATCTTGGAGCCAGAATGCACAAGCTCACTTTCAGTGGTAACCTTATAAAGCAATGCTGTTTAAGTGATGGAGCGATACTTAATGTGGTCTTTATAATATCTTGTGCTGTGATTCTGCATTGCTAGTTGAATTAGGCTTTCATCTGCACCGTTCCATCTTTTAATAATCTGGCACTTCATTTGGTTTCCTACTGCAACCTTGTTGTTAGCCTGGTAACAAATGTCTTCTGTACTGGCTGCAAAGCAGCAAATGTTTTCTTCAGATCACCCTCTGTTTAACCCCTTATAGAATAAAAAAAATCCATGAACTCTATATGTTCATCCTTTTGAAGACTTGGTTTGATATTTCGCAGTAGTATTGAGTGATCTTTCCTGAGGTGGGTGTAAAAGCACACACCTTTGCAAGGGTGGAGAAATTCCATGAAACTGTGATCAAACTGCTCTCTTTCTACATTTTCAGTGTCCTTGGAAACTGAAAAAAAACAAAACTTGGAACATTTTTGATTTTTTTTTTTCTTCAGGGTATGTAGAATGTGAAGAGTGTGTTACTGATGAGCAGCTGCCTTTGAAGGACTGTCTCAGTTTAAAGTTAATTTAGGAGATACAAAACAATTTTTATTATAAGTTGGATATATATATGTTTATGTTATATATATAAGATACGTATATATGTGCATACATACATATATAAAACTTGCACGTTTGTAAGATTTAGATATCGCCTACCTGGATGGGGGTAATTATTGTTAAGGATGTGTAAAACTATACAAGGATCTACACACACACACACACACACACAAACACAAACACATATTTACATATTTTGCTATAGAAATAATAAATACTTAATATAGTCATCAAGCTTACCTTTTTTCTCTATTACACTTTTTTTTCCTAAAACTTAACATCAAAAGTTTTTTTTTTTTTCATAACAAATCTCATTATTCTTAAAAAGAAAGCAGAGACAGAAATGAAGTAACTTGTTCAAAGTCAGTCACCAAGTTAACAGAGGTCTTGTTAAAAGTGCCCCAAGAGTTACCAACCTACTGTATGGTTTCCTCCACTAGCAGCACCACATTGTTTTGGTAAGGTCAGCTGCACGGTAGTTAAAGAATAGGTTTGTATGCCCTTGTTAGGGGGATTGTAGGGAGATGTTCCAGGGAAAATGTATTCAAGGCATTTGTTTTCACCATGATGACAACCAGTGAAACGAGTTGTGTAGCATCTATTGTTGGAGATTTTCAATAAGAGATTCAACAAAACTCCAAGTAACCTGTTCTGAGCTCATGGGTGACCCTGCTTTGAGCAGGAGGAAGAGACTACAGACCTCCTGAAGTCCTTTCAGACCTGACATCCTATGATCCTGCAGCCAGAGCTGCAGGTAAGTAAAAGGTCTTGCTCTCCTCAGTTCTGTTGTTATATGGAACAGCAGGAGAAGGGAAAAAACAGTGCAGTGTCTAGTCTTGTTGCATTATGTTGTGTGAAAGGCAATGCAAGTGGCAGTGGCTGATTGTGGTGTGATTTTAAATACTGTAGCCGAGTGGCAAAGGCAGCAAAATTATGTGCACCATAAAAGGAGTTGTTAGGAGAGAAGAGTAGGCAGGACTAATTGGCAGATGAGGAAGAGGAGACAGGAAGACAAAAGAGGCTCCCCACCCTTCTGTAGTATGAAGAGGGTCACCATACGTCTTGTATAAAAACGTTTGGAGAGATTCTCTTTAATCACCTGTGACGTCTGTTATGGCTGTGCCTGAAAACATATAGCAGCTATGGTCTGAGGAGAACTGCCTAAACCTCTTCAGGATTGTTTTGGAAGTAAAGTATTACTCTTTGCTGTTTCCATGACAATGTTTCAGTAATACATTTTTGAATGGGGACTTTATAGGGAACAAATGGGAAATAAGAATGTGACTCCAGCCCTTTGGAAACAAAGCACAATAAAGATCAGGAGTTACTCGAGGTGTGAGCCAGATCCCTGCTCCAGCATTACTGTGATTTAGTTGTGCATCTTGGCTCTGCATGCTCTGGTGTGAAAGCCATTAGTATGGCAGGGTTGGGTTCTGGGGACCTGCTGTGCTTCCACTCTGCAATGTGAAAGGGCTGCATCTGCCAGAACTCAAGTTTTTGATAGCTTTAACCTGCAGGTAGCATGTAGAAGAGAATCACAAGCAGCACTATCCCTTTAGCATGCAGGAGCATGTGGAGGCTGAGGCCTGCTGTGCACTCAGCAGTGTGGGACAGTGATGCTCCTTTTGGCTCTCCAGCGTGCTTTGCCGCAATGCTGAGTTACACTGGTTATGTGCCAGGGTTGATTGTTCCAGTGTTTTATCTGTAGCAGTTTATCACCTAGTGTGGGTTGCTGTAAAGAAACTGAATCCTTTCATGTGGTGAAGATCTTGCAATTTCAGAGTTTCTTTTGTCTCCGCAGAAATAAAGTCCATTTCTTAGTTCCATGACTCCTTGCTCCCAAACAAAAAGACTTTTCCGCAAGCTAAAATTAGTGAAATAATGTTTCGCTTTGATTTTAGTTTTTCCATTTTGTAACAGATTTTACTGTTAAATATGAAGGAAATTAAAATGGAAGTTAGTTTCAAAATGAAAACATTTGTGTCTGAAAAAGTCAAAACGAACCGTGTTTCAAAATCACTGCAACTTTCAATTCTATTTTTCATTTTGAAACTTACCTTGTTTTTCAGCAGTACGTGTTACAGTGAGTTTTTCTGCTGATAAGTAAACATTTTCAGTGGGACCAAAATTCAGTCCCAGAAGTCCCTGCTAGTTCTACTTCTGAACGTATGTATTGGATGACAACTGCCATAGCCCTCAGTGCACTTGCAGAAAAAGAGAATAAACTTGAATTAGCAGTGAAAATTGTACAACTGGTTCAACGTAACTCTTGATAATTATGTTAAAAAATGTGGGGTTTTTTTGTTAAAAAAAAAAAAAAAAAGTTCAACTGCTTTTCAGCCATTGTTGCCCTCAGCTTGATATTTCGTATGTTCAAATATGTTTGATTTTTAGTTTAAATACCGTTATACAAATGAAACTGGCTTTTCTTGATTAGCTTACTGTATTCCAAGTAGAAAAGTCAATAGAACTCTTATAGAATAGGTCCAGTTTCTGAATAGTTACAGTGAATGTTTGTGAGAAGAGAAAGAAGCTAGAGTTGAAAGCATAAACCTATTTTTATAATAAACCTGACTGGCTATAAAAGTTGTCTGTGCTGATTCACCTTGGCTCTATAGGATGCACTCACATTGAGGTAAGAGAAAGTTCAGTTCCCTAACAGCATAGGTCCTTGTCTGCCCTGTAATAGAGCAGCTAGTTTTCTGCACTGTTTGTGATTTTAATATTGAGGGCCACTGTTTTCTGTGCTTTTCACTGAAGACATCAGATTGGACTTCAGCATTAGAGATGACTGCATAAAGCTGCAGCCTAAGGAATGATTGTTCTCAAATGCTTATCTTTTCTATGTGTGCAGTTTGTCTGATTTTTTTTTTTTTCAGCTGATATACTTGTTTCTAGTAATTTTTTTGTTCCTCATTGCCTGCCCTTTTCTTGCACACATTTTTGTATTTTCTTTTGTCCCCTTTGGACTGTATAATGCTTTAGCATACATATAAGATTCATTAATTTTTTCTTTGCTGTCATTTGCCATAATTTTATCAGGTTTTGTACAAAAAGTGCAAAGCCTTCTGCTGCTGACCTGGCAGAAAATGCAAAGATGTGGATGAGCCAAACATCTTTAAATGCCTTATGTCTAAAATTAAAGAGTCCCATGCAAGTTTTGTACACTAATAAATAAAACAGGAGCTGTCAGTTTGAAAAAAAAAAAAAGTATGTAGACTTCATCCGGAGTATGCAGTCTGGTACAATTTATTAAAGATACTGTATTGCAAGATGAAATAAAACATGAACAGGAACTGTGATTTTATCTGATAGGGTTGCATGACTTAGATGTTTTAGGAGCAGCTAAATTTTAAATCAAGGAAGTAATAGCTGTTATCTAGTGATGTCTGTGTAGTCACAGCAGACAACAGAATGAACTTCAAAAGTGTAGAAATGTTAGATACTTGGGTATGAAAACATGAAGTGTAAAGAGGTATTTATTGAAGAGTATGGAAACTATACAGTTTTGAACAGGAAGGAAAAAGAACCAAAGATAAACATTTATCAGGCCCTTCAGAGAGTAATATTTTTTGAGAGAACATTATATCACTGTATAGTAAAATCCCATGGATTTCAGATAGGTCATCCAGGTCCTTGGAACTGTCTCCACTTAATAGTGTAGCATAATTCTGAACACTAAAAAATATTAGTAAGCCCTTCCCCAAAATGATAATACAAAACACACTGTGTTTCGGTAAGGCATAGGAGTGACTACTGCTGTAGATTTTTAGTCCCTTATGTAAGGGAGTATACTTTTCTCAAAGCACATCGCTTTATATATTTATATTCTCTGTATCCAGGTACACCTATAAATATAACTCATAAACAAATGATTTCATCTGAAGTTGAAATGTCACTGTCGCAGTACTGGCTGAATGGATTCAGACAGGCAGTCGTTCTGACCTTTTAATCTCGCAGCCAGCTTTATGTTTTACCAGGAGAGAAGTATGCAATGGGGAAATTGTTCATGATGCTCTTTTCAGCCCCATGGGATGAGTACTCATATAGGTTTCCAGTCCAGGCTGGAGTTACAGTCATAAATAGTGTTTCACGATACAGGAAGGAATTCATAAAATGATGTAGTTATTTTTGTGATTCATTAACTATAAGCATCCAAGATGATGCATTATGAGATGTGGTAGGTAAGCTTTTATTAAAATGGCATGTAAGTGTCCTCATTTGATTCTGTGGCCTAGTTGTATTCCAAAAAGCATTTGAGTTTTCACAGAAGTTTTGAGTGCTGTACAAAAAGCACTATTTTTCAAGTGATATTGAGATTTCATGGTGATCTGCAAATCTAAAACCAGCTCAGGACATTATTATATAGCTTGGGTTGTCTGACAGTTCTGGGGGTTGTTTGTGAGTTATAACATAGAATCACTCAGTAGAATCACTCAGGTTGGAAAAGACCTTCAAGATCGTGAAATCCAGCCACAACCCAACCATACTGCCCTAACTCTAACAACCCTCTGCTAAATCATGTCCCTGAGCACCACATCTAAATGGTTCTTAAACACATCCAGGGATGGTGACTCAACCACCTCCCTGGGGAGCCTATTCCAGTGCTTAACTTGTACGGATTGCAAGAGTTTATTGAGCATCTGATCCACAGTGAATGAACTGATGTGATTTCAGAGCAGTGGAAATAAGTAATGAAAGATTCATCTGGGTTGATACAGTTTGCTGGTAAATTTTGCTAACTTGTGACCTTTTTGTATTAATTGTATAGCTGCATAGAACTGTGTTATTTTTGCATCAAGCAATTGCGTTTCTTCTATATCTGACGTACGTCCAAGAGGAAAAAACCTTCACACTTTCTCTATCAAGTTTGTTGCAGATGTGTAAAACAGAGTGGCCCCAAGTGCTTTCTTTGTGAATAAAGAAGACAAGAAAATCCAGCTCTGTCACACTCTCTTGAAGTCAGTCTTTCTTATTTTTAACTGCAGCTCAATGTGATAAGCCTTTTGAAGTCTGAAGGGTAGTTATTATATGAGAACAAAGCATAATGGAATACAATCAAATGAAACAGATTGTAGCTCTTAAATTACTAAGATGAAAATTGTCCCAATGTGAAACACACACAAATGTGTTGTAAATTCAGGATAATTTGAATCATGAAATTAATACAAGCCAGGAACGGTTGACTCAAATGTTTTTTGCAATTAATGCAAGCAGGACACTGTTAATTTAAAAATAATGATAATACAAAAATTACTACACACCCCCTAATTCTTCTTCCTATGGTAGAAATGCGGCAACATTTTCCTTTGACTATTGTTCTGTGTATTTTTTTTGTAGTGTTTTCTTCCAGTTGGCAACAGGGCATTTGGGCTGACAGATTTGTAATGACCTTTCCATCTCACAGAAAACTGCTATCACATGGAGACATGGAAAAGGATGGTCTCTGCAATTGCTTCACAAACCAAGCTTGGTGATACTTGAAAGTTAGTGATATTGTTGAGATTTGTGAGAAAAATATCACAGTTCAGCTGACATGACCAGACTGGCAGGAGCTCTGCTGTAAATGGTTGTACTGCAAGTGGGGTTACTCTGATGGCATGTAACTATTGTGGGAGCTCAGATGGGCTATGCTAGCAAAATATTTTTTTGTTTTACAGTGTAGACTGCTTTACTATCACAATAATTGCTCTACCATAGCTTCACTGTCAGAAAGGGCTTGGATTTGTTTCCTAAACCGTTGGTAAAAGTGAAGTGTCAGATTAGAGGGAGCTTACTTGGCTTCTAAGAAAATCAGAACATGAGATGAATCAAGGGCTTTCAGTAGTATTGTCTGTATAACAGCAGCACCAGAGACTCCTCTCATACATGAGATATGCACAAAGATTCACAGCCTGAACAGAAGCAAGATAAGATATTGTTTTTAATAAAGACATGTTAAGCCTAGTGCTACCTTCAGTCATTCTAAGATGGAACTATTTTTTTTTAATAATGGAAGACTCTCTTTAGCTAAGATGCATGTTCTCTACAAAATCTGGACCTATCAGCAGAATTGTATTTTAAAAGAACTTTGAACTGAATTTTGCTCTAGCTTTTTGTCCTCTTGGCCACCAAGTGTTTGTAGCTGCATTTATCGGAATAAAACAGAACAGTTGGGGTTACCACATCAACTATTTGTTGTGCTGATTATTAAAAAAATAATACAAAGTTCATCTTGAAGCATATGAAAGAAGCTCTGCTAGAAATCTTTTGTTTTGTTGCTGATCAGCCATTTATTTAAACATATTTTGTTTGTTTAACATAACTTGCTACAGTATTTGAGATAGTCAGAAAAAAATATTTATTTTGTAAAATAAAGTTTTATCATCTTACATAAATGTTTATGTAAATAATATAGAATATATGTCCTTAAACTGATATTTGACATCCAAGTTAGGCCAGCTGCTATCACCCAATAGCTATTAGTTAACAAGAAAAAAATAAAACAAACAGATGTATTTGTTTATGCATCCTCTGTACATATACATATTTCAGAACGATTCCTAAATAGTGAGATTACATGAATTCCTATGGCAATTGTTATCTTGATGATAGCATGGCCAAAAAGGAAGCGGTTTATATCTCCACCCTGGAAGTATAGTATCTCCAGAGCTGTGTTCACTGTGGAAAATCTGGGTGGGAAGATTTTCCTTCTCTGAAATCCCTTCTGTAGAGAGGAAGCACACTTCAATTTTAACACCAGATTTAGCTTCCACCAGAAATAGTTACTTAAAAAAAACAAACAAACAAAAAACAATGTTTTTCACATTGCACAATGATATTATGCATTATTGAAAGCAAACTGGAATGAATGTGTTCTTTTGTGTATTGAAAAGAGGGCAAGATACGTAATTATTAAATGAGAGAGTGACAAATTCATTCTGATTAGAAAGTCTGTTTTTCCATGAAGAGTGCAAATACAATAGAATTGGATAGTGTGGATTGCTTTGCACAGCAGCCTATTCCTCATGCAGCATTGATATATGGAACTTAGATGTTTAAAGGAAATGCATATGTTCTGTGCAGCAGTGCTGTATTCTTCTTGCACTATTTCTTCTATGGAATATTAATGCTTTCAATTTAAAAACTTGGAATTGTGAGCAATAAAAAAAACATTGCTGATAGGCGGAAAAGAAATCTAAAAATATGAGGAATATGCAATGCGGGGGCATCTGTATGGACTCTATAGCTTGCCAGAAAACATTAATGAAATCTAGTAAAGGACAACTGAGGCAACAACAACAACAACAACAACAACAAAAAAAAAAGAGAGAAAGAGAAAGAGAGACAAGACTAGGAAAAGTTGAAGATTATACTGGGGAAAGTCCAACCCTATTTAAAAGTAACAAAATATTTTATCCTAATTTCTGCTTCTTTATTGAACCTCCTCTTGTGAATTCCCAGAGGCATTGAGTATTACTCACATTCGTATAGCTGACTTGTAGATGATCTGTTGGTTCTACTGGATGCACCTAGAGCTACATTAAGTTTCCTGGTACATTTGGGTCTGCTGCTAAAGTCCCACAGACCGGAGAGTATTCTGTCCAACTATCTTATTTAATACAAGCTAATGGCATTGTTCAGGTTCCTCTGGAAAACGCAAAGGTTTAAAACTTTCAGTGGTGTAGAATTTCTCGCTAATAACTCTTTTATTTTATATCTTTATTCATCTTCTTCCTAGTTTTCTTTTGTATGCTCCTGTATCTTAATTCACTAGTATTGTAATAAAAGAAACAGAACACGAGATTGAGGACTTACTTAGCCTGTGTAAGTTGGTTTTAATTTGTAAAATGGTGTCCTTTTATTGTTGACTTTAAAGCCAAACTGGTTTGCAATGACTGAAGTGAATCTGGTGGAGAATTTCAGTCATGTAGTCTTTATAAAATGAGAAGAACAAAGGGATTGGTAATGCTGAGGAAGGTTCTTTCCAGATATCTTTTTATCTTTCCATTTGAAAACAATTTAGAATAAGTTTTGGGAAAAATAATCTTGCAGTTTTTAATCATAAACAGTTTTATGCTATGCAATCTGATACAGACATGTGAATGACATTAAAAAAAAGAAAAAACACAACACTTTGTTATCATTCCATGAGGGAAAAAAAAAAAAAATCGATTCATTCAGCCTTGAATGATAACACAGCATATGTGGGAAACAGGAAGATTTGGGTGATGTGTTACTTTGTGGCATCAGTCAGAGGTGTAGCATTGTATGTAAACACTTGAAAGAGAAGGCCAAGAAAATTCACAATAGACAAGATTTAAATGCTTTTTATATTTTAATGTACTCTATTGTTCACTGGCTTAAGATGATATAAGGAAGGAAATTCAGAGCTAAGAATCCAAACCTCAAGTATCTGGGCCTAAGGCAGTGCCAGCCCTAATTTTACATAACCGTATCCTTTTGTGAGTAGACACTGGTGGTTTGATCCTGACCGATGAGTTACACAGCTCTTAGCAGCCGAAAACAGAACAATGATTTTATTTTAATACTTGCCTTTGTTTGGTGAATAGACTTTTTAGAACAGTCGTAATTGTTTTCTTTATGTTTTCTTGCCAATTGAAATAAAACAAGTCCTAATAAATAGTGTTCTTTTTCAAAAGTTGTCCTTAAAACTCTGCTGTGCAACATTCTGTGAAAATGGAAATGGGGAATTATGAAGAGAAGCCAGTATCATGCTTGGATTTCAAGGATTTATAACAATCCTAGGTATGTTATAGTAGGTATATTTCTACACAAATTTGATTTAAAAAAAAAAAAACAACAAAAAACAAAACCAAGAAACCACCAAGCAACTCAAAACCTTAACTGATAAAGGAAGTAGTTATTAGTACTATTAACACAGAATAATGAAAGCATTACAGAGCTTTATAAATATCCATAGATAATTGAATTTCTGGTTCTACTTTTCTTAAAAGACTTCAGCTTCCCCTCATTCTTGGAAATGAGGATAGCAGAAGCGCTGTAAGATCCTACTCTGTAGGATGCCAGACTGTTCAGACAAAAGGCAGAGAAATGGCAATGACCTCAAATCTTATCTGAAAATTTTAGCCTAAGGACATTGCTCCAGGGATTCCAAAGGGAAGGATCAGCAATTCTTTATCAGTCTTCAGACTTTAGCAATTCAGAAGCCAGACATGACCTGCCAGCAGTCAACAGTAAAATCTGGTATCTGATAAGGTGAAGCTGACCTAAGAGAACGATAGCTGTGACTTTCTCAGATGTATTTTGGTTCATTCAGTGGCAGGAAGAAACCTTAACAAGGGTGTTCAAATCAGTTGCACCCTTTTCTGTCTTTGAGATTTGGAGGCATGCAGTGGACGAACTGAAAGGTGAGGAAATAAGTCTAAAATCATGTAGCTTTTTGTTTTTTTGCAACAGGTGGAGCTTGAGCCAGTTCTGAATGGTAGTTTAAATTTTCTCTGAATAGAAATAACTGAAGGTATGGGAAATGCACATTCCAGATAAACTAGTCTCTTGAGTGCTGCAGTGAAATGGAAAGGTCCCTGACCCACGGTCTGAAAAATTACAGCCCATGAGACAAGGGAACTGAAGTGTTCAGTGGTAAATCTTTTGCATCTCGGTGTAAGGGAGAACATCACTGAAAAAGGTTTACACATGAAACAGAAAAGTCTTGAGCTAGGCAGAGAAAATTAAAAAAAAAACTGTTTGGTGAATATGAATGATAGTGTTATGTAGAATGGCAGGGAGAATAGCTATGTGGAATGATAGTGCTGTGGTAGATCCACAATACAGTTCAACCATCAAGATATTGCTTTAGAGAATTGCTGAATGTAGGAATTGCATAGCTGCAGATTTGTTTGGCAACTCCTTCACTAATATCGTTCTCCTGTAGTCTCTGTAGTGAAGCATTGATTGGGATTGTCTCTTAGTGAAGAGAAACTGCTGCCTTTCCCATCTTGGTGTCCCTCCTTGAATTCCTCAAATACTTTCTCACAGACATATGTGACCATTGATTTTCCCCATCTGAGCATGAGACTGCAAGTTCCAAGACCAGGGATTTCCCTCTGAATTTCTGATGCAGTGCCTTCCATTCATATTACAGTATTTACTTCTCTGCTGTTGTGACAGACCTACTTGTGACAGTATCTTTTTTTTCAGCTGCTCTATTTGTTGTTGTTGTTGTTTTTCCAGCCAAGTTTTCTGTATGATACTACATTTTTTTTTTCCACTGCAGAGCACCTACTTTTCTAAGACCAAGTACAAGAATCCATCTTGT
Organism: Tragopan temminckii; assembly: GCA_028571105.1. Lineage (NCBI taxonomy): Eukaryota > Metazoa > Chordata > Aves > Galliformes > Phasianidae > Tragopan > Tragopan temminckii. Next base: position 43,927,313 of record JAOWBP010002978.1, read on the forward strand.
AAATTCATGCTCAAATCAGACCAAAGCACTGTGTCTACTCTGACACTGGATTAAACACAGAGAGCTCTTGAAGGTATTTTACTAAGTTACATCACTGTATGATTTTTTCTGCAGTGTATTGTGGGAAAACTTCATCCTCAGACCACTGCACAAAAATGTTTTTAACTCAAGCAACTAGAGAACTTACATGGCTTTTGTTCCATCCATTACCACGGCTTGAATTCAACTCTTGATGCTCTTTTCAAATGTTGGCATGAATAGAACTCTGATTGTAGGAAGAGAAGGAAATTCTGGACATCAAATGCTACTGCAAAAGCATTTCAAGAGTAATTTGTTGCCCTGGGAAGTCAGCAGCATGCTTTGCCTAAGTCTCTTGTGGAGATATGGAGAGAGCTGATACAAGCTGAATAGCTGCAGAATCCCCATTTATTTATCTTCTCGCACATCTGGCGTGGCTTCCTTTCTGGAAAGGAAGACACTCTTTATAAAGAGCTTACTGCATATGTGCATCACTAGTACTTAAAGAATCATAGAATGGCTTGGGTTGGAAGGGATCTCAAAAGATCATCAAGCTCCAACCCTCCTGCCACAGGCAGAGTTCCAACTACTAGATCAAGTACTAGATTACATTGCTCAGTGCCCCATCAAATCTGGCCTTGGACACCTCCAGGGAGAGAGGATCCACAACCTGTCTGAGCAACCTGTTCCAGCACCTCATCACTCTCAGTAAAAAACTTCCCCCTGATATCCAGTCTAAATCTCCCATTAGTTTAAAACCATTCCACCTTGTCCTATCATTATCTATCTGTGTAAAAAGTTGTTTTCCCTCATGTTTATAAACTGTCTTTAAATTTTGGAAGGCCTCGACGTGATCTTCCTGAAGCCTTCTCTTTTCCAAGCTAAACAAACCCAGCTCCATCAGCCTTTCTTCAAGTGCTCAAGCCCTTGGATCATCTTTGTGGGCCTCCTCTGGACCCTCTCCAAAAGCTTCACATCTTTCTTGTTTTGGTATGCAGTACTGCAGATGGGGCCTCATGAGGGCAGAACAGAGGGCAACAATCACCTCCCTCTCCCTGCTGGCCAACCCCTCTTCTGGTGGAACCCAGGATTCTGTTGACCTTCTGGACTGCAAGCACACACTGCTGGTTCATGTTCAGTTTTTCATCAACCAGGACCCCTAAGTCCTTTTAGCAGGGCTGCTTACAGGTAATGGAGGCATTTACTGAGTGTGGAATTACGTATTTCTGTGATTGCTTCAAATCTGGAGGACTGAGAAATGCTGACTTCTCTGAAATAGTGTCTACCTTTTGAAGCGAAAGTCTGAAAGGTCTGCTGAAACAAAAAGATTGCCTAGTCTCTGTTCAGAAAGGACAGAACTTGCCAGTTAAGCAAACTCAAGTTGTCTGGATAAAATGTCCATGAAGAGGGATGTGAGAGAAGAATGTTTTACATAGAGATAATCTGGACATCATTCTCTTTTTTTTAAAAAAAATAAAAGTTTACATCCCTCTAGATGATGTGAGAAGGGAAAGGGAAACAAGTCATTGACTCCTGAAGCTGTCAGTCCTTTTGCAGACTGTGTTTTGTAGGTAGCAGTGTAGCAGTGTAAATGTAGAAAATCATCAGTTGAAATCATGGTTGTCTTGAATTCTTTCTCTTTGCTCCCTGAGTTTATGATTCCTAAAGTGACTGCAGACTGGCAGCATGTTTTCAAATGCATTGAAGTATAGGATGACTGCTTACAAATGGAGGTACACTGCTGTCCAAGAAGGTATAATCCAAATAGCCTTAGGTACCAGCATGGGTTCTATTAGCAGAGTATTAAATTTGTATATTTATTTGCCAGTATCAGTGCAATTGCAGCAGTTTAGGAAGATGCGTCTCAGTTCACACTCTGCAGTCTGTTCACAAACTGGACAGATGCAAAGGCAGTTAGCCTGAGACAACCTCTGTTTCTTCAGAATCTCTATTAGAGGTACACAAATTATCTAGTTTAAATCTTGGACTGCCCCAAACACTCAGGGTAGCCAATCATATGCCACTATAGTCTTTCTGTAATTTTTCCTGTTTTACAGTCACAAAGATTTTGAATGGGCTTTTTGCATGGGGAGGGAAAGACTATCCTATCCTCCTATTTTATATGAGGGTTTTCATTATGTATGAAATTCCATTTGTTTTTCGAAGATATAGGCTGTTGATAATTAAGCGACTCACTCATTTTAGTTGACTTCACGTTCTCTGTGGCATCCAGTGTTGAATTGTACCTTCGATGAATTTGAAGCCAGATTTTATGGCAGCTTAAGGTTGCTTGGTCACTTGGCGTATTTTGTTTTAGCTTGTGCAGACTTTGAAAAGAAAAAAAAACCCACAAATTAAGTAGCTGAAGAAATGCAGTCTTTGTCTAATAAAATGACCAAGCTTTGTAACTGTGAAAGTGAGGGTGTATTGGAAGGAAATTGAGTGAACGAGTATCCCACTGTTACTGAGAATAGTCTCTGGTTGTCATAATGAATATGGCCATTGCAGTGAATTTTGTTACTCCTTCCCATGTCTTACCTTCTGGTAGCATAGTTAAAGGAAGCTGTAAAACATCCTAACAATCTCATGAGCACCTTAGTGGGGAAGCAATAGTACCCCTATACATCTACAGATCCCTTCAACTCTTCTCCCTGTTTGCTTCTGTTTCATAGTGGAAGCAGTATATGTTAATGAGGGAGTGCTGTGCTGGTGCAGTGTTACATAACCATTAGCAATTATCTGTGGCAGAAATGCAGTAACTTTGCATAATTGCTCTTCCTCATGCCATAGTGTTTGGCAAAGACAAATACAGTCATGATTTTTAACCTTTTAAGTTGCAACTACGGTTGATTGATGTGAAAGACAAGGGTTTAGGTTGGCAGGGGAAGTAAATCAGCTGGTCATACCAACAAGATCAACCTCTATGGCATCAAGTAATCTTCAGAGTCAGGATCCTGCCCTAGATAAACCTTGGCTCCTTTTTTAGTATGGTGAGATCAGAATCATCATTTGGATGTTCACACCCTCTCTTTTTTCAAGACTCAGAGAAGTAGAAGTTGTGCAGAGGTCCTCAAAATTTTTGACAGCATAATGCAAGATAAAAGCCTTGAAACAAACCTAGCAATTAGTAAGAATTAAGCTTTCTTGTTGAAGAACAGCACGAGGCACCTGTGATTGAAGACTGACACTGTTTTTTTTTTTCCTTTTGAGCCTGCAGGGAAAAAAAGTGGGATTTTTCTGAAAGGTGGGATTTTCTACATTCCCTCCCTATGTCCCTACTTCTCTTCCTTTGCCTTCTCCACAGTTTTATAAGCATTGATATTTCAGTCAGGTTTTGGAGTGGGGAGTACATGAAAATGGAGCTGTGTTGATAAAAACCAGATGTATATTTTAGTCTGAGTGAAGCACACTTTATGCTGTGTTGATGCTGTAGAACAAATTCTTTCATAAGAGATAGCTATTATCCAAAAGCATTCTACAAACCACAGATGGCAAAGGTCTCTGTTAGAAAACAAAACAAAACAATATCTACCTGGATTTCTCAAGGCCTTTAATATGGTCCCACACCACATTCTTATCTCTAAATTGGAGAGATATGGATTTGAAGGGTGAGCTATTCAATGGATAAAGATTTGGTTGAATGCTCACAGCTGGAGTATTTTGGTCAACATCTCTATATGCAGGTGGAGGTCAGTGATGAGTCATGTCCCCCAGGGATCTGTTTTGGGACTGGTGCTCTTCAGCATATATAGTGGGATTGAATGTGCCTTCAACAAGTTTGCTGATGATACTCAGCTGAGTGACGCAGTTGGTAGAATAGAAGGAAAGGATATCATCCAAATGGACCTGGACAAGCTTGAAAAGTGATCCAACGTGAAGTGAATGAGGTTCAAGAGGGCCAACTGCAAGGTGCTGCACTTGAGTTGGGACAATCCCAGAAGAATTCAGTGCAAGTAGTTCTGCAGAGAAGAACTTGGGGATCCTGATGGGTGAAAAGCTGGGCATGAGCCAGCAGTGTGCGCTTGCAACCCAGAAGCCTGACAGTATCCTGGGCTGCATTAAAAAAGGGGTGGCCAGCAGGGAGAGGGAGGTGATTGTCCCCCTCTAC
>JAOWBP010002978.1:43953838-43966044 GCA_028571105.1 Tragopan temminckii
GATCCCAAGGATGTTAAGTGTCTCTTGTAGTTTGCTGAGTGATTGTTTAGTAGCTGAGAAGTGACTAATTAGACACCAACATGGAGATGCTTACGAAGTGTTGAATGAGTATTTTGAAAACTCTGTGTATTTACATTAAGGGATAATGATCTATTATTTGAATTTTCAATTTTTTTTTTCCTTTTATTTTGTATAGTATCTTCCAGAGATGCTAATGCAAGAAACTATACAAGCTATGTAGATTGCTCTGGAAGTAATGCCTCCTGTTATTTCCGTGGAAAGCAACAACATATACAGAGAGCACAATAATGCAGCGTAAATTCTCAGCTACAGAACACTACTTTTCAACATAGTCCCCACCATTAACTACGCATTTTTGTTGTGCTTATAAAAATCTGCACCAGTGGAGGTGACTCCCTGTTTCTGGCTGCTGTGTCATTGCTAGGAAAATGTTGCTCATGCAGTCCATCTTTCATCAGTCTAAAGAAATGGAAATCAGAGTGCCCTAATCCAGACTACATGGTGGGTATGATAGGACAGTCCAGCTAAGACTGGCAATGTACTCCATGGTCTTCAAATTGGCACGGTGCCTGGTGTTACCGTATTGCAAGAGAAAGGTTGCCTTCTTAATTGCCCTGACTCTGGAAGTTTGAGCCTTCAGCTCAGTCAGAGTTGTGATGTAGCACTCAGAATTGATGGTCTGTCTGGGTTCCAGGAAACCCAGAAGGATCACCCTTTTCCTACACCAAAAGACACTGCACGTCACTTTACCTGCTGAGGGCTGCATCTTGAACTTTTTCTTTGATGGGGAATTCACATCTTGCCACTTCACATTCCCGCTTATAATGGTAACAACAGGTCTCATCTCTGGTAATGATGAGACCTTGGAAAATGTCACCTTCAGCCTGATATTGATTCAATAGGTCGTGACGAACTTGCATATAGTGTTCTTTCTGTTCCTGTGTGAGAATCTATGGGAGCTGCCTGGCACAAACTTTGCAGTATTCCAACATCGCCACCATTGTTTCCAATGAAGCTGATACATAGCTCTCTTCTTGTAATCTGCTAATTTGCGTGAACAGGCAAATCAAAACACTCTTCATTTTGTGGTGTGACGGCTGTGCATGGCTGTCTGGCGTGTGGCTTGTCTTGTCTTTCACGTTGCTCTTGCCACTGCTGAGAAGTACTGCCCACTGCCTCACTGTGCTTGCATCCACTCTTTGGACTCAACAAGCATCGATGAATGTCAGTGGGTGCAATTTTTTCTGTACGGAGGAATTCAGTGACGCACCTCTACTTCACTCGCTTCCACGTCAGACGCCATTTTGTCAGTGCCCCTTTGCTGCCGTCTGTCACATAACACATTTATTTTGTGTAATGGAATAGTGGCTGGAGTGTTCAACCTCTACTGCTGTACTATCAGTAGATGGTGGTGGGCCACCATACTAAAATTGGAGGCATTACTTTTGGGGCAGTCTTTGACTGCGTTAACTACCTCTTAAAGAGATGATTAGTGCTGAAGAGAGAAAATGTAGATGTTTGAAACACAATAGATTTTGATAGAACAAAAGATAATGCAAATTCCAGTCATGCTGCAAAACACAAGGATGCTATGGTGAACTTGGAAGTGAAGAGAGGGTTTTTGTGGTCATCAGTGTAAATAAAACCAACCAATCAAAAATCAAAACTGTCACAGAATCCTAGATGTTGCAGTTATGTCTCCATTTGGTTAAAATTGTTCTAAATTACTTACTATGAGCTTCCTATAGAAAACAGCATTTTGCTTCTGTAGTTGTTCAAACATACTTTGTGTGGAATTGGATGTCTTTATTCTTTAGAGGAGTGTAAGAGAATGCGCTTCCACGTAGGATATATCAATAACTGTGCTTCCTAGATAACACAAAAAATGGGGTATATATAAGGAATGTACACAAAGTGGATTCATTCATACTTTATAGATCTTTATTTCGTTGAAAGCCATAAAACATATTTGGAAAAGGCTTCAGAAACAAAATGACTTTTTTTGACTGATATAACATGTAAGACCTACTATGACAGCTTATAGATGACTGCCAGTACATGTTTGACATCTGAGATGTGATGACCACCAGTAAATGAATAGCTTAGGCATTGTAGCTGTTTTTTAGAGCACAGAAAAGACTAACAATGTTTTTATAACATATTGTAAACACAGTTTATATTTATAAACACAGTTTATATTTAAAGGAATGTTACTAATGCAGATTAAAGAGAAATCAGTTTGGTGCATTAGAAGCAGGTTTTAAAGTCTAATAGGAATGAAAGCGTTTTCATGATGATATTCAAAATTATGTCACTTCCAGACACCTCAGGCTGATAACTTGCATACTAGAGTGCTGGTAAATCTTTTTGCTTTTAACCTCTTCCATCACAGCATCCAGAAATTGTATGTTTTGCTGGGGCATAATTTTTTATAATATGAAGATCCCATTGCTTCAAGATTATTGAAGTTTACGGCATATCTTATGAGTTTCACTAGCAATTATTAGAAAAGAGAAGGGAGTTTAGATCTTGTTTTTCAAGAAACAACTACACTTGTGGTTTGTGAAGGAAATAAGGTAAGAGCCTTTTTTTTTTTTTTTTTTTTTCCTTAAATTTAAATTTTGGACTTTTGGAGGCAATTACTTGTACGGCTCTATAATGGTTTTTGGATTACCTTACTGAGTGTGTAGTTTGAATTTGGAGTTCTTTCTTTAATGGTGCCTGCTGAATTTAAAAATGTAGGAAAAAAAGGTAATTAGTAGGATTTCTTCCTGTGAAGTAGCATTTCCATTAGTTCAGCCCATGATACATTTTCTGTTCTTATAGCGTTTTTAAGCCTGAAATATCCTTAATGTTAACTGTTGCAAAATCTGATTCCTCATTTATGTATCACAACTTCAGTAGCTTCCCAAGATCTGTGCAGAGTCCTGCCTAAAATGCAAATAAAACATCATGGGGAACCGCTACCTGCTTTCAGTGAAGAAAAGCTTATTACAGGCTTTACAGTAAAGATTCCACCAATTGGTTTGTTCTCCATTTTTTCCCCAACTCTTTTCAAAATGACTATGAATTCAAATATCATTCAACTGCTAAAAGTAAAGTGTTCTGAACATGTAAAATACTGGTAAGAATTGGGAGCAGCTAAACTACATAATTGAAATGACTGTACAAATAAATCATAGATAATTTAAATGGCATTTTTTGTGATTATATCTATACCAAAGCATTTTAAAGGGAAAAGGGATTCATCTGGAAATAAATAAATTAAATCAACTGTTTGAGCCCTCCTGCAGTGACTTGGTATCATTGAGGTTCTATGAAGACGGACCGTTTTTTAGCCTTTTATGTGTTTCCAGCAGTGATTTTATGTATATATATACATCAATGTATGCTTTCCCACTGAAAGACAGATGACATTCTAAATCTTTTAGTTTAGAAAAGGAGATTACGTGGCTAGCAGGGAAATACAGAAGGTAATATTGAAGCATGTGGTGTTTTAAAACAAGCAATAAGAGCAAAACTTTATCTAGGCCTCACAAATTCCTGCCGATAGATATTTCTATTTTCAGGAGAGAATTTCAGTCTTTTACTGCTCTTGGAAGTTTATGTTGTCTATACTTGATATTTTGGAGCACTGAACTGCTATCAGTGAATACTTAGTAACCTAAACTGCAGGCAGTGCGCATTTTTAATCCATGTCTTATCTTCTATCAGATTTCGAAGCAGTATTTTTGCCTTACTAATGAACAACAGATACCACAAAATCACAGAATATCAGGGATTGGAAGGGACCTTTAATCCCATTTAAATTGGAATGTCCTTTATTCTCAAACTAATTTTTTTTTAAATGAGAGTTTTATAACCTTTTTTTTTTAAAAAAAAACAAAAAATGTAATAGTCTTCTATTTTCTTGAGAAATGATACTTCAGTATCTTTACAATACACTTTGCATACATACTCATTTATTCTGATTTTCTGTGTTATTACTCCTTCAATTTCTACCACTATCACTTGTCATCTTCACACCTACTAAGGAGGAGAAAAAATTCTATTTCTGAGGAATTGTAGTACAAAACTTGGGTGTTTCCTATTTATAGTGAAAATTGTGTTGGATATTGGGATTAACTCCCACAAAGCATGGATAAGTCACTTCTGCACGGAAAGTAGGGCATTACCAGTAAAGCTTGGATCCATACCTATGCCATGTATTAAATAAAGTCAACTCATTGATATCAGTACTTTCTTTTCTTTATTCTGAACATCATTAGAATCTGAGTAGTCTTCAGCCGATCTCTGTACGTATATAAAAAGATAATCAGTAAGTTTTCTTTGTAATGATTTAAATTTTTTCACGCGTTAGGGAGGAGCTTGGTCTTTGTTTACTTTGACCTATTTCTCTTAGAAACTTTAAAGTTGTTTTTGTGTAAGAATATGCTGGAAATATAGCTGAAGGCTACTGATTTTGTTCCAGATAAGACGTGGTTGAGCAACAGAATACTAGTAATTCAAGAGATCAAGATTTCTAATTTCATTTCTGTTGGGCCTTTATACTGCACTCCATTTCTTTTCAAGTTTGTTCCTATCATGACGGAGGTCTTTCTAATAACATGGCCTACCTCTGTGTCATTTAGGAACTCCATTTGCTTCAAAATTCCAGAAAACTACAGAAAATGCTGTCCCTCAGTAAATGGTAGTGCTTCAAGGGTGTGCTTTCTTCACATATGTAACTCTGCCAAGCAAATGAGAGAAGAAAATGTAACGAAAGAGGAAAAATGCAGTAGAGTAGTGCTACCAGGCTGGAAAATGAATGCTTAAGAAAAATAAGCTAAGCTTTTTGTGTATGACTAAAGGACAAAAAGCTCTCCATTCACCAGCATAGCCACAGTGTGTATTTGCTGAACTGGATATCCTTAGGATAGATTATACAATCATAAGGCAAATAAACATGTAGTCAGTGTTGTTATCTGACCAAAAAATGTGGCTGTTAGTCCTGACATGTGTTTTAGATGTAATGAAGGAAAAACACTGTGGTGCTTTAAATCAGCTTTTATTGAACAGTGTTGCATGTTAGACTATACCCACTTTATAACTTTTTTTTGTTGTTAAATATGTACATAAAAGAAAACAAATGTGAAGCACATTACTGTAATTAAGAACTGGAGGGAACCCGTTGATCCTTATTTGAAACTGCTGATAAATTCAGCTTTACATCAGCACTGGATTTCTTCAGATGAGTAGATAGAAGTCAGTTCAGCTAAGTTCTTTCCCCCGTGGCCTTGGATTTGCATTTCTGAGGAACACATGTAGTACATTTTCATTATGATATTGACTGGGAAGAAATCAGTTGGAAGAGTATGGAAGCGGAGAGAGGGGGAGGAGAGATTCTATGCCTTTTTCACGATCTGAAGCACTGAGTTGAATCCACATGCTTCTTATTTATTCTTAGGTTTTCAGAAAAAACAACAGTCGAGTGGTTGCAGCTCTTTGAAGGTAGCGGAGTTCCGTACGGTCCAATCAACAATATGCAGCAGGTATTCTTGGAGCCTCAGGTTGGTTTTCAGCAAGTCTTTTCTATGCATTATTACATGTGTTTTACAAATTCTAAGTAGTGATCACTTTTCCTGTCACTCAGACCTCATTTCAGCTATTTTAAAATGGGATTTGAGACTTTTATTGGGGATTGAGCGTAACACCAATAATATGTTGTAACAAGAAATAAATACACATCTCTGAATTATTTACATGCTTGGGAACACAGATGCTGCCATGATGTTTTAAACCATAGGTATTCCATGTCTTGAATGGCATTTCAAAAATGTCTGATAAAGGAAGGAAAGAAACTGTAATATTTAGTAATCACATTCTGTCAGATACATATTTTCTCTTTTCTGCACGTTTACTCTGAATATCTATTCAGAAAAGTACTTTTCTTGTTGCCCACAATCAATCACTTTTGTGTACAGAATGTGGATAACTAGAATTTATAGTTTTTAGGGGGAAAAAAAATGAAGCACAAAAATCTAAAGAATATTCTTGCTTTTTAGCTTAGGTAGAGTTAGGATATCTGCATATTCACTGATTCCTCCCCTTCTGTTGGGTTAAAGGGCCTAACAAACTGTCTTGAAGAGCGTAACAGTAGTTTCAGCTTTTCTATTCTGTGATTAAGCTCCTTAAAATTAATTTCTAATAATGGAGGTAACGAGAAATGATTGGCTGTTGAAGAGAAGGGGAAGCCAATTTTTGTGTCCCTTGTCTGTTGTCAAGAAGTGTTTGTCAGGAGTGCAAATCAAATTGTAGTCTTTTGGAAAGGCCAGACAAATCTCTACCCTAAAGGAATATGTTTATTATATACAATTGTTATAAATACATTTATTGTACTTTTAGAAGTATAAACCAACATCTATTAGGCCACCATGAGGACAGAAATATCTTTCTCAGATAAAAGCACTCCCTTACCTTAAAATGATTTAGTACCGTGCTGCAGAGTATGCATGGGCCAATTTTTTCAGTTCATAACTTCCACGGGGATTAAAATTCAGCTTTGAGGAACATACAGCTAGAGTCTTTATTTTGCTCAAAACATGGCTGTCTTGGCTGTGCCTGGGGCAACACTAAAAAAAACAGCCTGTGGGGATTTTTTGGTGAAGCATCAAACTTTAAGAAGTTGGTTTCACTATGAAACTGCTTTTTAAAAGGTTGTATGTTGTGGAATGGCAACCTCCCAGACTGAAATAAGATTGGCTCAGTTACCCTGTTCTACTTAGAGTTCATTTAAATATTAAATAACCTGACAGAGTTAGCTTGTCCACAAAAGTTATTACAGTGCTTTGCAATAAAGGCTTTTCAAATCATCTTCCCATAGAAGGGTGTACTGATCTCTGTGCGTATGGTGGGATTGTTTGTTTGTTTGTTTTTTATTCTGTATAAAACTACTTGAAAATGTTGTCGTTTCTGCACCATTCTGTGAAATAAATGGCACTCAGTCACCATGCTCCTATCACTACTGGAAATAACAGTATATGTGTTAATGTTGCATGTTATACTTGTGTTTGATTTCTGGTGCTGCCTTCACACACACAGAATGGCCCGGGTTGGAATGGACATCAAGGATCATGAATCTCCAACCCCCCCAACACAGGCAGGGCCACATTTAATACTAGACCACTTCCTAAAGCATTTTCTGTTGTTGCTCTGTTTTAGTGAAGGGAAAAAAAAAACAAAACTAAACAAAACAAACAAAAAATCCTACCCAGTTTTTTCCTTTTATTTCTGGAAATAGAAACTTTGTTGACATCTTAAGGTATCTTAAAGTAAGATAAAGTCATATAAAGTAAGTAAATACATTTATATAAGTTAAGTCCCCATCCCATCTTTAAATATCTGAGAGGCCATTCAGGTCCGGCAGCTTTTTGCCATTGCACTCTGTTGAGTGTGCCTCCACCTGTTCATCCTTCTGCTATTGCATAGACAGCACACAACTGGGATAAACACACATACTTGCATATAGCTTTGCTCTCTTATAACCTCGTCTGTAATTTTGGGTTCTTAAGCATTGATAGTGCATTGGGTCAGTGTCTAAGTTTAAGGAGAAGTCTATCTCAACATCTGAGAATGTGTAATCCAGGTGTCCTCTGCACTGTGTAGTCCCAGTTATAGCAGAGAAGGAATGGCTCACACCTATGAGAACATGCTATAATAGCAGCAAGATTTTTCTCATGTATAAAACTGAACTTAATCGTTAAGTATGAGAACGTAATCATTCTCTATAATGATTCATTATAGTGTTTTTGTGTGATTTGCTTATGTTTGTTTTCCCCAGGCTCAGTTTAGATCAGATAATACATTTCTAAGAAAGCTGTCACTTAGCCTGTGATTAAAAGCCTTAAAAATACTGTGTAACAACAAGGGTAAATACTTGTACCAAGCCTGGTGATACTTCAGTGTAGATAAACTTCTGATTGATGGTGCTTAGATTTAGCTGATCTCTTCCATTTTGGTGTTACCCAGCAGAATAGGATCTGAATGCCGTTCCATTTTTTAATTCATTGCCATGTCTTCCTACTAATCTACAGATTTTGTTAATCTATAATGAAGTCATCATTCTTTGTAACCACAATCTGGCACGATTAGTAACCAATCGTAGATAGAATCATAGAATCATAAAGATTGGAAAAGACCTTTGAGATAATCTAGTCCGACCATCAACCCATCCTCACCATGTCCACTAAGCTTAGCGCTGCTTCTACACGTTTCTTGAGTACTTCCAGGAACAGTGACTCCACTTCTTCCCTGGGCAACCTGTTCCAATGCTTGACCACTCTTTCTGAGAGGAATTTGTTCCTAACATCCAACCTGAATCTTCCCTGGCACAACTTGAGGCCATTGCCTCAAGTTTTTGCCTCATTACCTGGGAGAAGAAACTGACCCCTTGTGCCAGCTCAGCTCTTAGTGATGCTTTCAAGGGTGCACACAGCTGGAACCAGCCAGAGACAGGATCTTTAAAATTGTTGGAATAACGCAGAGGAGGAATGGAAGCAACTTTAAGGAGGTAGGAAGGACCAGCTAAAGGAGTTGACTGAAATGATCTAATGGAACTTAATCAGCTGCAGGTGTGTTGTGTTTTCAAATTTTATTTTATTTTAACTAACTCAGAAGACCAAGAGAAGTTTGTATAACTTCTATAAACTGAGATAAAACAACACATTTTTTGATCCCAGGACATATTGTTAATGTCATTACAGCTTCAATCATACTGACAGTAAGCTGCCAAAAAACATGGATATATATATATATATATTTAACTATGCTGAAGTGCCAGGTGATACTTTTTTTTTTCCCATGAATGGAGTGAAATGTCCACTTTTCCCACCATTGTAATCATTATTCATTTGTGAAGCTAAAATGGATACCACAGGCAGTTGTACTGCTAAGTAAATCAGTCTGCGGATAGAAGTGTATGCTTGTATGTGTGGCTGTGCATGCATGGTTAAAAGGGCTGAGAGAAAAAGGGACTAACTTGGTAGTAAAGAAGACAGTTGTCTTAAAAACGAGAGGGAGGAAATATTCATAAAAATTCTTACAAACTTTTAATAGTACAGTATAAACTATTTCCATGAAGCTTTTTATAGTCAAACTTTTTCAAGCTATTAAAAAAAAAAACAACTATGTTCTTTTAACTAGACCAAGATAGTACAAAACATTAAAGGAATTCTTAAAACGTTTTAAAAACTTACCAGTGACCTCAGTATGGTCCTATTTAGGATACTCTGGGGAACATGTGTATGAAATACAATGTGGTTTGAGGTTTTCCAAACAAAACAAACTTAAAAGAGAATGCAATTTTAATAGAAACTATTCAGATTCTATTCAGAATGGCTTTTTGTTTGTTTTCTTTAAAACATCATCTTCCCCTGATTTTGTAACATGATTTCTTTCACAGTCCTTATATAGTGTCATTACTTTAATCAAGTGACTGACTTGTATTGGAAGCAACAAAGCAACCCAAAACTATTATAAGCAGTTTGTTAGCTAATGTTTTACCAGACTAAATCAATGCTTGTTGATGAATTTTTCTGTATCAGTGCTTCCAGCTGAAAATAAATATGAAAGCCGTGCAGTGGTACTCATTTTTTTCCCCCTCTTTCAAAGCAGTTACAGTCATACCACACAAGTTGAGTACATCAGGTGTAAGACATCACCCTGATGCATCACTTCTGAGAAATATGGGGAGGGAAATATCGGAGCTGAAATATCACAGCTGGCCCTGATTTCAGCTCCTGCCAAACACCTGCAGACTCTAAAAGGATACCAAAACAAAACTCCACCCTGTGGCAAGAGGCCATCCCTTAACAACCCTTCCCTGACTTTGCATCACTATAAAAATTAATATAACATTTTTTACAGAAACCTTAGTCTTCCTGTCCCAGAAGACTGTTACAGTTCCTTTAGACATTTTCCTGAATGTGCCTGGGGAAAAAAAAAAGAAAAAACAACCCAAAACAAAAAAATCCCCCCCAAAAACAGGAAGAAAACCAGAAAAATATTGAATTATTGGAAATATTTGATACCTGGGAATTATCTGACGTTTTCAGTTTATTATTTGTGAAAACTCACAAAGCTGGTAGTTTTTTTTATTAACCTCCAGATCATGTTCCATTTGAAAACATCCTGGCAAAAATATCCTTGCATCTGGTGAAAGCTTCTGCAACTAGCTAGTGTTGTGAACGCACAGAACAGAAAAAGATAGTACAGTGTTTTTATTTATTTTTTTTAAAGAATCTCATGTGTGGCTGTTGATGTCTTATTTGGTTGTTTTTGTCTTTTTTTTTTTTTTTCTCCCTAGAAATATGGTGATGGATTTTATGGCCCATGTTTTTAATTGTTATTCTTTGTTAGAAGAGACTTTTATGGCCCACTGAGTGCTGTCCTGATTCAAATGAAATTATATTCATGTCCATAATACTGCAGATAATTCTTTAGTTATTTATTTTTACAAGAAGAGGTTTCTGTAGCTGAAAAGCAATTGATGAAAGCCTGAGGTAATACACTGTGTCTAGAAGTAATTCTTAACAGGCAAAAGAAAAAGAGAAATTAAATTTTGCATTTGTCTGTTCAGTACTAAAACTGGTTGGAAATGTTTGGTGGAATGTTTTTTTTCCATTTAAAAATGCCAGCTTATTGAAGGTGAAACGTACACACAAAGGTATCTACAATTTAATTCTGTCTTGAAACAGAGATTGAACTTATTCCTGCCTGCTTTGCTAAGTCGAAAGCATGCACTGCCTAGCTTAGACTTGGTGTTTCAAGACAAGTTATTTACTTCCGTTTTTAAATTTTATGTGGTTGAAAAGATGCACCAACCATACCAAGGCCTTTAAGTTTTTCAAAAGTAGCTCATTCATACTAAATTAAAAATGTTTTCAAGCTTTTTGGTCTGTGGGAAATTTAGGGAAGTGGACGCTGTTCTGAAGTGGAAAGCATTAAGGAATGGAACACAGTTTGAAGAAGTGAAATGGAAAATCTAGCTCTAACACCGTAGTATGCAGTTCGCACATAATACACAGAAAGCCTGCATAATTGTGTATGTGAGGTAGCTCTATATCCAGATGCTACAAGGAGGGCTCAAAAAGAGACATCAAGAAGTTTTTAATTTTTAGTGTAGCAGAAGGTGATCCAGAAAGGTGACTGTGGTGTAATGGATGTGAATTTTTGTCGTCCCATTTCTTTTAAGGATGTGTTGGAGAAGCTGGCTATTAATAATGAGGAATGAAGTCCCAGGCAGTGCATGCAAAAGATAAGCTTTCACCTGCTGCCATGTATTCTGGTCCTTGATGGGCCAGAAGTGTTCAAAACTGATCATTAAAGGTGTGTTCCTCACTTGTTCTGAGTGCCTGTGTTGTGACACTGTATGCGAAGTATACAGCATCCATTGTTCTCCTGGAGGTGAATGAAACTCTTGTAAACATATTTGGTCATTTTAAAATGTAGTATCCTTGAAAAGGACCTAACATAGCAGTTTTACCCTTAGATTTCCCAGTATTTGTGTTTCTTACCTGTGAAACTAGGACTCATTTAAAAGTAGTATTGTAAGGACAGGGAAGTTATGCTTCTGAAAAGTATAGCTTCTAAAGTGAGAGCACCAGAGAAATAACCCTTCAGGAATATATATATGTATTTTATTGTGATTTGCGTGAGAAATATTAAAGTAAGACTTGGAACTTACTAAAGAGAAATAGGAATACATTTGAATATTGTTTACTTCATTGAAGAAGGGAGAAGCCTGACAGAAAAAAAAGTCTGAGCATGTACTTAAAATGTGTTGTGTATTTCTTTTGTGCAAGCAAGTAAGTGATGCTTAATAACAGGATTTTTAATATTCTCTTCTAATTTCTTTTAAAATGCAGATGTCTGTGAACTTTATCTCTTAGCTGGTACTGTTTACACATTCATTCAATTGGAAGAAGAGTAGCATGAATATTTTTTGGTAATGGAGAATAAATTCTCTGAAGCATCATGTTAGTGATCTGTTTTCATAAAAAGTTGTGTTTAAAAATTACATTTTAGTCATTGTCATTCAAATGTATGAAGAGTCAACTAGCTGTTTTGGAATGAGCTTTTGCTCATGTAAGCTGTGAAACTTGTAGGTGCAATGAATTTTTAATTAGGTCAGTTGTTGCATTTATCCG
>JAOWBP010002978.1:43986110-44004904 GCA_028571105.1 Tragopan temminckii
AAAGAAAAGATGAACATACTGCTCTAGTGTGCTTAATATATTAGCAAAACAGCTTCTGCTATGCTTTGTAATACTGCATAGAAATCCATCCAAAAGAGAAGGAAAAAATGTTGGTAAATGTGAATAAATAAGAAAGTGATTAGGTTATATGAAAATTGTTTAGATTCTGTAGGAAGTTTCTGTAATCTACTAATGGCAGTAAGTACAGTTTAATTATTAATGCCAAAAAAAGGAGACTGAACATGGAAAGTAGAAAATTTTTCTACTTGTTATCACTTATGATTTTCTAAAAGCTATCCATATGGGTCCACTTGGTCTGGAATTATAGGCAAGTTGGTCTCTAGCCAGATGCTCCATCTCCTTGAGCTCACACCTCTCTATAGAACTCTAATGTTCCCCTGAAGAGTACTTTTTTTTTTTTTTTTTTTAACCTCTCTAATTTAGATTTGGCAGTTGAAGCATGATGGCGATTGAATGTTTTGAGAACGAGCAATAAATAAAACCTTAAAACTTCCATTGTTTTGTCTCTCAGTTGCTGTGCTATGCAGTTGCATAAGCATCCGTAGGCTAATGTAGTGGAAATCAGATTGGATTACATCTGCTAAGGTCACATTTTGGTTAAGATTACTTTCCTCTTTTTTTCTTTTTTTCTTTCCTCCAAAGCTACAGCTATCCTCATTTGTATCATAAATAGAGAAATATAAAGGAGGAGTGCTTTATTTTATAAGACAATGTCCAACAAAGAATTGGTTATGTTTCAGAAGATAGTTGGACTAATCTAAATGACACACTTGCAAGGAAAAATGGTTTCTCTTTCCTGCCACCCGCCCCTTGTAAGTACCGTGTTATTCTCTTCTTCCACCATGACAACCTGTTATTGTGCCTCTGCCTCTCAAAGTTTCATCTTCCCATCATATGGCTCCTTCAAAATATGCAAGCCCCAGTAAGCCAGTGGGATTTGTGCCTCTTTGTCAAAGCAATCCAACAAGGTAAAAAGTCGCTGTATTGTGGAAAACATACGGTGTCTCTATGGTGGCTGTTCTCCACCTTTGGCAGAGCTTAGAAAGGAGCAAGGGAGAACGTGTTTTTTGGCTGCTTGTAGTGGAGGTAGTAGGGTCATGGGATCTCTTCCAGGGGAGCTTCAGGGGAGTTTCTTACATAATACAGAACCAGAACTTAGAGAGAAGACATTCAGATCACTGTACAGGATGTGGAAGTTAAATGTTTGCATGAAAGGCTGGAGTTTTGTTGATTGGTTCTCTCTTGTACTTTGGTGGCTCTATGTGGGTATCAAAAGATTGAAAAATACTAAGGTGATATAGTAAATCTGGAAAGTAATAGATGCAGAACAGTCTTCAACTAAAATCAAATCACTGAACTGGGCACGTGGAAAATTAATCTGTATCTGATTCATACTGAAGATCCAAACTGGGAATCATAAGGTTCCTTCTTCCTTAATATTTTCTAGAATGCCCTAGTGTACTTTTTGTACACCACAGGGTAAATGTTAAGTATTGCTGCTTTATTGCTATTAAAAGTCTGGCTCATTTTCCAAAATATTTGGATTTTATGAAGTTTGTAAAATCACGCTGGAAATTTAATATTAAGCTTTCTTGTAAAGTTTCTGACTTTTCCTCTTCTGATTATACTATAGCAACCATTCTCATAGTATTCTGTGAATTCTCTTTCTTGTTTTATTTAAAGCCAGAAATGCACATTAATTTTGAAGGCGGAGGTGAAAAATTACATTTTCTGAAATTCCAGAAGCAGCTCAAATCAAGGTTTGACTGAAGACTCTTCCCTCTTTCCTCTTTTGTCACGTTCATTTGAAATGCAGCTTGGAGTTGGAGCGCATTATGGCAATAAGGGAATACAAACTACAAACTGACATACAATAGAAGATGATTGGTCGGATAAGTGCTATTGCATTCCCCCATGTATTGTGCAAGCATGTATGTACTTCACAATTTCTGCCTTTTTTATCTTCCAATAGATATATCCAAAGAATGAACCAAGTGTTCTCAATGCTTTGTTCCTTTTTCAGCCTGTGCTGCCTATGCTTTCTATGTGTTCTTCTAGGGACTGTTCATAGATTGGTGTCTTCAGCTGCTCTGGACCATAGAGTGTCTGAGCCTCCTGAGGATAATTTTATTATAGAGCTTCAAATCCTGTTCAAAAAATCAAACTGCTTTGACTGGAAAAAAAAAAAATAATTATATTGTTTTCCTGACAAGAAAGCTCTTGGCAAAAGAAGTGACAGTAAGGCTTCATGAGCGTTTAATTCTAACATGCCATGTGGATGCTTTTATTTTCAAAGGAGGCCATTTTGTGGTTTTCTGTTCAAAGAGACTAAGTGAAACAACATAAAGATGTGCTGTTTGAAGTAAGCATGTCTGCAGAGGGAGCAATAGCTTTTTTGCTTGTTACTGATCTTTTTTTCTCAAGCCCTAAATCTTCAGTAGCATATCGAGCTCATCTCTGGTATGTACTTTGTCATGCTGTAGATCTGGCCGGAGGAGGTTTTACCATCTGTGTGTTTGATTGGTGTTTCAATAGTACCATTGCCTGTGGTGACTGAGAGAATCAGGTAAAGGCTTCACCGATGTCAGTGGGGGACATCTGGTCATCTACAAATCATGACTCTTTAGACTCTTGCATGCTGAAACACTAGAAACAAGATACAGGGTGAGAAAACAACAGGATAGATAACTGCGAGATACCTGATATGCTGCCAGGTTGATTTTTCCTGCATTTTAGGCCTAAAGGCAAATGGGGAGAGTTGTCCTTGCTTGGTTGTTTGAATTTAAAGGAAAGAAAACCTCATTTTTCTGACAACTTCCAGCAATTTTATATTCTCCAAGATTCTCCTCTATGTGTGGAAGGACTCAGTGATGAATCAAGAAACCAATTCATATATATTTTGTGGTTTCAAAGTCACTTAGGAAAGATGGATTGATGGATACAGACTACTGCTGTTGAACAGAAGATGAGAAAAAACTTTTAGAAGAGATCCCATGCCTCAGAAGAGCCTCAGTTCAACTGTCTGAACTCTGTGCACATAAATAATAAGCTTTCGTTAAAGCCCCAAGGCTGCTAGGTAAAAACTGCAAATCCTGATAAATTAGTTATAATATATGGTCTTCTGAATAGATGAGTACAGACTTGGAACTGAGGCATTTTAGCAGTCCATTAGCCATTTTCTTTGTCTTGAATTCAGAGGAAAAGCACATCAGTCACATAAGCAAAAATATATTCATTAAAATGGAAGAATATTTTCTTTGGAAGGGGCTTTGGAGAATGCTGCTGATATCAGCGACTGGTTGGCTGCCTGGCTATAGTGACAGGATTTTTTTTTTCAACTGCACAATCTTCTACCTCCTTTTTTTTTTACAAAAAGAAAAAAAACAAAACACAAAAATCTTAGAACTTTCCTGTACAACGTTAAGCAATGTGACTAACACTTCCCACATGTTTTTTGTTCTTTGTCTTCTGCTCTATTGAGGAAGAGATAGGTCCCTTAATAATGTATGATTTCATATTTTTGCTGCTGGATGTGTTTGTTACTTTAGGTTTATATTAGGTAAAGGCAGAGAAATTGCTTTTCACTTTTTTCCAATGCATGCAAAAACAGCTGGAGTATTTGGAATGCTTAGTTCTTGCAACTCTTTAACTTTCATAATTTCACACTCTTGCAGACCTGAATCTGTAACTCTAATTCACCATGTCTTGTAATCCCATTAATTACAAGCCAAATGGTACTGAATGCTACCTTTTACAAGAAATCTGTGAAACTGTTAAGAAGCTGGGCCAATCAAAACCAAACGAAACCCATGCCTTTTGTGTTCTAGATGCAAGATGAGGAAAATAGACATAAATATACTTCAAAATCTTATTTAGATGCTACTTCAGGCTGTTTGAAGTTTTGATGAATTGTGGAACTGGCTCAACAGCAGGTTGTTTGGAGTTAGTGCTTCTCTAGACAGTGCAGTTTCATACAGCAGACTTTACATAGCAAGTGCCAAGGTGTCTGATCTGCTTTTTAACTGGTCTGTTGTACTTTGCCACTATCATATAGAAACTGTTTCTGGAAGTATTTTGTGCCTGACATGTTATGCCATTAACTATCAAGGTAAACATATTTCCTGCTTAAACTACAGCAGGAGTCAGAAAGGGGTTTTAAAAAACTGTTCTGTCCTCACCCTTCTACCTGCAAGTTTGCATGGCTGCACAGCGTCTGTGCTTCAGAGACTGTCAGAGTTTGGCTTAATGTTTTAATTAGAATATTATTGATTCCTGAAAAGATATGAAAGACATTCCTAGGGTAGATTTTGAAAAGCACATTTGCTGGTTTTTTTTTTTTTGTTGTTGTTTGTTTGTTTGTTTGTTTTAGTATAATGGGAACTGCTGTTTTCCATGACAGATTTTTTTTTTTTTTTCCAGGAAAAGTGCTGCTTATGGTTTTGAACTACAGAATCAATAAAATGCAGTCTGAACAAATCACCAAATAGCTTTACATATTGAGTTGCTAAATCCATTCAGAAAATTTGTCTTGATAGATGTGCAGGATGTATTTTCAGAAATGTTAAATGAGATTTTAGTAGGGAAGACAGTTTCAAATGTCTGTGGTAGTACTATGAAGTGAGCACTGCTTCTTGTTCAGCGTTGATATCAATTGATCTCCATCCATAATAGTATCTGCCTTTGCAAGCCTGACTTCAGGATGGAAGGTTTTCTGTCAAAACCTTTAAATCCAGCTGGTCGCGATGAATAAACTCATGTGAATTCAGGTGTCTTCCCGACTTCTGTTTTTAGATCATATTACATGGATATTTAGGGAAGGTCTGTTAAACTACACATTAACCAACTACCACATCATTGCAAATATGGTGAGGGGGACACAGCTATTTTTCTCCAGAGTTTGCATTGTCCTGCTGTTCTTTCCATTACTGCCAGAATCTTTTCAGTCCCTACTAGTATACGACTCTTAATAGATTCTTTCCAGTGATTAATTTTCATATTTGTAAATTTGGTTGGTCACACACTTTTTATGTGTTCCTGTGACCCAAGGATAATACTTTCCTCAACATAAAATGGGAGGGTGGAGCTAAGTAATAGGATAACTTTTTTTTTTACAAAAAGGAATGGATTTTCAACTTCATCTGACAGAAGTCATGCCAAGGCACTCATCGGCTTTGAGTTAGAGGAACAGATCCCAATATACTCCAGACTGTCATTTTGAAAGACTAAAGTTGGATGAAATTCAGAAGCAACCAGTTCCTCACAGTTGTCTTTCTTTTATTCTTTTTGCTTACTGCACTGAGTGTTTTGGTATCCGTCTGAAGTGGTATTTTGAGTCCTTCACCTACATTTCATGCTTGCCTTCTATTTTAGACATAACTTCAGCACATTCCAGTTGGAGGAAAACTTTGATAACTCTTTTTACCTGGTGGTTGGGTCATTGACTAGCCTTAGGAAGGGATAGAGTCTCTTTTTAACTTTTGTATGAAACAAAAATTCATAGTGTTCTCACCGATAAAAATGAGTGATTTTTAAATTTTCTGATGACAAAATAATCAGTAAGAGTAACATCAGCCAGAAGTTTGTATCTCCTCCCAGAGTAAACTTTCCAAGCATTTGGAAACTTTGAAATTTTTCCCCAGTATACATCAATCTAAAAAGTTGTATGTCAGAGAATATACATTCCAACGTGCCATTCTTTCAGCAAGAAGCAAAGCATCTCTTAAAGAGCCCTGGTGGTCTGTGTATTACCCCTCCTATATAAGACAACAGTAGATCAGTGAAAGGAGATGGGATAAAATTCTATCCCACTTTATCCCAGTCAGCATTAAAGTTCCTGTTGATCTGTGTATGGTATCTTGTGTCTTAAACTATGTTTCTACATCTGTCATCCTTAAAAAGGGGAAAAAATTACCAAGTAACATTAGAGTTAAGATAAAATCTAGTCGCCATATAATGCAGAGCTATGCAGTATGGTATGCAGTGCAAACAGATGGTGGGCTCAAAGTAGCTGTATTTATTTAATCGAGCAGAAGTACAAGTGAAAAACGTTGTTGGAAGTTGAGACACTACTGTCTAAAGTGTGGAAAAACTAGGAAGTACCTGCATCTGGTGAGGAGATGGCTCTTCATGTTCTTCTTAAGTAGCTGAATTTTAAAGGCCTTGTTTCTATTTTATATTGCATGCTGTATGTTGTACGTACTGCAAAAAGTATTTATATTGTGATCCAGAAAAGTTCCTCTCTGAAGTACCAAAATTCAACACCCCTGTCCATCTCATAAAACAGAGAATTTCTGCTTTGTTTTCCATCAGCCTTTCTCAGCCCTGACCCTGTTCTATTTCTGACCATCAGAGTATGTATTCTAAGAGTCTGCATGCCAGGCAGTGGGATAGGAGTTGAGGAAGAAGTGACATTCAAAAAAGGGACTTAAAGTGTTTGAAGGAGACAGCCAGAGGAATGAGGGAAGAGGTGTTCCTTGCAAACATAGTTGGCCCTTTTGTAAATGTTGTCTCAGTGCATTAGAAGTGGCTTCTATGAGTTTTAGGGTGGATCTTAAAACAGTACATGCTTCTA
Organism: Tragopan temminckii; assembly: GCA_028571105.1. Taxonomy (NCBI): domain Eukaryota; kingdom Metazoa; phylum Chordata; class Aves; order Galliformes; family Phasianidae; genus Tragopan; species Tragopan temminckii. Next base: position 43,992,703 of record JAOWBP010002978.1, read on the forward strand.
GAAGAGATGACTACTGTAGAATGTCATCATAAGCCATTTGCAGCTTGAGACTAATTGTGGAGTGGCCTGTAATGCTTAAAGTTTGTTCGCTTTAAACTTCTGTGCTGTTGCCAGTTAGCCTAATTTGTACTGCTAGAAAATACAGCCGTTCTGTTCTATTACTTCCTAAACATGAATTTCTTTATTGAAATCATTGTTTCAGTTAAACTAAGATTGGTTAATGATAATAGGACTGCAGAAGTACAAATAAGTACCGTATTTTTAAAATAATAATAAGAAATCTTTAATTCTACTTCCTGTCGCTTGTGTCCTGGAGGCAGGAACAAAAGTTTTAAAATGCTTTCTTTAAGCAGCATAGAGACTGAACTATGTTTACCTGTTGTTTTATTTAATTTTGCAGGCATTATGGCTATATCCGCAAACCATCCATGTTTGCCTTTTCAGAATGTGATTATTGCTCATAAAATAGTTTTAATTGAATGCTTATGTCGTGAATAGCTTGTAGCATGCTTAAAACTACATGCCTCTATTTATGTGACTATTTATTTTTTAGAGCTCCCTGTATAACAATACTGGGAAATTACCAAAGGTTTTTTGTTATTCATCTGGGTGATTTTAAAAGATATTGCTGTAGTATTGGACTATTGGCATTGTTGCTTAGGAATTAAAACTTAAAAAATTATCCCTTCCCCCTTTCAAACAAAGCCACATCTAAAAAGGTCACAAAATTAAACACAAGTCAAGTAATCTCCTTGCTGTATCTGAGATTAACATGGACACAGATGTTTCAATTTATAGTTCGATCTGGCATAATATATACATTTAACAAAATCCTGTTTTGTATTCTTCTATAAACACTAATGTCTGATAAAAGCATGTTGGCCTTTCTGCCATCTACTTAAATCAGAAATCTTTGAGCTGTTGCTTACGAAATACAATTCTGACACTCAGAGTCCTAAATTAACTCTTTTGTCATTTGGCCACAAGTTTTCTTAGCCTTTTCCCTACTTTTCAAATGGTAAATCTGTTTGTGGTTTTTCTGAATTTAAGCTCTTGTGGATAATAATTAGACTTTTTCTTGCTGTTTTCAAGGATGAAATGATTCAACAATGTCATTACTACTCATTTCCAGGCCACACAATTTCTGAGATACCATCTGAGAAATTACTGACACTATTCATATACCATGACCATAGTCTTTGCATTCTGCCGCTGTTTGCCAGACTTTAGCCAACCTGTCTGCAAAGGTAAATGACTTTGATGTGATCAGAATCTTAACGTGAGGTTACGAATAAACAGACTTTGTCCTCAGATGCCATCTTTTTTGTCAGAAGGAGTTTCCTTTTTATCTACAAATATCATTATTTAAAATATGAACTGCATCCTCTGAATTACAGATGTCATTCAGAGATCAGATGATCTTTATATCCCAAATGTGAAGGTTTATTTCTTCGGACTGTGGGTATGCCAGGAAATTTTGCTTCCAAGAAGTAATAATGGATTTACTCTAGAAAACAATTAGGATAATTAGTATGACATAGTATAGCATCTACAAATGAAACAAGGCGCAATAACCAAATATCTGACAACCAAACTGAAAACTTGAGAATGTGGAGTATCATTTCCACACCCTTGAATTGATTTGGCACTTGTGGTAAGGAGGTAGGTAGTGCTGTATAATGTGGTTTTCACTTGTACTGGTTAATACATGGTGTATTGACATCCTGCGTTTTTGTTATCTTCGAAGTTGCAGGGTTTAATCTGGCAAGCTCTTCCTACTCTGTGCAGGTCTGTTGACCTTGGTTCCCATTACATTCAGTACTAAATGCAGTCCTTACTCCCTCAGTTATGATAGAATCACAGCATTTATGAAAGATTAATGAAAACTCATATTGCAAAAATGAAGTGAGGGAAGCAACAAATTGGTAAGTAATGCAAGAAGTATAATAGACTTGAAAATAAATAAACAAATAATAAAAAAGAATACATATAAAATTGCATGAAACCATATTTGCTTTGGTTTCTGGGAAAAATTAATCAAGGATCATTATTTCCCATGCTGCGTTGCAAAATGAAATATTATGTATGAATGTTATATGAAATATAACAAAGTATTAAGTATTACTTCAGTTGGCCTCTATTATCAGTTCACATTTTCATGAAGTGTGGCTCAAAAGCAGAAATTAAGGTAAAAAGGAAAGTAGTCTCACATCCATGTTCCTGTCCATCAACTTTAGTTTGCCCTGACAGAGTCCAAATCCAGCAGTAGAAATGTACAACTTGTATGCTTGTTCCAGGCCCAGTACTTAAATATCCATGGAATTGAGAGCTGTGCTGAGACAGCAGAATGTCTAGCAGCCTGACCACTGAGAAGGCCTTTGGAGGCTGGGGCTGAGGAGTGACAGGGGGATTAGACTTTCCCTCCCTCCCTCTTTTGTCTTTTTTTTTTTCCTGATTTTTTTTTTCTTTATTTATATTTTTTATATCTATTTTTTGAAAAATGAGAGTGGCTGAGTATTTCAAGTCAGCTTATATTTGGGCCAGTACAGTAGTTCTGGCTAAATTCATGGGAACGTCTAGAGCCTTAAAAGGATAAACTACAATGAGGTGGAGAAGAAAGCATTCAAAATTCATTCTGGCAGAAACTGGTTAATTAAGTCTGTTTAGCATTACACAAGGCTGTAGCTTGGCCAACCTACTATCTTTGTTAAATATGTGGCTTCCCAGGAGTAAATCTGGATGAAATGTTTTAGTATTGTTTAATTCATTTTATCATAGCAAAAACACAAAAACTGTGCGATTGGATATACTGAACCAAGGATAAATACCTGTTTGCATATTTTCCATGAACCTCTTTATTTACACAAAGTAAAACAATTATGGATAGGGTTGTTTATTTTAGATTCTGTTTTTAGGGGAAATTGAAGTATTTCTCTTTGTTGTGCTCCATCACCACCCTCAGATACAAACAGTAAAAACTGTATGTGATGTGTTAATGACAGTAATTTAAAAATATTGATTTTTAAGTAGAACAAGTGAAGGCTGTATTCAGTGACTCAGATGACTTGGATAAAATATCCCTCATATTCCTTCTAGCCTCAACAATGGGTGCTAGACCTAGGCTAATATCTTCAGATGTTATTACATGAAATAAATTTATTTAGGTCCATGGCAGTATTTTCTGACTGCTGAAAAATCTAGAGGAAGTCTTATTTTGGGTACCCAAATGGGCAAAAAGTGTGTATGGAAGACCTCCGAGATACAGAAGGGGGAATGTAGTTTTGAGGTGGAGGTGTTGGAGCAGGTCCAGAGGAGGGCCACAAAGATGATCAGTGGGCTGGAGCACCTCCTCTAAGAGGACAGGCTGAGAGAGCTGGGGCTGTTCAGCCTGGAGAAGAGAAGGCTCCAAGCAAACCTTATAGCAGCCTTCCAGTACCTGAAGGGGACCTACAGGAAAGCTGGGAAGGGACTTTTTATAAGAGCATGTAGCTACACATCAAGAGGAAATGGCTTTAGACTGGAAGAGGGTAGATTTAGACTAGATGTTAGGAAGAAATTCTTTACTGTGAGGGTGGTGAAACATTTGAAATTTTCTGTCTGTGCCAGTTGTGTGTTTTCTTCTACTTTCTTTGTGTAATGGACATCTTTACTCTGAGCACAGCACGTAAACAAACTTCTTACATTACTCTGGGTTGCTGTATGGGTGTATGGGAACTGCCAAATCACAGCCTGATTGACCACCTGAGACAAGCAGTGAGTCAGCCCTGGGAGCACAGATGAAGGTAATTCACCTGTGCTACAGGGAGGGGTGGAGCCTGGCTGCATCTCTCCTAGATCCCATTTAAGTGCTGACTGCCAGTGAGGAAGGATCTCTTCCTGAATATTGTTTCTTGGGGAGAATATTGTAAGCTTCCAACATCAGTAAGCATTTTCCATTTATTATCTTACTTGCGATAACCTTACTTAGCTTATTTTTTTTGTATATTTGGTAATTATAACATTTGTATATTCATTGATTATACAATGGATAAGAAAAAGGATTCAAGGTTCTTAGAGTCATAAGACTAATGGGAGCAATGTTACTGTTTAGTATTGTAAAGCTTTAACGTTAGCAATGGGAAGTTCAGGTAGATGTGTTGATTAACAGTTGTACATGGATCTCAAATATCTGTTGTTATCTTATTACAGTGTTGACCAAAATCTTGGCCTAGGTTACTCTTGATTTTACTCTTTCTCAGAGACTTCACTAATTTTATGTTTTAGTCCTTATTATTTTTGTTTTTCAATTAACTTAATGGTCAAGATAGGACAAAGAACTTTGAGTAAAACTGAATGTAGTAATATGTAAGTATGGAAGGTAATACAGAAATCAGTAAACCATTCTAGTGATGCTCAGTATTGGTTGCAAATGCAAAGACAATGAATGACCTCTCGGTCATTTTTTTCCATCTGTTTTTAGTACTCTATTTTTCCTTTTTCCAAAATGTGGTGCCTCAGACCTCATGTAGCAAGACTTCACTTTGGTAATTGATGAAACATTCTTATTTACTAGTATACATCTGTGGACCTTTTCGAGTTGTCATTCTGTTGCCATGCTTAGGACAACAGCTTGAGTTAAAGCCAAAGATAGCTTTGAATAATTTGGTATCAAGGTACTAATGAGCTCTGCAGACATTTCAAATACAGTTTTTCCCTCTTTAGCCAGGTGTGGCTTAATCCAGTCTATTTTTCCCATAAGCAATGTGATGTCCAATATATAACTTTCCACTCATGCTGCAAAGAACATTTCCGAAAGTTTTAAGTCATGCTTCTTGCAACACAGAAGAGGTTTTGCTGATTCCTCTTTTCCTCATGTCATATTACTGCCCATTTTTACCCTGCAAATTTGATGGCTTGGCAGTAAGTACTTTTTTCCTCTATATTTCCCATCATGAACTATGCTAATTTTCATATTCCAATTTATCCTTGTGTGTGTTCTCTTCCCTTAAAAAAACTATTTCTTCAGGATTTATAGTAACGGTTTCTTCTTATAAATTCTAGCTGTGACAACGTGAAAAAGTTATGTTCACATTCCAAGGAATTAAATCAAGGTTCCAATACAGCAGTAAAGGTACTGAAGTTCATTACAAATGAATTCATCAAGAATTCATTCTTCTTGATCAGTGTGCTAAGTGGAAGCATGTAGGACATCAAAAGGTTCTTGAATAAATCTTCATACAACTTGCTACTTCATCTTAGAGTGTGTGTACGTATTCTGCTCTTAGTCTGTTTGCAGGCACATAGTTAAGCTATAAGATTTCTGTCTAGTAAAATCCTTTTGCATATATCATAGAAGTTCTGTACTTTCCACAAATTCTAGGAAAAGTGTGCAACTTTTGCTTCAGTAATTCTGACTCGTTCCAGAAAGCATATTTTTTTCTGTGTCCAATTGCCAGGAAGTGTTGGTTCTGCTATTTTAAGATAGTTAGTAAGTTTGTTTTTTTTTCAACAAAATTTGAATAAGCTCAGTAAAGTGGTTGGTTTTTTTATATACATTCAGTATGACCTTTGTAACGCATTAATTTTCTTTAGTAATTATTCTGGTTAAAGTTTGGCTTCTCTAAAATGTCACCTACACTCACGGTGAGACTATTTGCTGTAGTGTGGCAGTGCTGTAGCATTCAATCACTTCAAGGGTAATGGAATTTGGGATTCTAATTTCCTCTTAGAAGGAAGTCTATGGGTTTTCCCTCAGGTCAAAGACATGCACTTCCACTTGTAATCTCAGTACAAACATATTTTTCATTGTGGCATCTGTAGTAGTTAAAATAACAAATTGAAGCAAACAAGACAACAAATTCTGTTGTGAAGTAAAGAGGATGGATGTGTTTTGAATATTTTCCCATTGGTGCTTCCTTTAGTCAGTAAAAGGGTTAAATCTACAAATAAGTTCCTTTCATTGCTTCTCTACCAGCTAAGGTGTCAATCCAAAATAAAAAATGCTTGGTTAGATAGACTGACTATTGAAGTCAGTATTTTCAGAATAATGAAAATCTGGAGTACATCTATATATTAGAAAATGTTTTTCCTCTGTAAGGAAAAGATCACCTGTTTTAAATAACAGGAATTCCTACCCGAGCAAAAATAACCTCTCACGGTGATTATTTTGTGATACTGCTAACACTTACAGTTTTTCCCAGAGATACAAGGTTCACACCTTGGAATTCATGGTGAGATATTTTTCTTTTGTTTTAATTCTGACTCTCAGTGATAATTCCACTGATAACAGAATGGCATAACCTTTCTTTGAGTGGAGAAACTTATTTGTGTTTCACTAGAAATGTTTAGTTAACAGAAGCACAAGAAACTAAACCACAAGATCTAAAAAGGGAAGTTTAAATGTATTTTTTATAGGAGCGGATCTGTAATAAAAACAATAAAACCCAGTGTTTAAGCTTTATAGAAATAATTTAATGACCAGCTGCAGCAATAAACACCTTTCCGTTTTGATTGGGTCTTAGCTCCTCTGTCCAATGATTAATTGCTTCATGAAAGACAAACACATTACATTATACTATAACATCCTGTTTTAAAGATTCCACTAGTGCAGTTTAAATGTCTTTGAACCTGTTCAAACTTGAAAAGGATTTGAAGGATCTTCCATTTATCATTACATCTTGCATATATTCAGGATCTGGGCAATAACTAGCCAACATTTCCTTTCTCATATTCAGCTTTGGCCTTTCTCACACTTATATTTAATTTAGGTAAAGCATAACATAATGTTGTGGTGTCACAAATTGTTTTTGTTGGAAACACCATGGAAAACATTGAATGAAGACTGTATTTCATATTAATTGTGGGAAAAATTGCAACTTACTAAAAAGTTGCGTAACTGGTTCCTGTGCAGGATGGACCATGTGTTGATGTTATTATTAAAGCCATACTCATAGCAGGTAACAGAACTGCCACGAAGACTGATTTCTTTTTAAATATTTTAGTTATAAACTATATTTTATCTGATAAATGGAATATTAAAAGTCTCCAATTCATCTGCTCCTATTTTTACACAATTAAGAATTGTGTAAATAATTTTTATGTGAGCTTCTTGTTGTTATCAAAGATATGTAAACTAACAATTCAGATTTCTTGAGGAAGGCAAAAAAGGAACTGTACATGACACTAGCATTGCTGTGCTAGAGCAAAGATATCTATCAAAAGTATGAACTTTTTTTTAAAATTTCATTTAACTTGGAGGTGTTGTAACCTCCATTTTAAAGTGTTACCCTGTGTTTTGTTACAGAATCACTGAATGACTTGAGGTTGGAGAGGACCTCTGGAGGCTATCTAGTCCAAACTTCCGCTCAAACAGGGTCACCTAGGGTGTATTGCCCAGGATCACATTTGGGTTTTTGAATATCTCCATCAAAGGTGGTACTCTACAACCACATTGGGCAATGTGCTCCAGTGCTTGGTCACTCTCACAGTAAGGAAGGTGCTTTCTGGTGTTCAGAATTAACCTTCTATGTTCTAGTTTGTTCCCATTGCCTCTTATTTTGTTACTGAGCACCACTGGAAAGAGCCTGGCTGCATCCTCTTTGAACCATTCCTTTGGATATTTCAATATATATTGATAAAATTCCATCCTGATAATTCCCTTCTACAGGATGAAGACTCCCAGTTCTCTTAGCCACTTCATATATGCTCCAGTCCTTTAATCATCTCAGTGGTCTGTTACTGGACTTTTTCCAGTATGTCCATTTCAAGCTTGTAGAGGGGAACCCATTAACTATTTGGAATGATTTTATGAAAAATCAACACAATATAGCACTTCTTCCTTCAATGATTTCTTGGATGTGGGTAGTGTTTAGTTACCATCCAGTCCCAGGAAGCTCCCTAGTCACACTGGCCACTGGGAGAAATATGTCAGGCTGTGATAAATCTCTCTGCTCATTACATGACCTGAAAGGAAAGGCTTTGCATTACTGTATAATAGCCTGTATATTTTTATTTATGCTTTTGTTTTTTTTTATAGTGATAAAAACAGTAAAGCCAATCTAAAGCTGCATATGTGTAATCCTCTTTTATCATGAACTTTATAAAATGAATCTATGTAGTTAGACTTCAACAAGACAAGTTGCACTCCATGTGTTCATTCCTTTACAGATCTTTCTGGAGCTTTTTTTTTTTTTTTCCTAGGTGTTAATCAGTGTGCCTGGGCAGATTGGTTACTATCCAGAAAAGAATTTACTGAGTTTTGATAAACATTTGTATCACTATTTGCACAAATGATCCTACTGGTTATGTTATCCTCTGTCAAAGAAAGTGTTAAAATCAGTAAATCTAATACTCTGGTTTTATCAGTGTTTAGTTTTGTATGTTAGATCCATGACCTTTGGGAAAATAATTTGGAGATATTTTTGGGAAGGTGTTCTTTATTTCAGTCTTTGTTTTATATCCCTCCTATTTCAGTGAATTGATATTAAAAAATCTGCGACTTTCAAATTTAGAAAAAATTGATGCTTGTTTTAAAATGTCAGTCATATGAAACTTTTAGATTTAAGAAATCTACATGGGTACGTACACCTGTAGTATCTCAGTCCTTGCTATTAGTCTTCTCTCGGGTGCTTTTCATGTTTTTGAGACTTCTCAGAGTATCAAGAATAGCAAACAGTTGCTTCAATTTTTTTTAAATATTTATTTCAGTAGTTCTAATTATTATAAACATGTCTGAATCTGCATCCATGAATCCCTACTGCACAAGGTTGTTGCAGATTCATCCACTTAATAGTGTGAGACCATAGGAGTGCAAAGTAATTGTATGTTTTGAACTGATACAGAGAATGCTTAAAACAAACATTCATTGCAGGAAGAACTCTGCTCAGTAATACATGGAAAAGATGGAAATATAAATTGACAGCACTCAGTTCAAAGATCTTTCAAAATAACTTCTATTTGTCTATTTTAATATCAGCAGCTACAGTAAGTATAACATAAACATGACAGGTCTGACCAGGAGCCGGCCAGATGCTGATGTGAAGGACGGGTCCTGCCCCTGAGGTTTTACCAGGAATTCTCAGAATGCTAGAAGAAAAAACTCTTCATCTTCTTGCAGTTCCCAGCTTCCAGTTTGGGGAGGGGAAAAAAAAAAAAAAAAAAAAACACCCATCTACCTGAAGACTACTTCTAACTTTGTCCAGGACTGCGAGTGTCCTTTTCCACTTATTTACATTCAGTAAAGCTCAGATGTAGCATAGGATGTGGGCCAGTTACTGCAGTATTGCAGAATACTGTTAGTCCATCCGATGCTTTAGAGGAAGACAACCCCCTCTCTTTCATTCCTTCATAATGCACCTGGCCAGTTGTGCAATGCTAACCAATGAACAGCTGCTAACAATGAGGAAATTGTGCTCATAAGAAGTAGCTCATGATCTGATGGTTATTCTCTTGGGAGAAATTGAAACACTAGGGACTTTCTTCTTGCCTGGATTTTTTTTTTGTTTTGAGTTTTTTTTCTTCACTTGAAATAGTTGTCTCTGTACTGAATTAAACACTTTTATCTTCACTGTTTATGACTTTGTGGAACTGATTTCTTTAGAGGGAATCCATTTCCCCATAATTTCCTCTTCACCTCCTCTGTTTCCCACTCAACCCCCACCCTGTTCATCTGGGAGGATTAAGGATTTTACAGCTGAGAAACAGCTAGGCATTGGGATTGCTATTTATAGTATGATTGGTAACTTTTTCTAGCAATAATATGTCTGCATTGATGTTACCTAAATGTGTGTGTGAATGGGGTGTATTTTACAAAAAATGTGTGCATGTAGTCTGTAATCAGTATATTCTGTAAAGGCATTCCCATTTACCGAGTGCCCTTCCAACAAACATCTTGTAGTACTTTGGGGGGGGAAAAAAAAATTTAAACCAAACAGGATATGAAAATTCAGTGCCAAAGAGCCAAGTCTTTTTAGGCGTGAGTGAAATTTAGCTAATAACATAAATAGTTTCATCTATGAAGGGAAGTCAGTTCTCTGGACTAGAGAAAATAAGCAGAAACGTCTAAACTCTGATGTTGTTTTAATTTGAGAAAGTCTGCCATCCTTCACAGCCTGAGTTAGACATATGCTTCTGGGAGAGCAGTCAACGGAATCCATATAAATAATGTAGTGAATCATTTTCTTCTTTTAACTGTGAGATTCTTGCATCGGCTTGTGTCTTCAATCTGGTAAAATCTTCTAAGCATAAACATTCAATTCAGAATGGCTAGACAGGAGTTACAGAAGTAATGAGCAGTACTTCTACCAGTCTAGGTCTATGTAAAAGTTGCTTACAGTATTTTTTTAATAACTTCCGTTGATTTGGATGCTATCAAGGAGCTATTAATTTATAAGCTTATTATATTGGTATGTATTTCTCTGTAGGCTTCTCTGTTTCATCATGAGAAGGATCTAACTGGAATACTCTGTCAGTTTCATTTCTCATATTAAAATATTTTTTACCAGCTCACTGCATTTCTATATTGGCATAAGCTAAAACTTCTGGCTTGAAAGTATGTCCTGTTATAATACAAACAAATGTGTATGCTGTTCTGTATGAAAATATACAAAAAAGGATGATTTTCAAAAATCTGGCATAGTTGAAAGAGTTTTCATGAATGGATACAAAGCAAGTGATCAGTACCAGACGTTACTCATTATTGTATTTAGCAACGGTCATGATATTTAGTAGAAAATCTATTAGGATTATTTCAAATACAACTCCTTTTCACTGTTCTTCATTTTGAAATAGCCTACAACCCTCAATGAGCAGAAAATTGAATAAAATTTAAGAAGTTTACTCTCTTTTTACTTCATTCTGTAATGAGGGAGGAGGGATACCACTTGAAGTTGTGCTCCAAAGCTTGTCAGTGGGATATCAATCATAGTATGGCCTGGGTTGAAAAGGACCACAAGGATCATCTAATTTCAGTCAATGATAGATGGAAGTCAACTGAGTGGGCAGCCTGAAGTTCCTGATATTGTGCTCGCAAGCTGAATTTCTGTGAATTTGCTTGTTCCTATGACTTGTGAACCTGTGTGTAGCCAGTCCTGAAATAACTGTGAACACTTTATTCAGAAGCTTGCACTAAATCTGACAAACTCCTCCATAATTATGTCCACAGATCACAATATCTGAAAGTATTCCTTACAAAAAACAGACTTTCTTGCAACACCTCCAGCTGCCTACAAAATTGGAATTTCTGATCAGATCAGCAGAACCTAAGAATATCTTGCTGTGACCAAGCAAGCAAGGACTAAAACCTAAAAATAAGCATCTTACGCCTATCCCTGTTGACATGATTTGGGCCAGTCACAGAGAAAGCATTTGAAGCCTTGAAGAAGTTCTGGCCTACCACATAGCTGATGAAAAATAATGAAGACCATCTGGCCTTCATAATAAGTGAAATCATCTATGCCAGCTTCAGAGAGGGCAGTGTTCCATCACTGCTAAGCATGCAGCAGTCTAGCCAACTTTAGAATATGTACATTTCTTGCCAGTGTGCTCATAGTTTATACCCATCCTTTGTCCCATCTCATCTCATGTTCAGTCTTTGTTTTAGCAACATTATAGTGTAGTTGATGGCAACTCATTCTCTGTAGTACTTTGATTCTCTTTGAACAACTATGCAGCAAGGTGGCAGAAATTCAATTATCACTAGATAAAATACAAATGTTCAATTTCTTATTGCTAGATTTCTCTTCAGCCTTTGACTGATTTAAATGCATAGTGTATTCACAGCCCATGCAGGATAGTACAACATAAACTTAGTCTTTGGGGAGGTAAAATAGCATTTCAGTGACTATGTCTTTTGCCTCACCTGGATATCTTTCTGACATCTTTGTTACCCAGAACTTTCCAGAGCAGCTGAACTCCACAGAAATGATGCTGTACGATTCAAGTCTGCACTGGGAGTTAGGTACAGTGTATTTCTTTTTAAATATTATTAATGATAATATATGTGAATTCTAGTGATTTAAATGAATACTCGTAATTTCATTATGGATTCGTTATAGAGGTTCACATCTAGTCATATTCTACTCTGATGGGTAGAAATACTTTGGAATTTTCAGTCAGAATTCACTCTGCAAATACTGCTAGCCAGTGAGGAAAATGCAATTGTTATTTTTGTACTGAGAATGCTAGTGCATTTGGTGACTTTATCTGCTTCCTGATATATATATAT
>JAOWBP010002978.1:44005004-44026650 GCA_028571105.1 Tragopan temminckii
GAGAGACTTTTTCTTTGTCACAGTAGAGCATAAAACCCCCAACATCTTAATGAAAAATAAAGATGGTCTAAATCACTTCAGTAATAATGAGGTTATATATATATATTTTTTATTTTGGCTTGCTTATTTGTTTTTTTTTATTTGGAAAACAGTTCACTACTGAAGTCATCTTTAGGTAGTTTTGGAAGGATGACATGGTCGGGATTCATACTGAAGGATTAAACTTGGGATTATAATTATTTGTTAAATGTATGTTAATTCCCATAGCTTCCTGCATACAGAATGGAAATAATTAAGCCTTACCAAATAGCAACTAACCCCCTGACCCACTTTTCATCTTGATGTGGTTGACATGAGCCACTTTTTTGTCTTCAGTATTCCTACTTGCAAATTTTTCTTCTTCATGGGTCATTCCTATTGTATTCATCTTCCTGATCTTAATTTCCTCAAGAGCTCATATTAAATATATACTATGATTTGGTATATTTTTTCTGCCCTGTAAAGGCACTTTTACATATTCAAGCTTGCTAATCTTCACTGCTCGTGCAGTTAGACCCACTGAAGTCAAGGAAACTGCTTATGTCAATAGGGGCATGCAAAATCGATCCTTAAATATCCCAAGGTATGAAATTCAATCTTGTTAGCACAAATTTGTTTGGGGATTTTATGTGAGAACCTCTATGCATCTGTCTAATCCCTAAGGCTTTTACATCATTTCTCTGAATTAAGTTAGTATAATCCACACATTTTTTTCCCTTCTCTCTTTTGTATCATGGGAGAGTGTAGTATTTTACTTAGGATAATTTTAAAGATCAATCTACAGCAAGTCTCCTGAAAGAACTGCATAGTACAGTATACTTACGAGTATTTTGGAAAAAAAAACAAAACAAAAAAAAACCCATCTATTTGGTCATTGCTATTAAAATAAAAGGATCTCCTCAAGAAATTGATGATGAATTTTGAAGATTGACAGGAACCTAGCACCTCCTTTAAATTAAGTATAACTAAAGGCCCCTCTGCATGGCAGAGGTGTTGAAGTGGATGGTCTTGTAACATCCCATTGAATGCAAACAGTTCTATCATTCTTTGTAATCTTGAATTGTTTGCTTGAAGCAATGTAACTTCAAGGATAGACATCAGGAACTGGCTTCTAATCCTCTTGACGTGAGAGGTAAAATTTTTATTGACTTTTTACTAAGCAGACTTGATTTTTAGCCACTTGAAGTTGGCATGATTTTAAAATACAGTTAAGTAAAGCTGCCTAAGAGATTGCACCACTCCACCACACAGAATACCTCTCTGGAAAGCTTTGGAAATCTGTTGAGTAATGGTCAACTTACAGTGATTTAACATATACTTTTGAAGCAGTTACAGAAGGTCGAGAGAAACAATGAACACTGCTAAGAGAAGACTTTAACAACTGCCCTACATTTGTGATTGGAAAGGAAGAAGTGTCAGTTGTTGGTGAAAAGACAGAATTCTTGAGATTTTTTCATAAACCTTATCATCAGGTGATATCATCATACAGTCACAATCTTTGTTTTGTCTCCCCCAAAGGATCGGGATTCATCTTACAATTTTCTCTTGAGGTCTACTTCAGCCAAACATTTGCTCTGTTTTAATTCACATACAAGTTAGAGAATGAGCCATCACTGAACAGATTTTGAGATACCGATCTGGCAACAGTTTACCTCATTTCTCATTATTTTCCTGTCATTTTGTTATGATGTGTTTTTAAGAACATCCAGCTTTTTCTTGCAGGAAAACCATTTCCTCATGCAAAGTAGAGCATGCAGACCTGATTTATTTCTCATTTCAGCTGCAAGTATGTTGATTTGTATTTAGTAGAGTTAACATCTTTTTTTCTTTTTTCCTTCTATCTGTATTATAACATGGTCTGTAAGACCAGACTGGCATTCACAGTAGTACACACGAAAATTAAGGGGAGGGCTGTGAGAGAGAAGAGAATTTTGTTCCGTTTTAACACCATCTATAGGATCCATCTGTAAGTTTAGACTTTGCTGCTCATACACACTCCTTCAGAGGGAAGTATTCACCATGCTCGCTTATTCTCCTCTGTGCAATACCAGTCACTTACTCTCTTAGTCTACAGTCTCTGTTTAATCTAATACTAAAGGGATTGCATGCTGTGGTTGCTTATCATAGCAGAGAATTAGATTTAATGGTGTAGAAGCCCGTTCCCTCTGTTCCACTGAACAGCCCTTTTTTGTCAGATGTGTTGAGAAGACCATTTTGCTTTATGTAATAAACGTCTACTGCAATGTTCGCTGCTATTGCATGGTGTAGGGACTGCTCTGCTTGTTATATCATCTTCCAGTGTGCTGGTTTTAAGTTTCTTAGGTCTCATAGAGGGAGAGCGGGTTCCTGAGTGTTGTGGTTTAAAACAGCAAGTGACCAAGCACCACACAGTTGCCCACTCCCCAACCCTTCCAGTGGGTTGGGGAAAAGAACGAAAACAAAACAGAGCTCAAGGCTGAGACGAAACCACTCACTAAGATAGAGAAAAGGAAAAAAGAAAATAATTATGACAGATATATACACTATATAAATGTGTGCAACAAGTGATAAACAACTGCTCACCACCCACTGACCGATGCTCAGCTAGTCCCCACGCAGCAAAAGAAAGCGAGGAACTCTCACCTCCTTCAAAACTCCTTCCTCTTGACGTTGTATGGTGTGGGATATCCCTTTGGCCAGTTTAAATTAGCTGCCCTAATTCTGTTCCCTCTCAGCAACTTGGGCCCTTCACTGAGAATGGCCTTGGCTTTGTATGATACCACTTAGCGGCAATTATAAACATAGGTGTGCTACCAACATCATTTTTCTCCTAGAACCAAAACATAGCATCCTGCCAGATACCGTGAAGAAAACAATTTTATCCTAGCTGAAACTGAGACATTGAGGACCTGTAGGCTTTTGGCCATAAAATGCTCATGCCTACTGATATTTTTCTAGGAAATGAAAAAGAGACCATCTCTTAGAAGAGTATGCTGGTGGCAGTTTCATGTGTCTGAATACTCACTGTCTTCAAAACGTGACGGTTTGCCACTCAGATTTTCAGATTGATGCATCTCCAAGTATTCCCCAAAATACTCAAAAAAGAAACTTTTCTGGATTATTGGTTTCAAAGGATGGGCTGATATTCCTCTTCTAGCTATTGTTTACTTCTTTGAACAATGTTTGGTTTCCCACTGTTGGACATGCTATGCTTGCTGTAACGATAATCTGAGTATCTGTGATCAGTTTCTACAAGTTTTTGAGAAATACTAATATGCAAAAAGAAAGGAGGCAAATTTATTTATGTGGGTAAAGAATTAAGACAAGTGTCTGAATTTTAAAATGGTGGGGTTTGTTACAGCTTAGACTGTTAATGCTTTCAGTCCTTCTGAAGTTTCTTTTACTTCCACATGGAAAATACTTTCCCTGTAAACAGAGGTAGACCTAAACCAAAGTGATTGATATCAGTGTTTCTCACCTGTGCATTTAGTATATAGAAATGAAATCTCGAACAGATTTTTTTCAGATGTATCTGTCACTGAAAGTTGCTCTGTTTGTGCATGGATTTTATTATTTGTCTCCTGTAGTTAGTTAAGTCTAATAATTGTTTTGTTCTTCTTTCCATTATTCTACTTATTATTTCAGTATATGGAGGGCAGTGGAGTTTTGTCCTAATTGCAGTAAACAAAAGACAAATGCTGAGAGTTGAAATGATGCAGTGAATGACAGAACTGGATCCAAGTAAGCCATTATTGTACACTTAGAGGTATGTTGTTTACTTTAAGGCTAAGGGGTTGCATGTTAGCTCTTCAGCTGTGATTTTTAGGAGAACTTCTGAAATTGGCATTTGCTTTTGCAAAGTAGCATACATTAGAGGAGTTAAAAAATGAGCAATTAATAGATCTAGGACATGCTACTAGGTATCACACATTTTCAGGGTATTTTTCCAGAACTAACTAGAGAGCACGTAGGTCAGGAATCTGGTAGGAAAGACTACTCCATTCTTTGTCTTCCTCATTGTTAGATCTCATCTAAGGATTATCTTTATGCAAAGTGGTTTTATATTTGGAGCTCTGATGACTTGAAGACTTCTGCCAACATGTACTTAGCTGTCAGTGCATGCAATTCAGAGAGGGTGCTCAGCTCCTGGTGTGGGGTGCAGCTGAAACCACCTGTGCACCTCATGCATTGGAGAATGGGACTTAAAAGTGACATTTCTTCTCCTGTCCCCCAGTATGCTCCTTCAAGCACAGGGAATCTTGCCCACCAGCATAAGCTAGGTTTCTTTTTCTTTCTCATCACTAAGTAAAACCACAAGCAGAACTGCTCTATTCAAGGAATGCTTTTGACACCTTTCTTTCAAGCGAGACTACAGGAAAAGTAAAGCATCAAGCACACCATTCAGCACTGTGAATTTGTAAGAAAATTTGGAAAAAGCCATCTTACTTCTTACAGGCTTCCTTTTTTATAGCTTTTTATGGGGTTCAATATTGTGATATTTCGAAGACATTTTAATATACAGGCAGTCACTTGTACTGGCGTGAGAATACAATACGTATGATCATATATTGACAAATAGGTGCAAGTTAGATTATGCAGAGGGAAGAATTTGATATTAAAAGGCATTCTGGGTTTTAAATATTAATGTTACCAGTAGGCATTATATTCTCCAGGATTCAATTTACAGCAGTGTTTCTCTTTGCACTGTAACACCAGCCTGAGTTGAAAATTATCTGGATATTCAGAAATTATTTTTGGTCTCCTTCAGCCTCCTGACTATCAACAGACTTGTAATTACATACTCTTTTTTTTTTTTTTTTTTATGTGTGGTGACCCCTAAGCTATTTATGCAGAATAATTTTGAAACTGTGTGCTAACCTTTTAGGCTTTGGATGTATTTGATGTGCTGACAGATGTGCTGTGATACTGGAGGTGGCAGGAGCCATAGGCTTGTAGACCTCGGCTTGGCCCTTTGTATGGTCTGTAACACGCCAAACACTGAAAACCTGCTGTCATGTGGGTATGCGAGTATAAAAACATTGAACGTTCATTTCCTTGTTGATTCTGAAAGGGCCAAGTATGTACATGATAGTTCTTTTTCTTGGGGTCAGTTATTGGACAAAGTATTCAGTGTCTCTGAGAGATGGCTGATATTTTTCAAGACAGGCTTTAAATATTGCTACTCACTGCTCTGAAAGACTTACTAATACACTCATCGCTACGTTAGTCTTCTGGGAACTATTCATATGGGGGTTACTTGAGCAGTGTCAAACTTTTATGAATAGTACATGTATTCATTTTGAATGGAAGGTGCTCTCTGGCATGCTCCCAAAGCACGAAACATATCAAAACTATCTTCATTTATTTGCAGAATCAACCATTTAAAAGCATGGGTTCCTTACTGTCCCGTACGCTGTATGCTCTCGCAGTCCTCGACTCAGTGAAAATATCAGTGAAGTAAGCAAGTTGTACAAACTTCAGGATATCATCAAAGCATGGAAAGGACCAAATGAGTGTTCAAACAAGAAAAGTTGTACTCCAGGCAAAATTCAAATACTACATCAGCTGTATTCCTCTTGAGGCCAATAAACGTCATTTAAAAATGAACTGGTATTTGACACTTTAGGGAGTTGTCCTCTCTCTGAGTATATTCTAGTGCAGTGTGACCATTTAGGGCTGTTCCCATGTATGAATATGTTTGGCATTTGAGAAATAGCTTTTATATTTGTCTGGATATTTATTAGCAGTTCTTTTTCGCATTATTTTGAGATTCATATCTGATATTAAGTTTGGACAAGCTGTCTTGGATGATTTTTGTTAAACTAAGTTGCAGAACGGCTGCAAATGCTGCTTTTTCACATTCTTACCAGATCACAGATTATTCCTGTCACCATATCTTTTGACAGAAAAGAAACAGTAAGTCAGCCACTTACTTACGTTGGGAGAAAAGAACATTTGCAGCATTTCCCTCATTGCTGAAAGAAATAATTCCTCCCTTGTTTCATGAAATCTTACTGCTTTTGCAACTTTCAGATTTACAAAATAAAACGCCTCTGGAGTTTTTCTCAGCAAAATACTTTGGTGGGATTTTGAAAGGATGCAGTAATTTGTTCAACTTTCACAAGAAAAAGTCCACGTGCACTTATCCTTTAAGTCAGAACAACTTTCCAAAGATTGGTGTAGCTTTGCCAGCTGGTCTTCATTGACCGATACTGCTAGAAGACAACACCTCGGAATGAGGCTCATCTGCACATAAAGTCAGAAGCATTTTTGCATGCATTTGTTTCAGAAAGGCCTTTTCTTTTTAATTATCTTTATTTGTTCCATTCTTGCAGATCTTTTTCAAACAGAACTGCTTGCTTGTGGTTTCTCTGAGTTCGCTTTCCATTTGATTTCAAGCTCATAGTCTGTAACTGACGATCCATGATGATTCATATCTGTAGTGTCATGTATCATCCAATGCCCCAACTTTTCTTAAAAGAGGGAGAGAAAGTAATTTGTGTCTGCCATTACAAACTCTTTCATTTTCTGTTTTCCTAAAGCACTTGGTAAAAATACAACTGATCAGTGCAGTAGGTGGGTGTTGAAAAGTTGGAGGGAGAATGATACACCGATCAGTGCCACCTCATTCCTGCTCTGTTCCTGTGCATCAGTTTATGTGCCACTGCTGGCCAGTCTTTCTTGTAAGTAGGCCTTTCTCTCAAGGTCCTACTCCTTGCCCAGTTTTCTGTAATTTGTCTACACAGTCATTGCTTTTCTCATACGCAGCAACAGGATAGCAACTATGGGCCTTGCCTTGTTTAAACTGTTGTGGCTATTCTTGCTCTGAAATGTCATCTCAGCACTCTCAATGTCTCTTATTTTCAGTCTGCTTGAAGTGCTTTTTGTGCCTCGCATTAAGCCAAAAACAATTCTTTTGATACTCGACTCCATAGATTACTGACAGCCCAGTTCTGCTTTCCTTTCTGATGTTATGTAACACTATACCACTCAAAAATTCTATTTCAAACGTGACTGCCAAGCATGGATCCTGCAGCCATAGCCATGTGAAGCAGAGTTCTGTTTCACAAGCGGTCCCTTTGAAGTCAGTTGAGTTACACATGCTTACATCATGTCTGAACTTGGCCCACTGTGTTTACAACATGCATATTTGATATTGCACAGTGGGTGTACATAGCTTTCAAAATAATAAAATCTTTATTACTTTGAGGAGTGTGCACATTAAAGAACAGATTTTCACTTACACGAAGGCTCCATATACTCTGCTGGCTATGCAAATAGCCTTAAAGTTAGCATAAATTCAACTAAAGGCCCACAGAAAATCCGTTTTCACAACCAAAGTTGTGTAAAATAGTGTTGCATGTAAACTGAAATACAACTTTTCCCAAAAGAATTATTTTAATTTTGAGGCAATATTTTCACATTTCTTTTTGTTTTCCAGTGTTTTTTGTTGTTGTTGTTCCACCCCCCCTCCACCCCCCCCAGTGGAAATAGCCATTAACTTTTTCTTATTTTTATTGTATATTACACCATCTTACAGTAAATCTTTTATGATGAGCAGCTGACCTGTTTTATCCCCAAGAGTTTCAAATCAAATGTTACCTCTTTTTCTAGTTAGCCGTTTTTCTAGCTCATGAGACAGTAAAAAGTCTGCTTATTCCTTGAATCCCTCTGAAGAAGTAAAAGCAAGAAGTGCTAAGCCAAATACATGATGTCAGTTGGAATATGTTTTGTTTGGGCTCATGGTTTGTAACATGCATACAAACTTACTTTGCATATGTAAAAGGTAGAGGTGGACTTCTGTGTCTAAAGCTTCTCCAATCTGTTTTTTTTTTCTTTGCTTTCAAGCTCCAGCTCTGATCCAGCTGCATAAATAAGACTACAGAAACAATCTCCTTCAGCTTAAGTTTCTGCATATAAAATAATGAAGAGTTAGAAGCAGTATAAAGGTATTAGCTGCTACCTTGCAAGGAAGTGTTACTGTACATAGATCACTTTGTATTTAAAACACAGGACAGGAGCTTAGGGAATCTGGATCTATATCCTAACTGCAGCAAATTCCTTGCCTCACTTTTGATAATCTGCATACCTACCTACTGATCTGTCTGTCTGTCTATGTGGTTATCAGTCCGTGTAGCAGAAGTGTTGTGAGAGTAGCACCACTTACACTTCCAATATAAGGATCTGCCTAATGGTTGTAAGAAACTTCTAGGGTGGGAAAAAAGTATTTTCTGCTATTATTACAAAAGTCCCAGATTTTTTATGTTATTCACCCGCAAGAGAAAGAGAAAATGGCTGTTGGAAATCTCAAGGGAGAATACATTTATATGAAATCTAGCTATATCTGTACAGTCATGTTCAAAGACAATTAAACAAGTAGATTTCCTGTTTTGGCATAGGGTATTTTGTTTCTTTTTAACAGAATAGTATCATATTTATGCAGTGGAACCACACAGAGCTAATTTACAGCTTTCCAGTATGATTCCTGAATGCATCCTTCTCATCTTCTTCCTTTTTCTTTTTAACTGCGAAAATAAGCAGTGTATTGGAAATTTTTCTTTATGTCCTGTAGGCTACACTTAACCACTGATGTTTTGGTAATTTGTGTTTTTAATGGATAGAGGGTTTTCCTTCTGGGTCATTTTCACAGAACAACTTAGGTTGTCCAAACATATTCTGAAATACATCAGAGATTATGATTTCAAAACATGCATGCCTACGGCCAAAGTATGAGTAACACATGAAATTTTGTTCCATTCCATGAACAAACCACTGTTTTGTGGTATAATACAAAACATATCTAAGCAGTTTAGATCACTATCAGGCATTACAACGTTAGGTTTTCTATTTATGTGACTACCCAAAGCTCATTAGAAGCTCATTTTGTAGCTCTAGGGAAGTAAGAATAAAAAGCAGTGAAAAACAGTACATTGTATTCTGTTCTAATTATACTCTATTTACTATACTTACTAATATATATCAAGTGTATAATTTCATAGTTGCAGTGCCTGACTTCCCAAACTTGCGAAGTCCAGAATTGTTCGTAAAATGGTTGTGAATGCAACTTAGCTGTATGACTTTGGTTGCATAGACAAGCTGGCTATTTATGCATGCATACTGGTTGCTGGTCCCTTTGTGCCACTGAGCACCCTTAAAGCAAATTCAGGTTCCTATTTTCCACCTGCTTTCAGGCCTGCAAGGAAGCCTGCAGTTACCATGCTGAGAAGGATCATCAGGAGGGAACTGATGGTTCTGAAATCTCAGAAATAATTTGAAAATGAATAAACTGTCAGATTCTGGATGTGGATATTGACTTCTCAAAGCTACATTCTGTCTGGGTCAGTCTTTTTAGAAAAATTGCAGCAGTTGTCGTGCATGTGGTGGTTTCATGTCTCAGTTAGACCAAATTTGTGCCTGGTGGGCTGGTAAAAACATTAATGTATGAGAGTGGGATAGATAGTAGAGCAAGGAGTGGGAGCGGGAGGTGTCCTTTGTAAAGGATGATATTCTTAATTGTTGTTTTTTGTCAAGTTTGTGGCTCTTTTGAAATGTTGGTCTCAGCTTTTAGTGAAAGGATGAATGCAGAACACAGACACACACAAGTAGTAAAGCTTCTGTAGCTGAGGGCAGAGAGAGAGAAAATAAGTCCAGTCGGTAACAGAAGAAGCAAGGTTTTGGACAATCTAGATAAAAACAGATGATAACATTCACCTTTCTGTGTTCTCACCTCTCACTGGAAATGATTTTCAATAATAAAAGGATATGTTGCATAAACCCAACCAAAAACGAGTGTTTACAATTTTTTCATAATGTAAAATTAATGAGCCATTCTCCCAGTAGTAAAAAGCTTATCCCGGCTGTGCGTTAGTGGGTTATAAGCTCACTTCACAGATGGTTGAATACACAAGGCTGAAACACACCCAAGACATGCACTGGATCATAGTGAGGCACACTCAGTCATGGCTTACACAATAAGGAGTGTTTAACAACATTCCTGTTTGTGCAACAAGAGAATATTTAACAGCATTCCTGTTTGTACAGCACTTTAAAATAAGATATGTAAGCTTGTTCTTCTAACAGAACGTGTGCTTTAAAATAAAAGCTGTGCATGAGAAAATTCCTTCAGATCCAGAAAGCAGGAATCTCCTATTCATGCTCTTTGCGTAACGTGGTACAGCAATGAAATGAAAGTACCATGTAGTAGACTGAAAGCAATATGCCTGCTCCACAAAATAAATGTCTGTTTATTAGTTTATTATACAACCACAGATAGCAAGAAGGCAGCACTAAATGAAACCGCAGATACTTGTCCCCAAAATAAGGGTGCTTTCACTTCTGTGATCTTTTCTTATTTATTGTAATTAGCGAGAAGCTCTGCTTTTCTTCATCTTTTGCCCTTTTTCAGGTTTGCTGTTATGCACCTTGTTATAAATTCCTTGGCTTCCAAGCAAAGTTTTATGGGCGTTGAGTATTGTGTTTAAAAATAAAAATTCTGAAGACCCATATGTTTTGAGGTACAATTCCTTTCCTCAGAGGGTATATAACACATAAAACAAAAAAGCCTATTTTATAATGGAAATCTGAAAACAATCAGTGAGTCTCTTGTTCAAAGTAACACCGGGTTTGCTTTAATTTTCAACAAATTCAATTTTCTTTAAAGTGCCGTTTATATGCCCATGTTGAATTGTAATAGTTAGCAGTAATTTATTGGGGATATTATTCCAAGATTTTTTTTTTTTTTTTTTTTTGTCTTCTAACTTTGACCCTAGAGATATGGTAGAGGGGAAAAGGAACGCATGGTGCAGTATGACACAATGTACAGCGCAAGAAAAGGAGCATTGCAGCAGTAAGGTTATGTGGCAGATTGATTGCATTAATTCACTTTTTTTTTTTTAACAAATTGGAAGTGATTTTTTTTTTTTAATACATGATGAAATTACCGTCTGTTAGTGATTGCTTTTTCTGTTAAGCTATCCTCAAAGCCACTGATTTTTATGTGATTCTAGGAGAGGGTCGCTGTAGCCCAAAAAATTGAGCAATTTCATCCCAATTCAATACTCATAGTAGCAAAACTCCACTGTGAGCTTTGGATGACAGCAGTAATAATGTTCTTTTTCTACTTGTTCCTCTCTATAAGCTAAGATCTCTTTGATAGATCTTGGGAATTTCTTAATGCTTTTTGAATCTGGAGGTACCTCTTTTCAGGCAGAGCCTTGCCGTTATTTTCTTGAAGAATTAAGTTTTTAAGACTGTCCATGTTTTCACAAAAACTAATTCAATAACAACAAAAGATTTCTAAGCCTTTCAAAAGGTTCTATTGGGCTGTATTTTTTTTATTTTTATTTTTTATTATTTTTTTTATTTTTTTTTTTTTTTGCCTCCTGTAGTATGAGCTCTGATGTAAAACTGGAGGGAAACTGGTATTTACAAATCGAACTGCATCAGGACTTATTGCCATGTTTTCATAGCTAAGTCTCAAGAGGCGTTGATTTAAATGATGAGGTTATGCATCTTCTGCCCCTAACCTTCATTGTGTGAATGGTAGTGAGGCCATTCAGCGCCTCACTGAAGTGAAGTTGAAATCTCATATCTGAAGTCAGCCTTAGCCTTTTTATAAGTGAGACTGACCAGACACAGCTATTTTTTTCTGTTACTTTGAGATTTCTTTGCTCCGGAAGACGGATCATGTTGATATTTTGTTAACATGTTATCAGACGGAAAGAGGGTTATTGGAAATCTGAGAAATACTTTAAACATGCTGAAAATCACAGATTGAAGAGTTGATCCTAAAAAACCCTGTACCGTGTTTCAAGGGAAAATATATTGCACTGCTGGCTGTCAGTCCTTTTTTACAGACCACTGCAGGAAAGGCTGCAAGCCGCAGGAGGCGAGACTCTGCTTTGTGTGCCCTGGCAAAAATTTGATAATTCAGGTTCTCTTCCTTCTCAACTGGAAGACCATTTGCCTAACATATATCTTTGTGTACATAAGGCCTGCCAGAAACAGTAGTGCCAGTGCAGCTGATTGAGCAGTTTGATTCCCTCTGGGCCGCTCAATAGAGCAGTTCCTATTATCCTGCGCCGTGTGAGTTGGCTGTCTGCCTACAGTCAGGTGAACACTATTTCTTGAAATGCTTCTCCTGCACTGCTGCCACCTTTCCATCATCGCTCCTGCAGCCTTTCGGCGATGCAGCATGTTTACGCGGCCTTTGACTGTGTGTTGTTGTAATGCATCACCAGAGACAGCTACACCACGGGTGCTTTCATCTTCAGCGCTGCAGCTGGTCCAAGTGAAATGTTGAGGCAGAAAAAATTCTCTCTTCAGAATGACCCTTAAGCGATAAAAACATGTAGGTGCACTGCCCACGTTGCAGAGGACCATGCAGCAAACCTTGTCTTTTGCGGGATCTTTTCTCACAACTCTTGTATTCCCTTTGTATCCCTGAGCTATTTTGTGTTCTTTCTCATCTTGCAGTGGAACTGCAAAATCACTGTTTGAGAAGTATTCTTGTTTTGCTTTAATCATTAGGTGGCTTTTAAGATGTGGGCAGAATCGGGCATGGAAACAAAGACGGACATGGTGGTGAAGAGCAGTGCTTTGGCACCGAGCGAGGCAGCACGGACAGCACTTTGTGTAATGGGATACAAGCGGAACGGCAGGCAATTGGCACCACAGGAGAGCTTTATGTAACGCGAGAGATAATCAGCATGTGGCTGGCATCAGGGTTTAGTCACAAATACAATGAGATGCGAAACAATTGCCTTGCCTTCTCTGCTTCTCTTGATGAGGTTACTGAGGGGAAATCCCGTCGTCCTGCTTTGAATAGGCATGTGATATTAGATATATTTACTGGAGGAAGACAGGGATCCAGTTCCATTGTGCTGAGCCTTCTGTTTGTCTTAATTTATTTTTTAAAAACATGTCCTTTGCCCACTTGCTACTGCTGGGGGGGCAGGCTACATAATTCAAAGCTTTCCTGAGAAAAAACGTAACTTTTTAAGCACTGCAGCATGCAGTCTTTTGGCAACACTATAATGCTACCGAGCGGCAATTTAGTAAAACAGTACAGTGCTTCAGAAGCCTGGGAAATACCAGCAATTTTAAGAAAAATAAGGGGATATATTTTCTTCTCTGCTTCTCTTTTTTAATCTTTAAATAAACCCCCAGTGCCCTGTGTGTACTTCTTAAGTGGGCTCAACTGTTGGTTTAAAAGAAGGAGGAGATGGTCTTTATGGTTAGGCATTTCAGTTTAACACCCTCTTTAAAAGCAAGGCACTAGAGGGTTTTCTTTTAAGGTTGCTCTTTCAGATCCAGGGGCACTGGAAAAGGTTGGCTGTCGAAGGCTGATTTCTCCCTCACCAAGTTTCCTTGATGTGGCTCCAGGAAGGCTTTAGGGCATCCTGATTTCTGTCCACTCCTTGGCTTATATGATTTCCTCTTTCAGTGAACAGATAAACTATTTTCACTTGCTTACGAAGATATGTTTTACAGTATTTTTATGCTGCTCTGAGTTTGTATCTGTCATGTGAATGAAAGCAGAGTGGGTTACATCGCACCAATATCTGCTGTTTCTTCCTCATTGATACATCCTATTGACCACTCTATCCTGATAAAGTCTTGTAGTGCCAGAACCTGTCAGAGTTGTATGTGCTATGTGTACTATTGTAGATTGCAGGAGTAAGGTAGAAAGAGGGAATGATCTGTAAATATTTCTGATCATTAGATGGTGTCACTGGATTACCATCTGGAACATACGGTTTATAGGTCTGATTTTCAAAATATGGAACTCATGCAAATGTGGTTGTACAACAACACGTGCCCAAACATGTGCATTTCTGAATTCACTAGATCATTATACAGATGATAGGTTCCACAATTACAGTATTAATAACAATGCTTAAAACAGGCAGGTATATAATGCAGTACTCCAGTAAATGAAAGTATGTAATGCTCATCTGAGTGAAAGAAATGCATGAATGCATGCATTAGTTACTGTTTGCACCATGCGTTGTAAAAAAGTAGTGCACTCAAAATTTGAATAAAAATTACTGGTGTAGGTAAATGCTGCATATGTATAATGTAGATGTAGTGCACATGTGCAACAGAAACAATTTTTGGCATACAAGATGGACTCAAAAGTAGCCTGTAACTTGCACAGTAGACTTTCCTGAAAAGTTTTCTAAGTGTTTTGCTTAAGAAGTGGGTTCTATAGTTCATTTTGAGTAGAATGCAGTTCTCTTCAAATGAATGTGAAGATTTCCATTCACTTAAATGAAATGTGGATTCCGCTCTGGGACTCAAACTCTTGTTTCCCTCCCTTCAATTCTATTTTGGTCTTTTATATTATGGAATGTCCTCCGAACAGAGTCTCTGCACGTGCATATAATTTTTCACTCCTGTTAGATGTGTTTATTTCAAAATCCTTTATCTAAAAGGTGCCTACATGTGACTTGGTTTATTACTTTTTTAAGGCTGTAATAATGACAAAAGGATTTATTCATAATGGCGTATACACAGATGATAGTTCAAAAAATGAACAGTATGTTTTTCTCCCATACTTATAATGAGGTCTGGTTCAGTTCTGATAAATTGGTGTACAGATAACATAATTGCTTAGTGGATGAACCGTTCTGGTTTTAAATCCAGCTATGATTCACGAAGCATAGATTGTTATCACAGCGATGACATTTCTGTTACTTATGACATTAGCCTGTCTGTCCAAAGTGAAATTCCAATTCACATGTTAGGCTGCTGTCACAAAGGGCTGGTAAGGAGGAGGTGAGATGTGCTGACTCTGCTGGGGGAGTTAAGGAGTATAGGACAATCACAGTAACATGGTGAAGGTGTTTGGGCTCAGAATTCGTTCTGGATTTCTTCAGGGTACACTTTGTTCCACTTTTAATCTGGAACCTTTCGAATCAATATATTTCCAGTACAGAATAGCAGTAGAAAGGAATATGCAATTCATTCCTAATTTTGGTTAAGATAGATGTGCCATCAGGTAGAATACTTCACTTGCATCTTGTTCTTCCTCTCTTTATTTGTTTATCTCTCTATTTATATATATATAGAACATGTTTTCTTGGCTGCATAGAGATCTTGGTGGGAGTCAGCACATACTGGAAGAGTTACCGTATTTCATTTTCAACCTTTGTTCTGGCTTAAATAAGCTTTCTTTTTCTAACCTTATTTTGAAATTTTAAAATTTCTCTGAATTCTAGTGTTTTATGTCTGCCTACTGAAAACACAAGGAAGGCAGGCAAAAAGCACCATATAGAAAAAATTTAGCAGTTTCTTAAAGAAGTGCATTGGTGCACATTTTGCTTGGAGTGAAGTGTGAGATTTGTTTTCTTTCCACTAGTTAAAACAAACTAAATTGCTTTGCAAATGTAGAAAAGATAGCAGTTGGCAGACCTTGGGTTATTCAAGGCAACTATCCAGGGTTATTTCTGACTAAAACATGATTGTTTTCCACCTAGAGCTAATATATCAGCTAATCTATGAGCTGTAATCACTCTTGAAGTGTAGAATAAGAGTGACCCTTTACATCTTTATTTTAAATAAACCTTGAGGTTTTAGGCAAGGATTTGGGCTCCCTTTTACCCGATGAAAAATGCCCACTAGATGTATAGTTCCAAGGACCCCAGTGATGATTCAGAAATGAAAATATTCCATGTTGAAGGAGATATAACATGCAAGCTTTAAAGAACTGTGATCATGGCAGATTTTTCTGAATGTTGTCTCCAAATTTGGATGTAGTGTCAAGGTGTGCTTGAAAATTTTCCCTTGTTCCAAAGGGTTTTTAGTTCCATATGGAACTGTGTTTAGACACCATCAGCAAAACATTTTTACACATTTACCTAGTTGCTAGCTGGTCCTAGGTTTTGCTTTAAACAGTATCAGCAGCATGGATCTTGAAAAGTAAAAAAAAAAGAAAAAAGTAATTTTATTAAATTCTATTACATTTCTTTTTATTAAAACATATATTTATGAGTAAACAAAGTATTTTTTTATTTCCTTGGGAAACTTGTCAGTAGGAAACAGAATTTAATGGCTACCAATGTTCTTTTCTATTGCTTTTTAACCACAAAGAATTTTACTCAACTCTTTTATCTTCTGTCCTCGGAAACCTTTTTGAGTCCTTTTGCATTGCACAGTGTTTGAATGTTTTTAAGAGGCTTTCTGTTTTTAATCACGTGGTATTTTTTATTTCTGTTTTTGTCTCTTTGATCTTTGTGTTATTTTTGTACGACTCAATTCAAATGGTATTATCAGATAAACATTATTTAATGTAGGAATTATTTGTTTCTAATTTATAATAATGATTAAGGTTTTAAGTTTCTAGAACTTTGTTCACCCAGTAGCTCTGGACAGGAAGAACAGAATACATTTTACCTGCTGAGTCTCTTTGGTATATGCCTCTTTTGGTTGTGAATACAGCAGCTGACCAAGAGTCTGTTAAAGCACTTGTAATTTCAATCTGAGTTAGTCATTTATTCAAACACATGATCAATCTTATGAATATTTACAGTCAGCACTTCAAAACTTGAAGTATGTTTTCTAATTCTTTTTACTTTTCTGTCCCTTATACTTACCTATTAGTCAGAGTGAGTAACTCCAGAGATGTATTTGTAGTATAAAAGGCACCTTAACAGCTAGAAACACCGAAACACAGTGCAAATCTTTATGCTGTCCATGCTCACATGACACTTGCTGTTTTTTTCCTCTTTTATGATTGTAACCACAGCACTGAAAAAATTACTGATAGAATTAACTGTTAGGTCAGCATCATTGGAATACTTACATTCACAGTAATTGCAGGAAATACTAAAAGGAACCCAAACTGGGGAGATCTTATGAGTGTATGGCAACATCTCTGAAATGGGACATGAAATACAATATTTTCTACATTACTGATAGTTATACTGCTATACTAATAAAAATGTTTTGTTTTGTTTTGTTTGAATGATGGTTGCCCCCCTCACCCTTCCGCATTCAAAATATAATGCAGGAGACCATTTTTCCATTACTTTTTCCATTATTATTGTTATTTTTAAAAGTTTGATGGCGGTGTTATCAGCTTTTTGAAGTTTGGTTTCTTATCGGGTGGAAGTGTGCATATATGAAAACTCTTCAAGTAATTGCAGAGATCTGTGCTGCAGGGGTAGCTGTCTGGGATCTGGAGTCCCACACCTGTCGAATTCCACGAGCCCTAGCTATTTATTGCCCTGCGAACCTTTGCTTTTGCTTTTTCCTTTAACTGTTTTAGGTCAATTGAATGTACAGCCACAGCCTGTGGAAATGGACAGATGCTGCATATGTGACAATATGCTGCCAGAAATGGAAAAAACACAAGAAAGGGCAGCCTTGGATGTTGTATCCAGCTGCCTGCTGTGAGTTTTCCACTGAAGCACTAGAGGGATTAACAAAATGCACTGCCAGCTTTACATGAGTTGGAACAGGCTTTAAAATGGAGATTTTTATATTCTTCTGTCTACTCTCCTTTCCCAACCCTCTGCCTTTCTCTTTTTTTGGCCTCCCTTCTACCACTGGCAATGAAGTTGCTCAGATACTTCTGGTTTGTTGTTCCCTTCTTTCAGGTGAATTGAAAGAGAGGAGAGGAGGGAATCTCCTAAATGAAAAACACCAATTTTGTTTGGCCATATAAAGCTAATGTTCATGGGAGATTCAACAAAATGACTTGGCTGACAGAAACGTTTATTCTGAGAGTGAACATTATGAGAATAAACTGGCAAAAATAGAGGGAACATGTCTTTTGGTGCTGCTATGGGTTAAGTCTCAGCTTACAAATGTAGCTGCAAGAGAGGTTCTCTAGATAGCGAGGCCTGAAGAAGCATCTTTGTGCATGAGAGCACAATTGTGCTCTGTAGGTTGGAGAACTGACTTAAAATACCATAGTACGTGTATCTGGTATGCAGTCTTGTGCACATCTCAAGTGCCAATATTAAATTTGCTACTTGTCCTTCGACAATGTCTTATAATTCTGAGGGTGCCTTCAGAAATCATCCAGTGAGTGATGAAGAGCCATAAGCAACCAGGCATTTCCAGAACAGAAAACGAAGCTGTTCTTAAGTTGTCGCTCACTTCTTTTGGCTTATTTAACATCTTCTGGGAGAAGTGGTGATAGTGAAGAGGAATAGATAATCAAATCTGAAATTAAAAGTTTGGAAAGCTGAAAGTAGTCTGAGAATTCAGATACAAGCTCAGTAGGTGCTGCACAGTGGTGCTTTTCTCCATGCAGAAGTCTGCCTCGTGAGGTTGCTCTTTCAAAGCCTCCTTGGGACTGATGTGATGATAAAGTATCTGTACAAGGGAGCAAGCATTAGTTGGGTACTCAGGTGTATAGGTCACAGTTAGTCTCCGTACTAATGGAGCTATTCACTTCCATCACTGGTTGCAGGATGAAATCCTGTATGCGTTTTGCCTAATGTGAATTGCTCGGCTGAAAAAAATGTGATGTCGGAAGCATGTAAGTAGCAGTTAGTGAAAACTGCCTAGTTGAAGATTACATCTTTGCACTCGATGTGTAACCTGTTTTTCACTTGAATAATCCAAGATTTTCTCTATCGGTATCCTTCAGAGAACAGAGAGAAAAGATTTCATTTTGAAAATCTTCCAAAGCTTTTACTCGAAGGCAACAATATGATCATATCTTCATGAATTACAATGCTTTGCTCTAGGTATTGATTGAACAGCCTTTTCATAAACCTCTTTTATGTGTTATGCAATTACTTTATTGATTACGTTACTTTTTTTTTTTTTTAAGTTATATAGATAGTAGCATATAGTGTGTGCTAAGAGCCATTTTGCCTTTTTTTAAATAAAGACTTATCTAAGTTAGTATTCTGTTGTTTTTTTTTTTTATGAGTGATCAGTGGGAGATCATTAGGGCAGGAAGTAAAAGTGTCAGGTATATAGAGAGTGATCTGAACCCTGTTACTTCATAGCGTCTCCTGCAATAAAATAGTAATAAAATCTTCTTGAGGCATGGCTGTGCTTCAAGACTTTTATGTGGTAGGCTGGGAGGGCAGCAGTGCGAACTAAAAAATGTTCCTTGTAGGTCTACAGTAAAATCTATTACTGGCAGTCATCACTGTGAAAGTAGCAGCAGTCTTGGAACTCTGGTGAAGACATGCTTGGTTCTAGCTTCTGAAAATCAGGCCATTTTATGAAAGCTACATAAATTTGGAATATTGACCTAGTAACCATTGCTGGTAATCTCCTTTTAGCCATCTACCTAATGGGCATATTTGTTTCACAGTTCAAAGGATGAAAGCAGATGTCTGGACAGTTTTGAAGTCTGAATATTCTTTTTGTGACTGGCAGTGAATCCTCCAGATTATATTTGAAGGTTATAGGCAAGGCAGAGTAGTAAGTTAAACTCATTACTTACATTCTGGGATGAACACAAGATTTCAGAATTTAGGGATTTCGGACTTAGTATTGAAATGAGAACCACCTTGAAGCAAAGGAAATTGAGAATAAAATCAGTCTCAGTCATACGCTTCATTTTGCCAACCTAGTAGTATTTGTTTTTTGTATTTTTATTTTTGAGCAACTTAATTCCTGTGGACATATGAGGCAAGGACAGATTGTTACAGCTGTGGAATGTCTGGAAAACAGCTCACTTGAAATCAGGGCAGTTTTGCAATTCCGTCAATTGGAAATATTACCATTGAGTTAAAAATAAAGAATGTCTGGGGGGCCATGAACTGAAACTGAGAAACATGTCGCTGTCCTGAAAAGAAGTGTACATGTATACTCTTAGGAATCAAGAACTGTTTGGCTCGGACTTTTCTGGACACTAGTAGGAGGCTGGCTGGAAATGGATGCGGAGAAAATGAAATTTGAGAAAGGCACAAGAGCAGATAAGAAAGGAATCCTTAGTTGCAGGCAAGATTTTGTCAGACTGAGAAGAGCCTGAGAAGAGGAAATGGCCTTCAGTCAGACAAAGAATTTCTTGCTCTGTCAGTACAGAAAGGATGACTTGTATCTGGTCTATCTGGTGTTCAGGGAAATAGAACAAAAAACTTTCTGATATAACAAAAAATTACCTGTGTGTTACCATTTTCCCTGCTTGTCTAAAGCAAAATTCTGAATTGGGATTAGCCTCTTGGGTCAATAATTACATGTAAAAAAAAGCAAATTAATTTCTAGTAGTAAAAAATCTATTAGCAACAAAAAAGATGTGTATCACTTTTTGTGCTTAGTCTTTTATTCTCCTTTAGCATGTTTCCAACGTATCAAGAAGAAATTGGTTTTGTGTACAGACAGTACATGATTCAAAAGTCAGAGTGGGTCATAAAATAGGGCAGCCTTTGCATTTCACCATCTTCTGAACTTCAACCTGTCAACCACTGCTAACGCATAACGCAATAAGAAGTCTAACGTGTTGCAGTAAAGTCTGTAGCACATACAGTGGAAGTGGAAGAGATGGAAGTGTTGCTCTTCTGTCTAGACAATTAGAGCAAAAAGGACTGTCTTTGCTTTTAGTTGCAGAATACTTAAAAGACATGGAGAATCCTACAGGCATATATCAGGGCTGTTAGAGTGCAAGAAGTACTACTGATCCTTAGTATCCTTAGCAAAATTGTCAATTCTGTGGAGTTATTTAAGAAGAATGGAGCAAAGAAGTAAAATGCAGGAAGTGTACTTGTCCTTTTAAATAAACAAAACAAAAACAGCTACTATTTAGAGCAACTATGTGATAGCATTTTCAGCAGCTTTTATTATTTCTATATGATCATGACTGTAGGGACTCTGTGAGATAGACACTGACTTTTTCTGGTTAAGCTACCAACTTTTGACTTCTTTGTCTTTTCCCAATTTTATATCTGTTCTATCCTATCAAAAATTACAGAAGAAACAAATAAGTCTGGTAGTCCCTGTCTCTGCTGTTCTGTCATGTTAATGGGCTGGAATAAATGAGGATAGACTCAGTACTGAAAAATATGCCCAAGTTGATTGTTTCTTTAAGCCAAATGAGAGGAAACCATTGCTTTAGCATCTGAGTATGATTCTGTGTTATGAGTTCTGTTCTTAGCGATATACATAAGTTGCTCTGAAAGTAATGCCTCCTGTTTATTTCCATGGAAACCAGAACAGATACAGTTACACAATAGCACTATTTGATAGAGCTCAGCTTCAAAACAGCTGAAGTTTGAGCCTTCTGCTTAGCCAGTGCTGTGATGCAGCAGCCAAGAGTTGATGTGTTGTCTGGGCACCAGGAAACCCAGAAGAATCACCCCTTTCCTATGCCAAAAGACAGTGCACATCATTTTACCTTCTGAAGGTTGCATTTTGTACTTTTTCTTCAATGGGGAATTCACATCTTGCCACCTCATGGACTGCCATTTTGATTCTAGCTCATAGTGGTGATACCAGGTCTCATCACTGGTACTGATGCGACCCTGGAAAATGTCACCTTCAGCCTGGAATTGGTACCTTGTGTCCTGACAAACTTGCATATGGTGTTCTTTCTGTTCCTGCATGAGCATTTGTGGGACCCACCTGGTGCAAACTTTGAGTTATTCCAATGCTGCCACCATCATTCTCAACACGCTGAAACTGATATTCAGCCCCTGCACAGTTTCCTGGTTGTAAATCC
>JAOWBP010002978.1:44030906-44047905 GCA_028571105.1 Tragopan temminckii
GCTAAATTTCACAGGACTGTAAAAAAAAATAATCACTTCAACTTACAGGAATAGGTCATGCAGGTACCCAAAGAGGCCTCGTAGAAAAATACTCGTGCATTGTGGAAATGAACTACAAACATTTCTATTGGAATAGAAATACAAAACCAAATGTCTTTATCTCAGTGTCGTTTCTAGTGCCATAAGCCCCAGTTATTCTATCTGCCTGTTTCTTATCCTGCAGACATCTGAGAAGTACGTTTTCTTAAACTTTCACAACATGTACCCCTTCATGGTAGCTTCGCCAGATTTCAGATAAACTGATTTAATACCGGTTTTGTTTGTTTGTTTTCTTCTGAGACAGTCTGAGACCATTATTTGCTTCTACTAATTTTGTAAATAAATACTGAGTGAAGGCTTAAACTTTGTGTTATATATACAGTAAATGCCCTACTGACTTTCTAGTGTTACCAAAAGGATTTGTATATCACTCCAGAAGATTGATAGTAGCTTTTCATTATTCTTGTTTTTATCACATAGTTAAATTATTTTCTTATGCGTAATTGTTAAGTGTTAGATTCTGGTGAGGATTATGGATACTTTGCATGTAAGTGTTCCAGGATACTTTATAAATCCTGGCATAGCATTTAATTATTTAAAAAAGTCTAAAACCTGATAGACCAGAATAATGAAATCACTCACTTTATATGATTCACACTTTTTTCTTACAGTTCCTGTAATACTCACATTTCAATAAAATTCTGAAAGAACTGGAAAACAAGTGATAATCTGTGAAATCTGTACAAGATACTGTACAGTTTCATCAGTTATTTACCTCCCATCCTTCTTCCACTTCACTCCATGTCTTCTTCCATATCTAGACTCACCTTCTGGAGTAGCAAAAACCTGACCAAGGGTACAGCTAGACTGTGACTGTGATGCAATGCAGAGACCATTGAGACATCAGGAAAAAACAGCAACGTGATAACTGATATAGCTTATTTCTGTACTATACAGTGTCAGCACTTCAGTGCAGTCAGTCACTGAAATTTTGGAGTATCTTTCCCTAGCTGTTAGTAGTCTTTTTATCAGTTTACACTGTTCTTAGGAAGGATCAAAATTTATGTGCAGAGACCATCTACACCACTGTATAGTTGTCTGTTGCAAGCTCCACGTGATCACACGTTATATCTCCCT
The DNA here is from genome assembly GCA_028571105.1 of Tragopan temminckii. Taxonomy (NCBI): domain Eukaryota; kingdom Metazoa; phylum Chordata; class Aves; order Galliformes; family Phasianidae; genus Tragopan; species Tragopan temminckii. Next base: position 44,032,083 of record JAOWBP010002978.1, read on the forward strand.
GCAGTACTGTATGATACCAATCCATTTAATAGTATTCAGAAATAACAAGCATTTTTGCAGGCAAACAAAGTAATTCTGAACTGCAGAGGTGAATGAAAATATTACTATGTGGCCTCTATGTTCTGTGTACGCTGCGTGTCATTCGAAAGGTGATGGAAATAGCTGCATAGCAACAAATTTAGTCTATATACATCTTCCATCTGTTCAGTGAACTTCCACTGTCGCTGAAAGGAGATCCATATTTAGTTCAAGAAAAATACAGTGTTATATCATTCTCAATGACAGAAAGTAATTGCAATTAGCACATTTTTCATGTGCATCTCATTGTGTGGTTGTTTCATGGTATACCATGTACCGTATTTTCAGCTATTCCACAAAATGATTTAAAAATATACTGGGTTTAAGAAGGCTAATATTTTGTGGCTGGAGATTCTCCCTGGTAGCACTATCCCATGAGATACAACTTTTCTTCTTCAGTCTGCAAAGCAGGAGCTCAGCAATGAAAAATCTGGAGAGTACTGCAGAGTGGTATCAGAATTTTCCCTCTGAAAATCATTTTTTAAATTTCCACAAGCAGTACATACATAGTTGTCAGCAGTTTATGGGCCGGTTCAGCCCAGTTCCCTGAGTAATGGAACAAGGGGACCCACGGACCCATACCCCAGGAAAGGGGAAAGGGGAAAAAAGGTAGGGAGATGGGCCTAAAAATAAAACAGGGGCAAGGATCTGAGGAGGAAAGTTAATCTACTAGATATGATATCGGAATGAAAGACAACACAATATAATACAATATAATTGGAGTTGAAGCTAATAAATCAAAATGAGAGAGTGTCACTGTTTTTCAATTGAAAAATATTGGGTTTAACTGATGTATTAACTTTCTCAAGAGAAACACCGTTTACACTAAGGCCACTTATACATCATTCCAATAAAAACATCTCCTATAGCTTAAGGTGATCAACACGTTATCTCTCAATTGTAGGCAGAGGATACTTGCTATATATGCATCTCAAATTAGCTGTGTCATCTCCTGCCTTACAGCCAGAACTGTGTTGGAGTTCCTTACTTTCTCAAATGATTCTGCTCTGAAGAGCAGCAGTTCTCACTGACATAGTGGCTCTTAGTTACTGTTAGACTCCAAATCACCTCCCTCTCTTATCTAGAGACAGAGACATGCAAAATCACTGATATTGCCCTCTCTTCTTGGAGGCTAGATTTGCTGAATTTTATTTCTGTAAAAAAGACCCGGTCCTGGCTTGCTTTACCGAGTGCTGTGAGGTGCCAGTTTGAGCTTTCAGAATGTGAAATAAGCAGTACTGTGTGGGTTGAAGTTCCTCTTGGATGTGCTTATCGCAGTTTTTATCGACAAAGTTTTCAAAGTGGAACTTCACAGATACTTAGGCCTTCTTTTAGAAAGAACTGAAAATGCTTGCCTAAATACAGGTATGGAAGTAACATGCACTCGTGTTTCTTAAAATACCAAGTGTTGTCATATACTTTGGAGAAGAGGGATAACCCAGGTAATGGAAAACCCCACTCGTTGTGTCTCCCAGTGCAGGCCAGTTTGGGCAGCAAATACAGGGAGCTATTTTTGGGGTCTAACAAGTAACCCAAGATGATGAACTCAAGATGACGAGAGTAGCAGCAAATCTATTTGGACTTGTACGATGCAACACAGCATTGGATTTATTGGCATTGGACCAATTCCTGAAAACCCACAAGGGAAGGAACTACATGACATTTACCTTCTCTACAGTAAATGGTCTTATTAGGATGTACATACCAGATCTGGGATAGATTCATGTTTCTGTGTGTCTGCATCCAGTCTAACGTGAAATCCAGAGCAAGAGGGAAAGAAGCAAGTCTGTGTACTGCTCATAAGCTTAGATGAACTCCTCCCAGGCCTGAATAAAGAAACCATCTTAATGTGAAAGGTGAGCAACCAGACATGTTGATAGAACATGTGCACTCACAGACAAAAGTATTCAGTAAATACATGGACTAAACAACATGTGTAATTTTTCTTAAGAATGCCATCTTCACTCAAACGCTAGTGCTACGATAGTGGAACTTAACAATATATGATTTTAGGATTTTTTTTCCTAGCACCTTCCTTCATTTCACATATGTTATGAGGTCATAGAAAGAAAGACTCAGTTGAAATGAATATACGCAATGGGACGAAGTTAATGCTGCTGTGGGAATGTCAACTCCGAATTTCCTGCTTTTGCTGTGATCAAAATATGGAATTAATGTTTCACTAATTGTAGATTTCTAACTTTTTAAAATGTAATTAAAAATAATTTGTTAAATGTAACCCTTTAAACCCAGGTGCCTCTGCAATAGCCAGCATTTGCCTGTGCACAGTCTAAGGAGTTTTCTTTCTAACTACTCAGAAAGGCATCATTCTGAGCTCCGAGAAATAGTTTAGTACTTACGAGGGAGAAAATAAAAGATCAGCAATAACAAAATTAATGAATTAATTTATATTTACAGATAGATACACAGTTACAGAATAAAAGGGGCTATGGATTGTTGTGGAAAACTGTATCCTTTCTGTAGGTTTACTAACATGCATTTTAAACACTGCTTATAGCAGTGACCATTCCAGCTTTTTGAATGTCATTTTTGTGTTTGCATAGGGCCTGCTATAGGGTTCTGATGTGACTGACTTTGTGAATAATATAAATATTTGTGTTCACCACAGATGATGTTGCTATTTAGTGCTGACGTCGTTTCTGTTAAATGTTGTGGATAATTCTCATAATCCAAGTGAAATATATTTACTGGTTGAGCATAAGAGATGAACTTCAGATTTCAACGGAATAAAAAAGGGAGTTGGGCTTGTTCAGCCTGGAGAAGGAAGAAATACTTTGCTATGAGGGTGGTGAGGCACTGGAACAGGTTACCCAGGAAAGCAGTGGATGCTTCATCCCTGTAATTCAAGGCCAGGCTGGATGGGACTTTGGGCAACCTGATCTAGTGGAAAGTGTCCCTACCCATGGCATGTTGGCTTACACTAGATGATGTATAATGATCTGTTTTGATGCAAGCCATTTTATGATTCTGTGAAAAATTGTGTGTATTTGATGGTGACTGCATTCTTTGTCTTGTGGTCTATTGGGCTTGTATCTACAGATATTCCAGAAATTCCAAAAATTCAGTTCCCAAAATAGCAGGCATGAAATCTGGTCTCAAGAAAGCAGTCAGCAGAGTCTGACTTTGTGGAGCAGTCTGACTTTGTTTTCACTCAGAAAAATTGGGAATTCAGATTGCTTAATTGATATCACAGAGAAGCATGTGGTTGTTGGCACACATTCAGTGAAATAAGAATAGTGTTTCATTGAGTGTTCTTTTGAAGTTTCTTAATTGCTTTTAGACCTTCATCTCCTCTATTGGTTGAGTCTTATTTGAGGAACTAGCTGAGCTTGCCTGACGTGAGCCTGTTTTTTAAAAGAAGAAAAGTAGCTAGTATTTTTTACAGGAAGATAAGCTTGTGGTTCAAATCAGTTTTACAGTGCTCTTCTGGAGAGCTGTGAATATGCTGTAGTCTGGCTACCTAATGGCTGAGGTGAAGACAAGTCCGAGCATACATGGAGGATCTGTCAGAGCACAGTTATTGAAGCTTCTCTTTAAACCATTCCCACATTAACATCTTTCCAATGCATATAAAATGAGTAGTGACCACCCCATGGTACACGGAGAGCTGCCTGAGATCACATCATGGCTCAATTTTCAGCATCCCCCCATGCAGGGAACACATTTGAGTTACTTTTAGGGCAGATAGCAACACTCGTTTCATCCAAAGTGCACTTTGTGTGACATGGAACCTGCTTGGCAGTCAGCAAAACTGTGAAAGTATTGGTCATCTGTGGGTTAGTTACTGGAGGCACATGTACCACGTGTGTATGAAGCCCCCAGTTAAAGCAGATGGAGATCTGAGACAAAAACTGCGTCAGCCAAGGAGGCCGGCAATGGAGCAGTGGAAATACTTCTTGTCCCAGGTCACACTGATAAAAGAGAGTTCCCTTCTTGCTGCTTCTAAATATTTAAACTCTGGTTATATTCTGTCCTAGTTTACCTTGTCCATGTGAACTAAACTAGGAGTGCGTCACTAGTTCTTAAAGTGTGCTCTGACTTTTACACATAAGGGACTGAGTATTTTCTAGGTGAACTTCCTGCAAAGAAGCCTAACCTTTATGGTAACAGTGCATGGCTGCTACTAAACTAGATGAGCAGAACTGGGCTAATGAGGTCATTTGCCAAATAATGAAAAGTGTATCTTTTTAATGCTTGAAACGGTGGTAGGACTCAAAACAGCAGAGTAAGGTAGGAGTGGGTGTATTGTTTATATATAGTATGAGGAAAATATTTCATTTATACTAATCAGTTTCCTTGAACTGTTCAAAACAATTGACTTGTATTTGGGAAGGTAACTAACATACACATATTTGTGTGACAGTTTGCTGCAATGCAAACTTCCAGCACTCTGGACTGTTTCCAAGAGCATTTTGGAAGCAGGAAACTGCACTTTTAGGATGTGGCTAAGACCTCCTTCATTAGTCTTGGTTTTTAATTACAGGGCTTTATATCATTTTCAAAAGGTTGCTCTTTTTATCAGTTTGTGTAAATAAAATGTTTGTACGTGCACATGTAGCCCTAGCTAGCAAAATATGTTGTTTATGGAGACAAAACCTTCAGATTTTGATTGGCTGCTGTATCAGTAGACTGGAATACTTACTTACAGCTGTCCTCGGAGGCCTTCTATAAAACTGCAGGTGTTCAGCTTTAGCAAATAGTTCTTATTATATGGATAGACTTTTGGCAGCTAGTAATGATATTTCCTGAAATTGAAAAATGATTTTCTACCTTATACACTGGTTTTATATTACTGGAATGTTGGAGGGGAAAACAAATCAAGTAGTACTGAGTCTGTACTTGTTGGTTCTATACATTTTCCGATTTGTATCTTTTATATTAGAATGCAAGTTTTTTTTTCCTTAACTGTTGTGGTCAGATTTGAACTCTCTTCCAGCAGAACTCAAATTATGAGGAATTAAAGAAGTGTCTGGCAACAGAGGGTCGTATCTTCTGTTTTGCAGAACTAGCAACGGGCTTGTAGTCAGTGGAGCACCAAACTCGGAGCTCAGGGGGCGTTGTAAAACTTTTATAAATATCGGACACTATTGTAGAATACTGCTAAGAATTTTTTTTTTTCACGTCACTGAGTAACAGTGAGGAATATATACTGAGTTTATGAGTATATATTTAACTCATTACATACCACTTGGATAGAGCTAGAGGAAAATGGTGGATCACTTTGTTAGTCACTCTCATTGTGTTGGAGAAAACGTGTCACATTTGGGACCTGTGTTTTACTGCACCGAGTTAAATTTGGATTGTATTTCATTAATCAGATGTTTCTCTGGATAATTTAGTGTCCAGGCTTTCTTTGTATATGCTTGTTTAAACTTTACAGTGCTAGTGCTTCAGTATCCGAAGACTGATGGCTCAAGAGTCTCTTCTCATCATTTTTATCTATTTACAAAATACTGAGTATTCTAAGTGTGACATATGACATATGGCATGACTGTGTACCTTGTAAGCTTTGTAGACTGAGCTCAAGTTGCTTGAATCAGACTATTTCATCAGAGGAAGCACTGATCCCTTAGTGCTGGGATGTTAAGAGAGAACTTCCAAGAGTGTAGGTCTCACCACTAGTTTCGTTTGGAGGTCTTTCAATGTGGTGTGAATTATTTATAGTACAGCCATCAAGTTATAGTATAGCTGGACAACAGTTGCTACATTTTTTGTGATGGACCAAAAATATCAAGTAAGAAGTAAATAGAAATTCCTAGCTGCAGTAAACACGGGCTATTCAAACCAGTTCAGTGTGCCCAGGAGACCATCTGAATACTGAATGGGAAAATCAACACTGAAGTTGTTTTAAATGTTTTGTTTGTTTGTTTGCTAAATCTTTGAATTTACGCTATTATGCTTTTCAAATGCAGTCCAGGAAAGCAACTTTATGCCTCGCCTGCTGGGAAAAGCAGACTGCATATTTAAAACATTTACGGAGACAAGGAGACAACAAATATGGGTATTAAGCTTAAACCTGAAACGCTAATATCATTTTATCTGAAGCTAATCCATAAAGCTACAGGCGTGAGAGTTATTGCTGATGGCAGAAGTATGTGGCCGTGTTCGCTGTAAAGGTTCCTCTTTATCTCTTTATCTGTATTCTCCCTCACGTTTCTCGTAGCTCTTCATCATCTGTAAGTATCATTTTCAAAGGCTCTTGCTTTTCACGTCTGTGTCAGTATTGCAGATTAGAATGTGACAGGGAATACCTGCTTGCATACTTCCTTTAAACCTGAGCCAGTAGCACTGTGAAATGTTAGGGAGAGCACTCTTTCATCTGATACCATCCACCACTTTAAAGTGAAAGGTTTGTTGATGTAATCCTATTTCCAATCTGTAGAGGTCACCTGTAATGTACTGCTCTGAAGATAAATACCTAGTACTGTTTGATGTTAAAGGCTTTTTTTAAGGCAAGTTTAATGATATTTTGTTTTGCTAGGATGCTGTTTTGAAAATTTTGAAGACTTCAGCTGATTTTAAACCACTGTTAACCTTTTATTTGATTGTTAATAATCCAAACTGATATTTTTATTATTTCAATGTGTTTAGGACTTTTTTTTTTTTGTTTTTTTTTGGTGGGAGGGGGAGTGAGTTTGAGATAATCTGTGATGTGAGATGGAAACACCATCTTTTGGATGATGGTTACACAAGAATATAGCCCTTTGGCAATCTGCGACCAAGATGATACTGATTTCACTGTGAGAAGGGCTATATTCTGCCAGTATATCACAGAGGAATGAAACAGAAACCTTAGATCATAACGTAGTTCTTGCACAGTCATGAAAGTCACATCCAGGACTTTATTTTTTTTTATCTCTTATGTACAACATAATGCAACATTATTTTTATGACTGAAAATAAAAATCTGTGAAAGTCTTTATGAAACAAATCACCACAGCACGAAAATAAATAGCCTGAATTGCATGCCAAGGATTTTACATATAGTAGGTCTGTGTATAAGTAGAATGGAGACTACAATTTTGTTCTGTTTTTTAGTGTGAAATTGTGTGTGGTTAGTTCTGGATATCTGAGTTTAACTACCTAGATCGTAAAATTTATTGTATTGATTGTGGATTTGCTAGTGAAAACCTATCCCAACTGAAGTTAGTGACAAAAGTCCAGCCAATGAGTAGGATTCAACTCCTTGTTTTCCAGTTTCTGTTAACATTGTTGGTGCAGTATCTTAGGATGCTTCCCAAGTTTATTAACACGGAAAGGTATTTTCTAGCTAAAGTGTAATGACAAAACCTCCTAGTGAAACATGGTTTGCAGGTTTTGTTGCTATAGGTCATACTCTTTTTCCCCAAGGAAAAAAGGCAGAATTTTATTTCATAGCTTTTGCTGGCAAGACTAAGATGACATGGGCTTTTTGTTCCCTGTAATCCTCACTGTTTTTGGATAGATACAGGCTGGCAAGGACTTTCTGTAGATTCAGTGGGAGAATCTTAGCCTTTTAGTTACATCTGAGGTTATGGCATATTTTAACAGCATTGTCCCTTTCTAGGCAGCAGAGTAAACTACTCTACTTGCCTGAAAGCAGGCGACTTTCACACTGGTAGATCTACACCTTAATGTGTAGATCTACCAGTACTGTGGTAGATCTAATAGATCTAATAATGTGGTAATGTGTTGGGGCATTTTCAAAACCAGGCTCTCACTGCCATGGACCACTGCTGCAAGAAGTACTGCTTACCTCGTGTGGGCAAAGAGCAGTAGCTCTTTGCTTGTAATTGCTCGATTTCCTGACCCACAGTAGTCACGTGGGGAGTTCAAGTTAGGTTAACAAGAACAGGCTGACGTACAGAAGACTTCATTTCACTGGATTTTATGCTGACTTCTTCTTTTGTTATCAGTGCCCTTTTGTTCATTTTTCTTTCTTTGTTTATTCTGCCTGAGAGCTCACCTGGCAGCAGGAAAAGTTCTTTGGGCTGACCTGGCATGGCACGTGGTTTTTAAGCCCTTTGCTACTTCAGGAGGAACCCATTTGCCAGGGCTCTGTCACTTTCCCTCTTTTGCTCTTTGTAATCAGACCTTTCCTTACCACTCCCCACATATGGTACGCACAGTTGCAATGACTTGCATCTGTCGAGAAGTGTGACTTTCTTAGAGCTGATTCTCCTGTTCCTTTGTGCATGAGCCAAGAAAAGGTCTGTGTGTTACACAAGGCTGCCAGCACCCTTCTCCCAGGAGAATATGTGTGGTCCCTCCACATTCATCTGATTTCCTACTAACCCCGAAGATCAAGAATGTTTAGACTTCTTCCTGTCTCTTGTGACCACCACTATCAAGAAGACTTTGTCTGCCCAGAAAGTTTAAAAACATTGCAGTTACATTTCCAGTTCTATCAATGATAAACTATGGAAAACATCAGTGTCATATATTATATTTAACATACGGAGCTGTTTGACACAGTGTATCCTTGAAATGTTTATAACGAATAAGCAAAACTTCGCATTCACTTTAATAAAATCTCCATTTAACTTCAGAAATGGAGACTGTACAATAAAGTTTTATCTCTCAAGTTTGTTCACTCGTCTCGAGCTATGGACCGAACGCTACATAATAAATAGCAAGGAGCCTCTCTCATTTTTGTGGCTTTTCCTTGTGCTGTGTGTGTTCCCATCCAATGAGGAAAATAAAGATTGTTTCTTAAGTTCCCATAACTTGCCAGTTGGCATTGTTGACCTCTTTGTTTCACTCCCCGTGGTTTGTCTCAAGGAGTGTATGGTGACAGGAGGAAGATAGAGAAACTGGAGTGTGTTGCAAACTGGTTATCACTGGAAGGTGGTTTACTCCTTCCTTAATCTCCCGTACCACCCCCTCTTTACTGGTTATCCAAGTTGCCTCTTTGAGAAAGAGGAAATCTTCTTTGACAGGTATTGCCAGTTTTCTTATCCATTTTGAAACTTTTTGGAGACACACAGCTGACTTCTCAATGACTCAGGGACTGTAAGACAGGGTGCTGCTTAGCAGCTCTAGAGGAAAGGTACTGGTTTATGCTGTGAGCCAAAATGGTTTTGAGGAAACATGTCAAAGTATGTTAGTCCTAATTTCACCTTAGTGGTTTAAATCATTATCTCACCTTCATCTTTTTCTGAATAGCTAGGCTGACCAATTAATGACCAAAATCACTATGGCAAACATCCTTAGGTAAAAGTGAGCCGATACAGTAGCCATCTGGGTGCTCCTTCCAGCTTCTGCTTTGCCCTTTTCTGCTCAGCCGTAGGATCAACAGCTTTGACTTAAATCTTGCTCAGATACTCATTATTTTGATGTTTGACAGTTTTCTGTAACAATAATTGATGACTACTAGTATGTGCTAAAGAACACGAGAGATTGATGTACCTTTCTCTCAAACTTTGTTCCAAGTCCACAGGAGATTCAGACATTTGCAGATGTGCTTTTGTATAGAGGCGTTATGTGAAGTAGGATTGATTGTCTCACGCTCAATAACATCCATATGGAAGTCTCTGTCTGAACATTACTGTGAGAGTATGCTGGAAAAGTATCTCCACTTATCTGTCACCTCTACAAAGTCATATTCTACCATTGGTCATTGAGCTGCCCGGACTTCTGATCTGATTTGGTCCAGCCATTCCTATTTCTTAAATGTGCAGTTAGAAAATGGGCCACAGCCACAGCTTTGCGTTAGGTGAAAATTAGCTCTCCAATTAAAAGAAGCTAAAATTTTTTATAGTTTGTTGTGGCTTCCTTAGTTCTTTGTGTTAACTAGATAGAAGACCATTTAAAAATATCCTGTGTGTTTTGTATGATTTCATTTGCTCCTTACAGGCCTCATCTCAGGCTGTAATTCTTTATTTCTCCTAATTAGTTGCTGTGGAAATGATTATGTCATAAACACAAACAATGGGAATGTAAGAAGCAGATGAATTCTTAAGAAGTAAAGATTTGCTTTCCCGTATATGGCCAAAAACCCAAAGGAGAGATATTCTAATACTTTCTGCATTGTCTTTTATCTCAGGATTTTGCAGTTCTTCTCAAGCATTGATACATTAAAGTTTTTTGAAAAGCTGCTGCAGAAAGGGTGTTGAAACCTTTCATGTTAGTTGTCTTCAGTAACTCACAATCAAGTAATTGCTGCTTGCAACTAAAAATAAGCTTTTCTTTGCAAAGTGAGCCATTGGTCTGAAAGCTGAACGAACTCATCATCACGGGTTATAAAGATTCTGCTGACCAAGTTATTTACACCTGTGCAGTCCAATTTGCTTCAAGGCTTGTATTATCACTCTGCCTTCAGATTCTTTCCCTTGGAGATTTGTGGTGCAATTCCATCATTTTTGATAGTGTTGCTTCACTGTTGCTGCTCTATGTGAAAGAACAGTAAATGATTGTATTGAAGGGGAATGGGATGGAATGGAATCTGCAGCTGCGTCAATCTCAGCTATGTTCTGCATGACCATCAAGAGTAAAATCAATAAAAATATATTTTTTAGCCACTGAAGTCAGCATATGTGGCTGAGTGTCCTCTGGAGAGTGAAATCCATCACTCTACACAAGCCCACTGTATAGCAATGTTCTCCTTAAGCGCTCAAAATGGGGCTTGTGTAGTGTATGAGCCATGTGAATTCACGTGTGGATTTCACCGAGGGAGAGGCTCTTTGAGTCAGAAGATGCCTTTTTGCATAGTCACTTTTCAGAGTTGTACTATATTTTGGCATTCACAACACTTCTTTCAGAGAGCTGAATATTTATAACTGCTGATTTTTACAGATGGGAAAACCAAGGCACAGAGAGATTACATGACTTGTCTAAAAGAACACAGTCAGTTAATGGCAGAGTGAATGCAGAGCTCAAGATTTCTGACTGTCTCCTAGCCCCTACAGGACATTTCTAGAGCAATACAGAAATGATGTAATGTGCAAGTAGAAATGTTTCCAAACAAAAATATATGTCAGATTGCGTATAATGTCAGCAACAGCTCTTTAAATGTATGAGAATGGATTGATTTTATGTGAGTGTGGTCTTTTCTGTAGTGATTAGAAGGAAGGGATGCTTGAGTGTTAAAATATTTTCTTTTAAATGATCCTGCACATTGCTGTGGAATAGAAATCTATGTAGCTCTTGGGCTTCAGGCTAAAATGTTTTTGAAACTGAAGCTGTAAGTGTAAGTTAGAAAGTAGGGACTTCTTGTCAGCTTATTGGAATTATACACTAGCATATTTCCAGGGTCATGTTGCAATATGCCCATGACAGCTATATAGAACTAAAATGTATACTAGAAAGATACACTAAGAAGGGCAAAATGCTTTTGCATAGTTTTTATATTATTCACACGTCTGGAATGTTTACAGCATAGCAGAGTGTAACAAGAGCAAATGCTGAACCACATCAAGCAGTTCCCTTGTTGTGCATGTCATTTAAATATCAAATCTATAAGGGCGTTTGCTATGTTCTTCACACTCACAAAGACCACAACTAAGTGACTTAAAAGTATCCCATGAGTTTTTAAAAATGCGGACAAACAACTCTCTTCTTTTGATAATTCCAAATACATTGCCCCACTCCATTGGTTCTGCAACATCTGGTGTTTCATAAAGCATTTTTAAATGTCATCTCCCTTCCCCGTTTGCCCACACCCTTCCCACTGCACCTTAACCCCAGCATAGCAAGAAACTTTCATTTCTAGAGAAATGTGTGGAAAATCTTACAAAACAGAGTCAATGAGCTGTGTTCTGTGTAGGCTTGAGCTATTTCTTAGCAAGAAAGTCGAATCAGTGGCATGGAGCAGCACTAATGTATGGGGCAGTTTTCACGAGGACAATGAATGAGATTCTGGGCTGATTCAGTGGAAAGGTGTTATTAAATGATTCTTGCTGAAGAGATTACATAGAACTTAGTGTTCACTTAATATAACATCTTGGCATTACATTTTGTTAAAAAAAGCAGTTTGTCAGGAATGAAGGACTGCAACCCCCCTCTTAATTCCTGGTTTGTGTCCAAATTTTCAATTGTAAAACAAATGTAATTCCTGCACAGTTAACAAGTTACCAAGCCTTCTGCCTGAGGATAAGCATGCAAGAACCAAGGCAGGCAAAAGGGCAAGGTTATTCCTCTCTATCACTGGTCCCTAACTGAGGCATTTTAACATTATACATTGAAGTTCTTGTCTGTCTGTTGCAGTGTACCGTTAATAGGATGCTATACTCTGAGAAGGCGAGTAAAGATGCAAATCTAAAAATAGCTGGAGGAGATTGACAGAAAAATCCCAAAGCAAGGGGGTCTTTCTGAATACCTGGAGGTGGCAGGAGTGTGATCATCTTGCCTAATTTTAGCTATCTATTCAGTTATGCTTATGGTCTAAGCAGGTTGTACAGTCTGATTTCAGTGAAGAGAAACAGAGCACAGGCACCTCTAGATGGCAGTTCATCCCACCTGTCTACATGGGATGAGGCACTCAGTTTTCATCTGATGTGGCTTAGTGGGGATGAATTTCACCTGTACTAGTCAGTCGGCCCAGGGGAAGATGCTTCATAATCTAATGAACATAAAGTAAATCATGCACCTGTAGGCACTTGAAATCAGTAGGGTAGAAGGTTTTTCTCATCTGTGTAAGAAGGAACTGAAGAGACGTACCAGGAACCATTACTCAGTGAAACTGTCTGTTTTGTCAATGCACTGTAAATATACAGCCAATCCTGAGATAAACTATATCTAGCTACAGATGCAAAATTATGCTGAAGGATTTCTGTTATCTTCTTATTACGTAACTGATGAAAATGGGAAAGTATTTATTCATAATGAAAATTGTCACGTTAAAAGGAGGCAAATGCATGATATAGAGGTGATTTCTGGTCATGGACTGATTAGGCTATTAATTAGGCTATTCCGAGTTCTTGTTCTCGCAGTGCCATTGGCATACCACTTCTCCATGGGCTACTGTACACTTACTTACATTACCGAATGGCATTAGCAGCCTGTCTGAAATTTTTATGCAGCCTCTTACAAATCTCATTCTGATTTCTGTGTTACCAGAGCAAAACAACCCAAAACACTAATACTGCTTTACTGTTGCTAAAGCAAATGCCACGAAAACAAATAATAAGAAGAACAAAGAATAATAAGCACTCTCTTCAGCATGGGTTGGAAACCTGACCACCTGCCTTAGCTTGTACATAGCTTGTACCTATGTGCTGTCATCTGCTTTTCTTTCTGTTGTAGCTAACTCATTAAGATTTTCCAGTTTGTGATGCAGTCACTCTTACATTCTCCTAGCTAGATATACTGTTTATAAAGAGCGTGTCTTGTTTAAATTCCCAAAGCAGAAGTTACAGTGATTATTTTTGCTCCCTGTAAATAACGGGGCATGTTTCAGAGTGTAAGATGCACTTTTAAAAGTAAAGACATAGAAAAAACTGTTCACAAACAGGCTTAGTCTGACAACTAGAATAAGGTAGAACATTCCCATAGGGATAGTGAAAGCAAACATTCAAGTTGTCATTGAATTTAATGGGTTTAATAATGGGTTTATGTAGGAGCTTACAGTCTTGAAGTACAAAGTCCTGGAACTGGACACCTAAGGTGGAAGCATAGTGTTTGCTTCTTCCGAAAAGTCTCAGTATTCCAAACTCTTGGGTTGGATTCATGCCTTTTTGGTAGTTTGTGGCATATTGCTATTATTAAACAGAAGTAACAAAGATGTAAACTTTGCCAGCTGCAACCTTTAAGAATCTGTTAATTTCTATGCCTGAACCCTTATCCCGGTCTCTGATGCCCCTTGCTTCACTTCAGTGATTCACCATGATGACTGTGATTCCACCCAGCATCCCTCAGTACCACAGACTCAAATCCCATTACTGTACAGACACTGTTCTTGTAACCCTGAAGTTTGTGAAACAAAGGGAAATGGCGATTCCCTTTGGACCATCATCTGTGTGATCTTTTGTTCTCTCATGGTTTAGTCTCTCTTCTGTACATGACTGCCACTTGGGACTTCTTTGGCTTTTGTCCATTTTATTCCAGTTAGAGTTTAGTTCACACATCGTTATGAGAAGCACTGGTTACAAAGATACGCAGCTCTTGTCATAACAGAAGTATTTCATATGCACCTGCAGTTTGACATTTGTGTTGGGGGAATATTGCAGAGTGAATAAAAAGCCTGAAATCATTTGCTTTTTTTCTGACTCCACCTGCTATGGAGTTGTTTTGTTGTATTTTTGGAGGAGGGGAGTTGAGGGGCTTTTTTTTCTTTTTCTTTTTCTTTGTTTTTTAAAGAGCAATCTAAAGGTGTGTTTGTAGCTATAGGGAGAAGGTACATTGCGGGTTACAGAGCTGTAAGCAGAGAAAAAAGGAAACTATAAGACAGATGGCTATTAACATGGTGTAAATACCCTATTTTCATATGTAAGGGGAGAAAGAGGTCCCATATATAGTCCTCAGGATGGAAGCTTCATGCTTGTAGTAGTGCCATGGCAACATGCGAGGATTAATTGTCTTGTGTGCACTGTTTGTAACAGCAGCATCAACAAGAGGTCTTCTTCTGGAGCTTTCTTTTCCTATTCCGTTTGATCTCCTTTCCACCTCATCAGATACACTGACTTCGTATGGACCACCTTTGCTGTGGTGCGCACGTGAAAGCCCTGGAACCTGCTCCTACCTAACCAGGGAAGATCAGGTGCACGAAGCCCTTTTCACTGCACCCAGCTGTCCCAGCACACCTCCAGTGCATCCTGGAGACAAGAAGAGGAGGTGTCAGGGCACGCTGCAGCTGTGCTTTGCAAAGTCTCAGCCAGGTGCTCACCGAATTAGGGAGCTATAAATGGCTTCCTGATGGTGTTCCCTAGCTTGCCTTCTCCACGTAAAACTGATCAGGAGAGTGTCTGGCCTGATAGCATTCACAAAAGTAAGAGATTTGGCCCTGAAACGTTTCTTGCTGCTCACTGCAGGAACTCGAACAACTCAGAATGAGAATGACCTAATATACTTCAGCAACTGCACTGAAATTAAGAGTTCGGTCTCATGTATCCCCATTAAGTGGAAAGACAAACAGTTTGGGTTATGTTAACAATGCCCCTGTAATGGAAAATGTTGATACTTAGGCTGATGGGAATTTTCTCCGATTGATCTTCTGTATTCAAGA
This sequence comes from Tragopan temminckii, assembly GCA_028571105.1. Classification (NCBI taxonomy): domain Eukaryota; kingdom Metazoa; phylum Chordata; class Aves; order Galliformes; family Phasianidae; genus Tragopan; species Tragopan temminckii. The sequence continues at coordinate 44,047,321 of JAOWBP010002978.1, forward strand.
AACTGTTATTGGAAACTGATATTTCACACCTCTATGCCATGGCGATTGTTACTTATTAAGTGCTTTTATATCATAATGTCTGGGAGTAAAGAGTCCCCAAATACAAGTTAATGTTAATCCATCTTGTCAAGTAAGTTTTTTCATGATGTGGTGTGACTGGAGAAAGGTCAGTTGTGAGCTTTGCTTTGTAGTTTAATTCAAGACAAATTAACAAAGCAGTTTTAATATTTCATTTTTGCTAGCTTCAGTATTTCTTTTTAGAGATTTGTGGGTTGTCTTTTTTGTTTGTTTGTTTTGAAGGGGATAGGTTATTTTGGGGGCAGGCTGGCTTGGCAGGTAGTCGTTGGTTATTTCCATTGAAAACTGAGTGCTGAGATAAGAGTCGCGTTACAGTAAAATGGCTCATAGTACAAGGTAAACTCTGTGTTTCCACAGAACATATCCTGTGATGAAAGCTTCTTTCTTAAGTAGTCACTCTCTCTAAATAATGCATTCTTTCCAGACACCATTACTATTTTATTCTTTGACAGGTAATTACAAACTCGCTCCTCAAAGAGTGGGGAGAAAAAAAAAGAAAAAGAAAAA
>JAOWBP010002978.1:44051216-44086216 GCA_028571105.1 Tragopan temminckii
TTAAATTAAATTTACCTCAAGCATTTAAAAATCTTTTCATCACAGAATCACAGAATGACCAGGGTTGGAAGGGACCTTAAGGATCATGAATCTCCAACCCCCCTGCTACATGCAGGGCCACCAACCTCCCCATTTAATAGCAGACCAGGCTGCCCAGGGCCCCATCCAGCCTGGCCTTGAACACCTCCAAGGACAGGGCATCCACAGCCTCTCTGGGCAGCCTGTTCCAGCACCTCACCACTCTCTCTGTAAAGAAAAGAACTTAATCACTTCATTACTAAGACAAGAAGTCTGTTATGGGTATGTTTCTTCTAAATTTATCTTAGACTTCTGAGTAGCAAGCTTGTCTTCTCAGAAGGGCTATGGCAACATTTTGTAATACTGTTGTCCAGCACTATTCAGATAGTAGGAAAAAGAAGAAATTATCTTCACCTTTTTAAGCTAAGATTACAGCAGATTTTCCAACTGAAACAAAAGAGGATACATTTGCTCATGTGAGGGTTGTTCAGCTTCATCTTGCTATTCTGTGTTGTTCTCTGTAACTCATACAGTGTGGAGATAACAGGGAATATGCAGCTGCTGTCCATGTCCCAGGAATGAAAGATACCAGATAAAAGGTTCAAAGGAAATACAAGAGCAAATTTTGGATAAAGGGTGATACCACATCCTTAGAATACGTTGTTATTTTGTTGTGACTGTCCTAAGGGTTTAGACCTCATGTTAGTGATGCAGTTCCTTTGCAAATAGTTGTTGATCAGATTTAGAGGGGGGAGGTGGGTATCCATAGTTACACCAAAGGGAAGAAATCCACTGTTGCTATAATGGACACAGTCTTTATAGAATAATAACTGTACAATTTCTAATGTGTTGTCAAATTTCAGGAAGATGACTCTTCCCTTTCATCTTTTGTCAGCGTGTTGGGAGTGGGTTTGATTTTTATTACAGTAGGCTATGGTGACCTAAGACTTCGATGGTCATCATAATCAGTAAATGTAGGCTCTTTCTGGGGCAGTGAAGTTTATTGCAAGACTGAGTTTTAGTTTGTTCGGATAATTCTGACAAAGTAACTGTTTCTTAACATCATCCCTATGATTTTATTTTAGCTTTTTAGCTATGATAAAGTTCTCTTTAAGAGGTCTGTACAAGCACAGAATAAGATGTAGGGCCTCTGCCTAAAGAAAAATGGTTGAGTATTTTGTAGTTTAGGGGTGTTAAGCTGTAATTGACTTAGGATAGCTGGGCAAATTGACCTTCTGTTTTGTGAGGAGGATTTAGCAATGGAAGATTCATCATCTTTACACTCAAGAGGTAGTGATGTGTTATCTTACATACTCAGTGTTGTATTATATATATTGCACACTTTGGACTACATAAGTAATTAATCACAGAATCACAGAATTGTAGGGGTTGGAAGGGACCTCCAGAGATCATCGAGTCCAACCCCATTGGACTCACACCCAATTGGTGTTTTATGCTGACTTAATATATCTTTCAGTGGAGAGAGGCAGCATGTTAGTGAATATTTATGGGATATTCATTAATACACTTAGTCATCAGTAGTTATATCATTGTGATCTTTTCTAGAACACCTACAACAGTGTGTTTAGTGTAAAAAAAAAATAAAAAATTGGATGACTAAAAGATGAGAATTAGCAGAGAGAGTAATGACAGATCACCATGGGAAATTATCACTGGTAGTAGCAGGCACAATGAACAGCATTGGCGTTGACATGGATTGTCATAAGCCATATTGAGAATACTAGCTTTCCACACCACTGGCTATTGCTGACTGCCAGCAAAGATTTTGGTAATATTCTGATGTTTTTTCCATACTTATGGAAGTGTAGCTCCATAACAACAAAAAAATAAACAAACCAAAAAACAGCGCAACAAAAACTCACATAAATATAATGTATCTCTCAAATCCAGTGAAGCAAAAGAAACAGAAATGTAGTTCTAGCCTCTGCAGAGGCTGTTGGCATTATCCAGTAGTTAGAAAAATGGCCAGCATGAATAGACCAATTTGTATTTAAAATACAGATTTAGGGTGTCAGATAGTGTCTCATTCCATGCAATCTTGTCAACACACAGGGAAACAACATAGAATCACAGAATCCTTAGAATTGGAAGGGACCCCTGAGAGCCATTTAGTCCAACTCCCGTGCAGTGAACAGGGACACCACAGCTAGGTCAGGTTGCCCAGGGCCTTATCCAGCCTCTCCTTGAAAGTCTCCAGGGATGAGGCATAAACCACAATGCTAAGTAACCTGTTCCAGTGCCTCACAACCCTCAATGTAAAAGATTTTTTCCTTATATCTAACCTAAATCTACCTTCCCTGAACTTCAAGCCATTTCCCTTGTTCTGTCACCACAGACCCTCCTAAACAGGGTCCCGTAGCTTCCCTTTAGATACTGAAAGGCTGCTATCAGGTCACCTCACAGACTTCTCTTCTCCAGGCTGAACAGCCCCAGCTCTCTCAGCCTGTCCTCATAGGAGAGGTGTTCCATTCCATGGATAACACTTTACCTGAAATAATATGTAGATTTCAAATCATACATTTCCACCAAAAATAACTTTTCCTGTAATAAAATTATGAAAATCTATTTTTTAAAACAATTGCATCAGCAAGTACTTTCCAGAATTTGCAGATATAAGGTGTTTGATTAGTAGAGTAGGCTTTTGGTAAGATGCCAAATATTCTGAGCAACATGTATATGTTTGTAAATATATATGTATGTAAATATATAAGGGCTTCTCCTAAACTAACGCCTCCTATTTTGTTATGTGGCTTACAATGTCAGAGTTGAGTTTTGGTGGTATGAGCCTTCCCACCAATATTTCATTACATTTTGTTGCTGTACAACAAATGGCAGTCTGACCAAATGGCATCTGACATGGAAGTGCATATGAAGCAAAGATGTTTTATTGAATTCCTCCATGTGGAAACAGTTGCACCCACTGACACTCACTAATACTTGCTGAATGTTTATGGAGACCAAACAGTGGATGTGAGCACAGTGAGGTGGTGGGTGGTGTGTTTCAACAGTGGCAACAGCAACATGAAAGACAAGCCACTTTCCAGATGGTCAAGGACAGCTGTCACACAATAAAATGAAGAACAACTTGATCAATTCATCTGTGTGAATCAGCTAATGGTGGTGACCTTATTGAAAAATAGTGTTTTGTAGCTGATGAGTTGCTCTATCAAATAGTGTTATTGTGCTCTTTGTAGCTGTTGTAGTTTCGACGGAAATAAATAAGAAGCATTACTTTTGGAGCAACGTATGAATGTCATTGTCTGTATGTGTGTATATATATACACACACTGTATACACACACTGTGTGTGTACACATACATGACTATGAGGGAGAACTGTGGAACTGAACACAAAATATAAACCAACGCAGTGCAAGTTTGGGAGAACTCTGCAACAATTGTTCGGATCCTTGCCCAGTGGAAAACTCTTCAAATATCCAGAAATAAAAAGGAAAAGCCCTAACAAAAGTAGCCTGTCATTAAGCAGCTCAACACAGATTTTGATGACTTGATGTAGAATTTATCAACGGAATCAAGAACCTTCATTTGCTCCCTATGGTCTTTATATGGTACATTTGTTATTAAAAAAAGTCTTGATTATGAGGTCGTTGTATACAGAACATTGTATAACAGAAATATGATTTTTAACTTCGAAGGAAAAATTTTTAAGAGAGTTTAATCAGTCTTCCACTGGCATTTTTTAGGTTTGTGTATAGCTCATTTCACCAAATGAAATATGATCTGTTTTTCATATGATAGAAATATTGTCTTCTTTAACTGAATTAAACCCTAGATGTAGGGTGTTTGTGTAAGAACTGATATTTGATAGGTGTTATTCATAGATAAAAAAGAAAAAGACCTCAAAATCCCAAGGTCAGAATATTAGAGTAATACTATTGAACAGTCTGAGTATTTATGATATATGTGACAAAAATTCTTTGAAAAGAACTTCTATGAAAGGATCAGCCTTAAGAACAGCAATCTTGAAATGTGATTTTTATGTAGGGCTTGTTTTTTTCACATTTGGCAACCAGAAGGGGAAAAAATATCTATTTTTATTCCATGGCACTGAGACCAAAATTCTAGATTTCTTTAAAACTCATTGTAAATGGGGTATTTGGTGGAGGCCATGAACTACTTTAATACATATTCCATCATTCTGTGCTGCATTTTTTTCTTCTTTTTATTCACTTCAGCGTACTGAATGATTGAAAATCCAGCTACAGCTAGCATAGGCTTCATTGTTGGATGTGAAGCCTTAGATGTGCACTGAATGGCAAGTGGTGTACCCAGAAAATCTAATGCTGTCTGAAGAGAGAGAAGGACTGGGGTAGTTGGATGAATACTTAATTCCTTATATCTGTTTTATGTCTCTAGTCAGCCTGGAAATACAGATTTCCTAGTGAAAGAGTTATATGGTCTTTCCAAGAACTCTGCACTTTGCAAAAGAAAAGGTTGGCTTCTATGTGAAGTGTCAGCAGAGAAGGAAAAACAGAAAAGAAGGGAAAAAAAATACTGTTTAGGAATCTCAGCAGAAAAGTGAGCTTTAAAAAATAACATTCCTACTGCCACAACCTTTTAGCCTATAATAAAGATGAAATCCCCACATGACAAAACACTATTCCCTTGCATCAGAAAAAGAATACTGTTTTGCAAAGACTTTCATTTGTCCCAAACAGTAATTACCAGCACTCTGGAATGAGATGAGAAGTTGTTTGTTTCTGTTCTATAAATTGTCTAATATGGATTTGGCCTCCTTACCTGGAATCTCATATGTGGAACTGTAAGAAAAAAAGAAAAATAAACAAACAAACAAACAAAAAACAAAACAAAACAGGAAAACAACAACAACAAACCCTTACTCTTTCCCTTCAAAATTTTAGGAGTAAATATGCAGATTCTGTCAGTTATCTTCTTCCATCTGTTGTTTATTGCATCCATAGCTTTTTACATTTAAACAGTTGTCACTGTAAATTAGTGCTTAGCAGTAGTAGATGCCTGTGTCAGCAATCAAAAGTTTTCTAATAGGAGAAGGAAATTAATACTCTGTTTTGTATTTTTGAGGGTTAATGCATATGGTCACCATACTGTACTGAAGTTCCAATATTTAATTTTTCTGTTTCGTGAATACTTTTTCTCATTTGGGATAGCTGTGGAAGAAAGGAATACATTTTATTTGATCTCTTACTGTTGAGTGAAGGAAAGGCAAAAGCACCATAGCTTGGCATGGAAACCCATCTGTTTAGTTTGGTGGAATAACTCCCTTTTGGCTATCTCTCTGTTTATTTATTGTATTGTAACATATTCTGTTTATTTTACCATTCTGGCCTCTTGCACATGCACAGATTTAACTGAGAAATTAAATGATCCCGCTTAAGATGAATTTGACGTATTTGCACAAGTATCTTTGATTCTATATTTTAATAAGAATTTTTCAAATAGAAAGCTGTGAGTGTGGTGCACTTGCTAGTACCTCTCTCCTGTTTCAGTGTCTTCATTTACATTCCTATGTAAACTGCTGTAGCACTCTTTTTATATGTACTATAAACAATTTCAATAAATCAGGCTATGAATGTGTGCCTATGCTGTTTAGAGGAGACCCCCATTTGTTTGCCAAAAATTCTCTCCTTATATAGGAGACAATATAAATTTTCTATATTTAAAATTAAGGTTTTTTTGTATATATGTTCTGTAGCTGACAATCACAGTGCCATAACTGTACTGTATTCAAGAGATATATTGTCATCCTTGATATCCAAGAGATATATTGTCATCCTTGGTAGAAGATGTGACTTCAATCACATGAAGTTGTAAATCATGCAGCTTTGTGAACTGCAAACAGTTCAGGCCATGGCTATTTTTTTTTAAACTGCTACAGTTTCCCCAGAAATCCCATTATGGGTGTAAATGAGCCACCTACTACCAAAATATTGTAAATTCTTTTAGAGTAGTTCTAACTACAAGCAGGCACAATCTTTTATGCCTGTTCCACATTATAGGCCTCATTTTAATTGGAGCACTAAAGATAGGCCCTTCGATGTACTGGCACTCAACCTAACTTTTTTACCTTGTTTTAAATTTTGGGGATTGAAAGTTATGTTTTGAATAAGGCAGAAGGGGAGGTTGAATCTAGGTCTTTTGGCCATACAAATTCATTATCCACATAAAACATTATTCCATAAAACAGCCTCCTGTCTGAGGCCTCACAGAGAGAAGCATGTATTTTCTTCTTCATTATGAAGCTCAAGTTTCAATCAGAAAGGAAGCAGAAGATAGTTTTGTTAAAAATGCACAAAAGATGATGTCACTGCAGAATAAAAGTATCTAATGCATGGGTGTCCAATCTTTTGGCTTGCCTGAGTCACACTGAGTGAAGAAAAATTTTCTTGGGCTCCATATCAATATACAATATAGGTAATTTATATAAGTAATAAAGCTTCTTTTTTTGTTATATTTTTTATTAAAACATAAAATAGATCAACATAAACATAAAATTAATGAGATATTGGATCTTGTTTTTTGTGAAACTAATGTATCAGCATCTGGTTTCGTAGAAGCGGTTGCAATTCGCAATGAATTTTCAAGGTGTTTGTCAGAGATTTTTGATAAAGTTTTGCTTTTAGTGTGCTCAACCCTTAAAAAAAGTTCTTCACATATGTACGTACTGCCAAAAACAGATGACATGTATAAAAAGTGATAGTGCTGCAAGAGATACCTCTTAATGGCACCTAAGATGCCATTTATTCAGTGAAATAATATTTGCTATCAGTAATAATAGTATTCTAATAAAAACGGCATGTTGAGCTACATCTGTAACATCAGTACTTTCATTTATCATCAAAGCATAAAATTTGAAATTAGCAGCTTTATTTTCCAAATTACTTTTGATAGATTTTCCAGTTTCTTAAATTTGCCTGGCTATACTCTGGTAAGACAAACTGACTGTAGAAAAATTGTTGCTTTTTAAATCAAGGCAAATCATATCTGTCACACTTTCCATACATTATCTAATAAATTTAGCATCAGTAAATGTTTTTGTTTTCAATCAGATATGCTACCATGTAACTAGCTTTTATAACAGAGACCGTTTGAGTTTTAACTTAAAAAAAAAAAAGATAAATTGTTGAGATGGCAGACTTTTTTTCTGTTCTTTACAAAACATTCCTTGATATGCATCAAATTTAGCAGTATGTTTTTGCATATAACTTCTTTTCAAATTGTGATCTATGAAAAGTGACACAATTTGCTAACAAATTCAGCTTAGTTCCATATTATATGTCTTGACAAAAAAGTGCTCATCTGTCCATTTTTCATTGAACACTCTCCCTTCGTCCCCAGTTTTTCTTTTTTTTTTTTTGTTTTGTTTACTTTAGAAACAACATTAGATAGGCTGAAATATTATTATTGACAATCACTGTGTTTTATTCCCCAAGCAGCACAAGCACACTTAATGTGTAATACAGTACAGGTTTTGTTGCCACTGAGCGTGTGTGGTGGGCACCAGTGGCAGAGTTAGCATTGCACTGCACCCTTCCCCAGCAGCATTCCACTGTTGCCTGTGCAGTCCTCTCTTGAGATATGTGCAATTGGTTCATGAAAAATATTGCTAGAAATCACATAGTAATGGTAAAAGTTTATGATCCGATTGGTCTGCCTTACTAGCTGTCCTGGTCTGCTTGTGGGTTGAACATGTCTGATCTACTGAAACCTGAGAATCTTCTGCAAAACGGAGCTTTCATCTTCACTGTTATCACTTATCCTTTTCATGTATATTTACTGCTAGCTTCAGAGTAATGTGGATAAAGCCCAAAGTTAATTGGATCTATTTCATCTTGACTTATACACTGCACTAGAATATGAACAGCATATTGGACTATTCCTGGCCTTCATCTTTGGTGGTGCCGAATTTGCTCCCTCTTCAAAATGATGCATATTAAAATAATAATGCCATGAACTCATACAAACTCTTATTTTACCAGTATAAATAACCCGAGTCCTGAATAAAAATCCTCAATCTTTAGGTATGTTCAACCTTCTGTATTTTTTTTAGTCATGTGCATATATGCTGTTCTGATATAAGAAATGCTATTAGCTATCCATGTTTACTTAAATAACAGATATGAGATCACAGGGGAGTCACATGTAGACTGATGGCTCATTTTATGCAGGCTGTAAGAAATAAGACATACTTTACCCAGATACTCATATAAACTTCTTCTCATACAAAGGCTTAATATAGAACAGATTTCAGCAGGAAGGAAGAAGCCTCTTCATATAGTGCTAGCAAGACATTCTTTTGACATAAATGTTTGATCACCCAACATGCAGTAAGTACAAGCATTCAAATTAATAATGTTCGGTCAAATATAACATCACAAGCATTGAAAGGCTTGAGTTACATATTCTTCCAGAAAGAGTAAAATGAGATTTTTTTCTTAACTTGTATAATTTTAAATTGTTAGTGTCTGCTCGTGAGCCAACAAGTGCACTTGGGTGCCTCCTGTCTGATCAAGACTGTTGTCTTCTGTGTCCTTCAGGAAAAGAAAACCACCAAACACTACGAGAGGTGACATTTGAACTGAAAAGATGCTGAGCTGGATTCATTAGTCTCTTATTATTTACACTGGCATTTTAAAGGGTGATTTTCTTTAGTGGGATTTTTTTTTCTTCTCTGTAGCTTACTTTTAAGACTGGAAATGGGGTGGGTAGATTTCAGCTGGAACAGAGTTGATTTTTTTCTTCACAGTGTCTGGTACGATGCTATGTTTTGGCTGTGGGAAAAAAACAATAGTGATAACACACCAGTGTTTTAGTCGTTGCTGAGCAGTGGCTGCACAGAGCCAAGGATTTTTCAACTTCTTGTACTGTCCTTCCAGCGAGCCAGGGTTGCTGAGGGGGTACAAGAAGCTGGGAGGGAATAAAATCAGGACAGCCAACTTAAATTTGCCAAGGGGATATTCCATAAAATATGACATAGTGTGAAAAAACTTTAAATCTGTAGGGAGCTGGACATGGGGCAGCTGCTGCTTGGGGATTGACTGGGCGTCAGTGGACAGGTGGTAAGCAGTTGCTTTGAGCATCACTTGTTTTGTAAATATATTACATTATTATAATTTCTATTATTATTTTCATTTTCTCTTCCTTTTCTATCTTAGTAAATAGTTTTTCCATCTCAACCCATGAGTTCTACATACTTTGATATTTTTTTTTCTGATTCTCTTTCCCATCTCACTGGGAGAAGGGGAGTGAGCAGAAGGCTACATGATGCTGAGCTGCTTGCTAGGTTAAACCAAAACAATAGTCAGAGGCCAATGATGGATTGAATTTTCTGTTACCAAAACACAAACAGCTGTATTTCATCCTTACAATTACTCCGTAGGTCATCTTCCTTTGTTTGGAATAGCTTCTGGACAGCTCCTTACTGTCCAACTCCTTCCTCATACACAACACTACTCATCTACTTCTCCTGCTCTGCCTGTCCCTTCTGAAGAGCCCAGAACTGTTAATTGTGACACACCAGCCCCAGGAGGCTTCCCAACAGGTTTCACTTATGCTAGTGATGTTGTAGCTCTGGGACTGAGCCAAGGCTTCTAGCTCCTATTCCTCATTCCTTGTGTGCATTGATGTAGAAATATTTCAAATGTGCTTCTCTAGACCCAAAATCTCGTGGAACAGACTGAAGGATCTAGCACACAGTCCCTCAAGTGCTGGCATCCCATAGATTATCACTAGTGAACCTAATTTTACCCCTTTCCACCTTTGAATCTAACTTAAAGCTTTATTGATCAGCCCTGGTTACTCTTGTGCAAAAAGCCTCTTCCCCCTTTAAGAATGGTGCATCCCATCAGGCACCAGCAGGCTTGGTGTTGTGTAGATCGTCTTCTGATTGAGAAACCCAAAATTCTGCGGTGACACAACCTTTGGTGCCACATATTGATTGTCTGGGTCTGCCTGTACCTTTCAATCTTGTTAAAAGACATCTACACCCATGTGATGATAGGAATGCAGTCTCTTTTCATCTGCCTGAGATCAACGGGCCTCTGATGGGTCTGCTCTGATGGAAGTCAACCCACTTCCATCAGTTCTTTCTGTGACTCTGGGTCATGTGCTCCTTGTACTCTCCATTGCTCTCAGACAGGTCCACCTTCATCGTCTTGACGGTACTGAACCTCCCCATCAGCCACAGTATTTTGTTTGGAAGAGGACACATCCTGCCCTATTTCCCACATAAAGGTGGGCAAGCACTCTCCTCTCCTTATCCTCCTTTTTCCAAAAAAAAAAAAAAGTCTGAGTCCCTGTTCTGTCTGCAGGGTCACCCTTTTTGTAGGGCTTGGAATAGAAGGCAGTAAGGTGACATATGATATCAAGAGGCCATGGTAATGTGATTCTGACAGTGTCCCATGGTGACTAAAAAATGGCAGTGCTGGAAGTTGGGGCCTATGGCCTGAGAGTTGCTCAAATTTTGAAGGAGAGGAAGGGTGGAGGTGCTGAGGGCCTCTTTCATGGGGATGGCTTCCCCATGCTGTTTTGCTTGCTAAAGAGAATATCTACCCCTTGGGCACAGAGACCTTTAAGTTGTCAGCTACCTCTTCCTTCTGTTCCTGAGATCCCCTCGATAAGAGGGTGGCAAGAGTGTCCCGGGGAACTGCACTATTGCACCTCTTCTGCCCCCCATCCTGCTGCCTGCAAGTGAAGCTGCCTTCAAGAGGAGCCACTACTGTAACTAGTGCCTGACAGTAGGGGAGAGAGGAAAAAGCATGCTGAGACCCTGCGGGCATCCAATGGATGTGAAGTCATGGAATCACAGACTATCCCAAGGTGGAAGGAACTCACAGGGATTATCGAGTCCAACTCCCAGCTCCACACAGAGCCAACCAAAATGCAAAAAATCCTTGAACTCCAGCAGCTTGGGGCTGTAATCACTGCCCTGGTGAGCCCGTTCCATGTCCAACCACCCTGTTAGTGAAGAACGTTTCCCTCACCCCCAGCTGCCCCTCCCCTGACAGCTCCATGCCATTCCCTCAGCCCTGTCTCTGTCACACAGAGCAGAGCTCAGCGCTGCTCTCCGCTCCCTGTGAGGTGCTGCAGCCACATAGGTATAGGCATTGATAGATATAATCATTACATGCAGTGTAAATGTTTTACATGACTGTAAGAGAGTCTTTTTAGAGGCAACTGCAGGATTCTTTCTTTTTTTCTTTCTTTTTTTTCTCCCCTGAAAGTCTGGAGCATTTACCTTTAATCCTAGCAAGTGTAGCTGAGATTGCTGATAAAGACAATATGTCCATTCAGAGCCCTTCCCTTCTCTTCCTTCCTTTGCAATTCCAGAGAACTATAAACAAACGATGTCAAATGGGAGATTACCTTTCTACCTGCCCAAATCCCTCAGGAACTCACACAGCTTTGCTCTACTCAAGATGTCAGAATAATTATACGTATAATCCATAAGATACGTTCTCCAGTAATTCCCACATTCCCATAAAAGTTCATCCAGTCCACACTGCATTGCAGCTCCTCCTGCCAGGTGGTGTTCTCAGGAGGTGTCTTCAGATGTTATAAAATTCCTATATATATGCTTTATGTGTAGAAATCACCTTTGAAAAAAATATATTTCTAAAGAAATTCACTGTGTCAGAGAGAAAAACAAAACAAAAAAAACAACCAAAAAACACCCAGTTTAAGTCTTTGCTGAGTTGACCTAAATTGTTTTGTAGTGCTCTCAGAAAAGGCATATGTACATAATCTTAAAAAAATTCAACCACAATATTGAATTGAATTCAACCACGCAATCCAATATTAATGCTTCAGATATTTATTTTTCTATCAATATCTTCTGAAAATAAAACACATTACACACAAAGCCAAATCTGTTTAACTTCATAGCATTCACGAAGTGGGAAGTCTCTCTGCATAGAATCTGAAATGTTTTTTTTTAGTTCCACTTACTTTGCATGCTGTTGTTGCTGCATTTCAAACTATGATATTAACACTACAAAAACTTTCAATTTTTTTAGCTTTCACCATAAACTGTTCCAAATTACTTAACTGAAGTTTTCATAGAGTAGCTCAGATCTTATAAGTGCACTGCCCACACTCTTTAATTTTTGTGTCATATATTACAAAGCAAAACTGTTTTTTTCTCTCTGACCCTTGTATCTTCACAGTTAGAGTCATGCACTCATGAATAACATACAGAAATAGTTGTTTATTTATAGGCATGTGCATATGAAGTATTGAAGCAATCCAGGTTATTAAACATCTTGAATACTTATAAAAAAGAGATCTATAGTCGATTTGAGATTAAATGGAAATTTAGTGTGGAAATCAGCTGTAATTTTTAGGAGATATGCTATGATCTACATTAGTTGGAGCTTCCAAATGTCTGAAATATCCATGTTCATCTACACTGTCTTTCTGTTCATTGATCTGAGGAGTTAAAGGACCCTGATATTGTTAATATGCTTAAGGTAGTCTTCTACTTGATTCAGATTGACGAAACACTGCTAGTAATTCTGATCAAAACAGAGATCAGCTTAACCAATTGGTTGAGGTACTCACTGAATAACCATTAATATGTATAGAAATGATTAATTTGCTACAGATTTATGACTGTATTTTCTCTATGTATCTTTCAGTATAATTGACAATTGCTCATGCAGGAGGTTGTCTGTTGTAGCAGTGATATTATCTGCGTATTACTAGGACATAATTCAGTCCTGATTCGTTCTACATGGCTGTTGAAGATACACTGAGAAAGAATTGATACTTTTAAAATTCCACAATACCACTATTACTGTTAGGTTATGCAGAGGACTACCAGCAGAGTCCATGATTGTGCTGAGTTCTGGATGAACAAAGAGGTGTCGATCATCACTAGCTAAGGAGCTTAGGGTAAGGTAGAGGTATCACACAAAAACTGTGTGAACAGTGTGATATTTGGGATAAATGTCATTTCCACAGTTCTTGGCTTCTGCAGCTGCCACACAGCTTGAGGAATCCGATGGTGGAGGTACAGTTTCCTGTCACTGCTCACTGGGCGTACCTCTCCAGGAAGGGCTCAAATAATTTTAGAGCACTACTGTGACTACAGAGGTCCAAGATGATGGGAAAGGATGTCTGCCCTTTGCCGATTGATGGGTGGAAAACATTCATCAGTCTCCTAGGTGGTGTCACTTCTGTGTCCTGGCTTAATTCCAGCCTATGCTGTTTCTTAAAGGTTAATTTCAATTATAAGAGAATGTCCTTGGCCTTTGACTAGCTTCTCTATGGACTTTATTTGTTGGAAATTTGATACTGGGTTGTAGTTGGCTAGAACCAGTGTCTCCAGGGTGGGTTTCCTTTCCGTGGATAAATAGAGCAAGGGTATCTCAGAAATAGGAGTTTGGCATCTTCTGTGAGTGCTTAATTAATTTATGGCATCCAGAGGAGGTTCTGTTCATTACAGAGGTTCAGTACTGTACATAAGCAACCTCTTGTGCATAGGTTGCTCCATAAGTAATGCCTCCTAAATGACAACAGATAGAAAGAGCACAATAACATTGTTTGTTCTCCACTACAAAACACTATTTTTCAACATAGTCACCACCATTAGCTGATTTGCATGGATGGTCTGATCAAGATGCTGTTCATTTAATGGTGTGACAGCTGTGCATGGCTGACTGCATTGTGGCTTATCTTTCACGTCACTGTTGCCATGTCAGACACCATTTTGTCAGACTGACCCTCTGCTGCCATCACCGCATGATAACAAAATGTAATGGAATATTGGTGGGAAGGTTCAGCCTCTGCTGCCTTACCACCAACATACACCTCTGACACTGTGGGTCAACATAATAAAAGAGGAGGCATTACTTTCATAGCAGCCCTTGTACTTTCCACTCTGTAGATGACTATTGTGCACCAGACAACTTATGTAGTTGTCTTCTGATATGAATTTGCACTGCTCGCTGTACTACTAAGAATCATGAGTTAAAGAGCTATGCAACTCATTTCTGTATTCTGCTGGTTCTATAATATTTGTATGCAATTAATTTTAAGTTCATGAGTTCCATGTACTTCTCCTGCAGTTCTCTCTCTTTTGGTATCAACAATGTCTATTAATCTTCACTTATTCTTTCCTTACAAGATAATCTTTAATAGTTTTGCGAGCTTGCTTTCACATCTTCTCTGTTCCAAAGCAAATTGAGCTGATGAAAGCTGATTTCCTATAGTTTGTTAAACCAGTGCTGCTTTATATCTGCTGACCTCCACGATGGCAACTGATGGTTACCCAGTACAAAGCTAACACTTTGCTACTGCAACTGACCTACACCAACCCTGTGCTCAAGGGTGAAGAGATTTGGCAAGGTGAAGAGGTGACATCTCAAGGCAAGGGAATTTGCAGTTATTATTCTCTCTCTCTTTTTTATAGCCAAAGGTGTTTTTAATTGATAGAGCCATTAGTCATGATGACAGAATTATGATATTATTGTGCTACTGTTATCATGCTATTGAGTAACCTACTTACAGACAAATACAAAAGCCATATTATTTTTTTTCCCATCACTAAAGAACATTATTGTGTGTCAGTGTGAAAGAGAATCGTCAAAGATTACAATTCTGCTTTTAATACTGTCATCATATTCAAAATCTGAAAGGATGAAGGAACTTGGGATTGCATTCAAGTTATGTTTTGACACTACACTGAGTCTGGGATACTGACTCATTTTTCCAAAACATTAGATCAGAGTTCAGCACCTGAGTGAGTTATTTTCTCACATGTGCTTTATAATTGTTTTGAATAAGAAGTAAAAATTGGGAACACAGCTTAGTAAACTTTATCTACCTCAACACAATAGCAATTTTTTTTTTATTACTTTCTGAGGAAATGAGGTTTGGATCTCCTAAACTGCTTCTTCTACTACAGGCTGGTAGGATTCTTTCTATTTTGCTTTCTTATATGCACGCTTGAAGGATTACTACAGGAATGTGAATTTCTGATTTACCAAAATTCCACTTCATATGTTCCCATCCTTCAGAAACAATCCCACTTTTAAGGATTTATGTTTTTACTGGCTTCAGCTCTAATGTTCTTTATTGTAGCAGTCCCTGTTTGACATATACTTCAGATGATTTTAATCTTCACAATTGCGGGAATTCCATTGTAAAAAGATGCTATTCATGTCCTCCAAGCATTGTTCAAACATTACCACCTTAATAAAAAACAAAACAAAACAATTTTTCAATGTTCTCTTGGTGCAGGCAAGACCATTCTGCATTTTGCTTTCATCTCAGCTTGTAGGCAAGCACTGGTTTTAAAATCTGTTCCCTAGAGTAGATTGCACAGGAAAGCATCCAGATGGGTTTGGAATATCTCCAGAGAAGGAGACTACACAATCTCTCTGGGCAGCCTGTTCCAGTGCTCTGTCATCCTCAAAGTAAAACAGTTTTTCCTCATGTTCAGGTGGAACTTCCTGTGTTCTAATTTGTGCCTCTTGTTCTGTCACATGGCACCATTGAAAAGAGCCTGTACCCATCCATTTGACTCCCACCCTTAGGATATTTGTAAATATTGATAAGATCCCCACTCAGTCTTCTCTTCTCCAGAATGAATAGTCACGGGTCTCTCAACTTTTCCTCATCATGCAGATGCTCCAGGTCCTTAATCATCCTTGTGGCTCTCTGCTGGACTCTGTCTAGAATTTCCCTGGCTTTCATGAGCTAAAGAGCCCCAAACTGGACCCAGTACTCCAGATATGGCCTCATCAGGGCGGAGCAGACAGGAGGGATCACCTCCCTAAACCTGTTGGTTGTGCTGTTTTTAATGCACTTGAGGACACCTTCTCAGCCACAAGGGCACACTGCTGGCTCATGGTCAATCTGTTGTCTACCTGGATACCTAGGACTTCCTTTGCAGAGTTCCTTTCCAGCAGGTCAGTTCTTAACCTGATGCATGCATTTATTCCTTGTCAGGTGTAGGACTCTACCCTTGTCCTTATAAAGTTCCTCCCTGCCCAACTCTCCATCCTGCCCAGCTCTCACTGAATGGTAGCACAGCCTTCTGGTGTGTCAGTCATCCCTCCCAGCTTTGTATCATCAGCAACGTGCTGAGGGTGCACTCTATCCTTTTATTCAGGTCATTGATGAAGATGTTGAACAAGGCAGGACCCAATACTGACTCCTGTGGAACAAGCCTCCAACTCTACTGTGCCACTGACCACCACCCTCTGAGCATTCCCAGTCAGGCAGTTCTCAGTCCACTTCACTGTACACTCATCTACCCCACACTTCCTAAGCTTACCTAAAAGTATGCTATGGGAGACAGTGTCAAAAGCCTTGCTGAAGTCAAGGTAGACAACATCCAGTACTCTCCCTTTATCTTACCTAGCTGGTTGTGACATCGTAGAAGGCTTCCAGATTGGTCAAGCATGTTTTTGCCATGGTGAATCCTTGTTGACTACTGATGACCTTTATTTTTCTTCCAATTGCTTGGAGAATAAGTTTTTACATCACCTTCCCAGGGATGGAGGTGAGATTGGCTAGCCTGCAGTTTCCCAGGTCCTCCTTCCTGCTCTTTTAGAAGTCTGGACTCCAAGATGCAGTAATGTTACATTCTTTGAACTGTTACATTAATAAATGAAATATGCTTAAAAAGCAGGTCTCGGTTTAAGTGGAGCCCTGTAGAAATGTTGCATGTAGTACTATTAAGTAAACACAAACTTTATTTAAGTCAGTGGAGATACTGCTGTTGACTCCAAGTATCCAGAATTTAACAGTTTTAAAATGGTAACTTATGAGGTCACAGATTCAAATACAAGCAGGATTGACTCAACAGATGTTAGGAACATATGCTGAGTTTCTCTTAAGGATTTTTGATAAATATTTTTTTAAAAAAGAAGTCTTGTCCTGCAAACAGCGTTACGTGATCTTGGTATAGTTTGGGAGTTTTCCTCTTCTAAAATGGCTGAAATTGGTTGCTTCAAAACCATGTGCCGTGTGTAGCATTTATGTACAGGTATTTCTGTATGATTTCAACCTGCTCAGCTGTTTTTCATAAAAGAAAAAGGATTAGTGCTTGCAGGTAACCAAAAATGCTGTAAAGCAAGAGAGAGATGGAAGTATGATAGTGATTCTGAATGTCTCATTTTTAGACTACCTTAATTAAAAAACTAAGAAAATGCTAAGGTAGTGATTTCTGAAAATGAGGCTTTTTCTGACACCCCACTTTGGATATCTTAATTCTGTAAGTCAGATTTGAAAATGCAAGCTGTATACCAATTGCTTTTATTGAAATCAGTTTTCAAATAGTGCATTGCAGTTAACTTACAGAAAATAGCATTTTCTGCTAATTTCCAGTAGTATTCCCAACTGTTTGATCAATATTTTAACTAACTGCAACATCCTGTTACACATTAAAGAGCAAGAAAGACTATGACCATTAATATTTTCTTGTAAGCTACAGGTATTTAATCCATTTTCAAAGTAATTTAGACTAAGATACAGTGCTTGTGTAAAGGGTGCTGTTTACATGGAATATGGTTTAGCAGCCAGATAAGAAAAGTTTTTTCTATAGGACTTGCTTCCAAGTGTGAATGGCAAAGGCAAGATACTTGCCCAAAAACCTAGCATCTCTGCTGTGATAGCTTACCCTACCATTTTCTTAGCAAATCCCATTTTCTTAAGGTTCATTTGTGCCCAGTCCCATTAATCGGGGACTGCAGGTTTTGCCAAATACCAGATAGGTATCATTCACCTCTGCCTTGCCACATTTCAGCCTAAACTTAGCAACTCCCATGTGCAGCTCAATTAAGTGGGATTACACTTCTCTGTTTACTTTTTCTAAGTCTGGAATGTAAAATACAAAGCAAGTAACTCAACTGGATGTGTGAAGATATGTGCTCCCGTCAGCTGAGGTAGGAGTGAGTTCTAGAAGTTTAATGTCAGTTAATTGTGCTATTGACTTCCAGAAAAACAAACAAACAAACAAACAAACAAAAACACCGCACAGACTTGATTCTTAAGAT
Source organism: Tragopan temminckii (assembly GCA_028571105.1). Lineage (NCBI taxonomy): Eukaryota > Metazoa > Chordata > Aves > Galliformes > Phasianidae > Tragopan > Tragopan temminckii. Next base: position 44,069,257 of record JAOWBP010002978.1, read on the forward strand.
GTTATTACATTCTTTTGACAGGTTACTATGTTCTGCAATTTAGTCATTGGCATTAGCCTATTAAGAAAGAGTAAATAAATGTAGCAGAGTTAGGCCACAACAACAGTTAGATGAAGTTGGAAATGCTCTTTTTGGTTTGGAGGAGTGGTTATTCTCCTATTTTTGCAGTGCTGTATCGACCTGTACATATCCCTTCCAACTCTAAAATAAGCTGTTGTAATTCTTAATCTTTAGAACAAGATATAAAAATAGCTGATTAGAGACACCATTTTTGTTCTAACCATTCTTGGAGATTTTGGGTTCCTATGCCTTCACACTTGGATTTTGTTTTCTTCTTTCTGAGGGAAATGTGTCAGCTACGGATTTTCTTTTTTGAGTTTTTGCTTAGGGAGATCATAACTTAAAGGAGAATTCTTCTGTATGTTTTCAGTTCTCCATGGAAATGAATTATGTTTTAGATATTTGCAGTGTGAAAAATCAAAACTAATTTCTTATCTCTTTCTCATATTAAATTACTCTCTTTATTTTAACTTGCGTTATCTGAAAACCTATCCTACAGGGATATGAATCATCTCCCCGTTCAAAAGGTAAAATCAAGAGCTTATTCACAGTATTTTCCATGATCTGCTTCCCAGGCTTAGGTTTTCAAAAACAGTTTCCTTTAAAAAGTACTTCTGTCTTGGAGTCAATTTCCTGTAGTACTAGTGTTGCTGAGAACCACAGGTAAAGTATTATCTGAAAGTTTGTGGATCGTGATGTGCAGTCTAAGCTGGGAGGAGTAGAGGAAAAGGAGGGAGAGTGAAAGTTCCTTCCATTTCTGAAAGTAATTGTCTTGATGTGGTGGAAATCGCAATCACCTGCCCAGCAGTGGAAAATCTTTAGCTCTAAGGAAATGTATTGCATCATCACTTCATTACAGTTACCAGCAACCTCTTGCTGAACAGCAGTTTTGGTGAGACTGATAAAGACAGGGTTATTGAAACAACAAAAGTGCTAAGAGACTGTAGCTATAAACCATACTGATTTTATGGATGAAGCTACTGCATATAAACTTTATGGATTTGAAAATCGTACTTGGAGAAGATTTGAGACTTAGAGGTGGGGAGTTGGAAATTTTTGCTAGCATAGATTAAGTTTGGAGATAAGGCCAGGTGAGTTATTTTAGATCTGTGTGAGTATAAATGGTATCAGATTTCAACCCTGGGTTTTATTAAACTTCATTCCTGATTTACTGGACTTGTGGTTAGCATGGCTGAAAATTTAAAGGAACTGAAGTCTTATTCAGCTTACTCAACACATTTTCAATGGAGCCATTAACTCCATCTCAATTGCTCGTCTTTAAAATTACTTGCCTTATAGAGCTGCACTTCTACAGCTCTTTTCTATATGTTTTAAAAGAGTCCCCTAGATTCCTTTCCCTAAAATTATGTACAATCTTCTCTAAAAACATCTGTTTTTTAAACAGAAAGAAAAATTATTCTCACCATGATAACTTTCAAAATGCCACACAAAGAAAGATTGTAGCTATATTTTGTTTGTTTGTTTGTTTGCATTATTTTGTGGTTGTTTTTTTTCTTTGTTTGTTGGATTTTTTTTAAGCCACGTCTGTGTATCTCTACCCTTTCTCTTCCTAATTATTCCTTAAAAACATCTGGTAGCTTTCTGCCTGTCAAATTCCTATTTCTGTTTTATTAGCAGAACACCTGCATGCCAGCTGAGCGTATGCAGACATTTCTGAGTATCAGGAATGTTATTGCCAGCCCTAACTTATAACAAACTTGCGACATGATAGGCCAATGAGATTCTCCTTTCTCTCATGTTATTATTTTACAGATTAAAAAAAGCTCATAAACCCAATTACATGAAGTACTACCTTATTAAAATACTAGTTTGTTAAATGGCTGGTACTTAATTCCACTACAAGCAAAATACAGTATCATGCACACTAATGAATATATAGTATTCCTGCTTATCTGTTTTATTCTTTTTATTTTACTTTGGGAAATGTTATTTTGGCTGCTTTAGCCCAGGCTAATCTTAACACAAGGGATGTTTTTTGAAAATCTCTTAATGAGCTGAAAAATTAGTATAAAACATAAAAACTTTTTGAAAATACGTCAGGTCAGTGAGCTGCATGTTAAGTGCACTGGACTCTTTGGCACTTTCTGGCTTCTGTGATACCACAATGTGAACAAGAATCTAAAGTGAAGATGAATCAAATAGCACTTCTTTCAAGCTAGCAGCCTTTTAAAAAGATTTTAAAAATAGATGTAACATTGTAAAGAGTTCTGTGCTAAAATAGCCATAAAACAATTAAAAGATCTAATATGTAAAAGAAGATCCAGAAAAAGGCCTTGTGAGGGTGCAAGATTGTCTGCTTTTTCTACCTGTAGAAGTTGAGCTAATAAACGATATTGCCTCTTACTGCTCTGTGTTCTTTACTGTTATTCTAAGAGCATGTTGTATTTGGAGGCAGTGTATCTGCCCTAGAATCTCAGTAGGAAAACTCAGTAGGACCTCTTTTGTCTCAATTTACCAGTTTGTCAAATGTGGTATATAGCATCTCCAGTTGTGCTTTGCCTGGCTGTTTTAGCTATGTGCTCAGTGGAGATTTTTTGACTGCGTTGCAATCATGCTATTTGACAGGAGTTGTCCAAGCTGTCTCCTCATCACTGCTAGCTCTACCTTACATACCCTCATTCTGCAGCTCTCAGCTCCAGCTGCCTCTCTTCAAGACGCACAGACTGTTCCCCCGGTCCCCTGACTAGTTTCCTTTCTAATCACCTGTGCATTTCCCAGCTGGGCCATTTACGTCAGTCCTGGCAGTCCATTCTTGGCTGTGCTTGCTGATTCTGGTTTGAATTCTGAATTCTGGTTGTGCTTTTTTTCCCCCTCTCTTGTTACCATCAGAAGTCTCCCAAGCAGAAGCTTCTCCAGATCCTTATTTTTCTTTTGTTTGTCTTAATTTACCTTCCTTGTCTTTTGGTTCTCTCATCACCCTTTGAATTATTTTTCATCTTGGGCTGTGTGAGCAGCTATGTTGCACAGTAGGAGCAAAAATCACTGTGCAGAAGCAGCAAAAGTGAGATGGGAGGTGGTCAAGGCATTCTTGATGATAGTAAGCTTTGAAAGAGACAATATAGAAGAGAAAAACTGTTTAATACCAGCCATTACCCCGTGAATGAAACCATAGGAGATTGAAATAAGACTAAGATAACATCGTCATTAATAGTTCTATACGAAGCAGGCTGGTCAAATATGTCAAAGACCTTGAGGGCTGAGCAGATTTCTGATGCTTTTTATTCTTGTGATTTCGGGAGAGAGTGATAAGGGAAAGGTGATAAGCCAGAGGGGCTGTTTTGTGTGGGGAATGAGCCATAGAAAATGCAGCGCACTCAACTACTCAGACTAACTGAAACCCATATTGGAAAAATCTTATGCAATGGAGGGTTAAATTTGAGCCTATAATTCTTAGAAAACATGTTAAAATTCATATGAAAAAGATTTAAAGACTTTATTTTAATTGACCTTGGATACACAACAGGTCGTGGCCTTTTGGGGATTTAGAACCAGGGCGTTCATTGGGGAACAATACAAGTTTAGAAGGTCAAGAGCTGCTTCCTAATCATAAGTGCAAATGTTCTCATGTGTTTAATATGAACTGAGAAATACTTTGCAGTGTGTTGGCCTGGAAGAAATTGGAGAGCAGGCCTTAATATATAATGTTTATATTAAATATAATATTTTGATTATATTATTTAGTGCCTTTAGAAAAGTGTGATATAAGGCCAGACGTAGATATAACCACATACTTTTTGCAATAATGAGATCAATAAACAGCTGAGGCAGTGACCTTCCCAGTGTGCTGTTGAAAATTTAATTGTGAAGACATGGATTCTAACTAACTTGCTTTACCAAAACAGGAAGCGGAGGGGGTGCAAAGAGTTTCCCACGTTAAATTTAGGAACAGTCAAAATGAAACAAATGCTAAAATTATCCAATTTACTCTGGGCTTTGTGAGGAAGAATAGGCAAGTAATTGTCAATTATGAAGAGGGATTGGAATGCAGATTGTAGAGGGATAATTAATTGAGAGACACTTCGTTTTGATTAGGGTGGCTTGAATAAGTGCAATCTGAAGTGTTTTCGGGACTGTTGTAGATGGACCAGGGACTGGCATGCAGCACTAATGGGGTTATGAGGTATATTAAATTCTATCATGTTACTGAAAATAAAATAAAGGATTAAGGAGGAAGAAAGGGTAGACTTATGATCGAGAATTAGGTTGTTGTAAGGAGCACTGGGTTCTTTCCCAGCTTGTGCCATACAGTTCCTGTGTGGCCTCTGGCACGCAGTCATCCCTGGATTACTGTCCACCTCAGGGCATTCTTGCAGGGTAGAAAGCAGCTTCCCTGCCAGCACGATTATATTACTGCTCCTTCATCCCTGCTCCAGGTTGGGCATCAGGGGCAGAGGAAGAGAAGGGGATTAGTGGGTTTGTGATTGGTACTTCTCCTCTCACAGGACTGGGAGGTGGAGTGGAGCTAGGAAGAAGCTGGCTGCGATTCAGTTAGCGCCACAGCACTTTCCCAGTGTTTCTGAAAAGCAACGCACGTAACATCTCATTTTTTTCCTTCGTACCCCTTCATTTCGCTGTCTCTTTATAACCCAATAGAAATGTTTGCAAAAGGTAGTACTTTAATTATATGAAGCCTGTATATCTAACACAAAAAGTATTGCTATCCTTGGGCAGGAAATATGAAATACAGTTATTACTTGGCTTAAGATAAACAAATTTGATTTAGTGAAAACTTGGTTTCCATCTTATTTTCATTTTGGGAACTGAGTCTTTGAGAAGGGGATGTACCCTCTTCACCAGCTTTCCCTCAAAGGAGAGCTGGGGACTTCAAGCAAGGGTCCAAAGTGGAAAATGTAGTTGCTGGGAAGAGGCATCATCGCAGAATGGGGAAGCAGGCTGCCTACCTTCCTGCACGAACTGTTTTACCACAAACAGATTCCTGGTCTGACACACAGCTTTCAGCAAAATCAGCCAACAACTGTTACCCAGACATGAGCGTCTTTGGCATTCAACAAATTACTCGCACATCAGACAGTGCTGATTACTACCGGAAAACAGTATAAATAACACATTTTATATTAGACTTGTAAAATTATTTTTTTTTCCCCCTTTTGCTGAGTTAGTTTACCAGAAACTTAAACTGTGTGATGAAGCTTAAGGAAATAATTCTGCCTGCCAAATTCCAAGCAAATAAATGGACAATGCACGTATCATTCTAAAACTCTTCAGCTGATTCTGCTTTTGCTGTCACCTGTTTGTATTGTTGCAACTCCTTCCTGCTAGTGGAATTTTAATTTCTGATGTGTTCTAGCTTCTGTATTGATTCAGTATGAATCAAACTTAGCATTCTACATTTTTCTGTATTTTACCTCATCATAGCTATTCCTTTTGTAAAGATGGTCACAGATTTGTTTATCAAATTACACCCAGTACCTAACTTTTATTTGGAATTTCAGTGCATTCATTTGAGTAGTATTTACAAGGAGAGTGATTTGAAGAGTTCAGATGGATAGTTAATTAGCTAGGTAATGGACTGGACCTGTTTGGTAAATCTTTAAATAGATTCATCAGGAAAACAAATATTAAGTACAGTGTATCTTTGCAGCTGTTTAGAATGTGAGAACTTTTTTGATCCTTCATCTCAAAGTAACATTTTGAGACAAGTTGTTCAGTACTTTATCAGAAGATGAATATCAGTATTTCCAATTGAAATTAATACTTCATTTGTCTCCAGCCTTTACTCTTTTAATATTTTGTTTTGAACAATGGGTTGAAAAGTCAAATACTTGCAGGATATCATTGCTGAAACACTCCTTTACTTCTAAAAGGCTCCAAGAACTCTACTATACCTTATTACTAAAAAAAAAAAAAAAAAAAAAAAAAAAAAAAGATTTAAAGTGATTTTAAAATTATTTTTGTGCAAATGCAAGCTAATTGCATGTGTGAACAGCGTAACTAATTTATGATCCCAGGAACGTGGGCAGTGGTAAATTACTGGTGTTCTTAGAAGTGTTTCAAGTGTTAGGCTTTTGTGTCCACTTAGATTGACAACAAAGGTTTTGTGCCTATACAGCGCCTGAAGCAAGCAACATACTCTGATATTTCTCCTTGATGCTGGATGTTCCTGTGTTCATGTATTCATCTCTTTATGCCATCCAGTGGTACTTATGCAAGACTGAGCTTGCCAAAAGTTCTTGAAGGTCTGAAAAGAGGAAAAAAAGGGAAACACCTAGACGAGACAGGTAGATTTCAGAAAGGGGCTGTATATACAAAGCTGTTCTGAGCCCCAAACTAAAATCATGAAACCATTAGAAAAATAAGAAAACTAAATTTAAATGAGTGTGGGAAGTGCTTCCTGCTTTTCTTATCTGTTATGGTAATACCAGCGGAATTCACATTTTCCTGGAGACTGAGAGTTATAGTATAGTATATGAATATTCAGGTAAAGGATAATTGCAGCTGATGAGATCAACATCCTGCCATAGATTTGTTCAAGTCTGTAGCTGAAAGCATGAGATGTGGGAAAGAGACAATATCTTCCACTGCTTAGAGACTCAGTTTCTTCTTTAAAGCTGTTCTCAGCCTTTGAAAGGAAAAGCTTCTGAATTCCTGAAGTAAGACGCATCTTAAACCAAATGAACGACTTTCTGTGCTGACAGAATTTAGTTAAAGCTCATTATGTAAAAAGGTGCTATAAGGAAACTTTATAGAGTGAACGTTCTTTATTAACTGGAAGCTAAGGTTCAGCCAGTTTCCATTTAATCCTCCAATATTGCCTGCAGCAGTCAAGTAAATTTCATAACAGACTCCCTCCCCCAAATGAAAACCATGTGACTGCTTCATCTGCTACTCCTTTCCCAGTCCCCTCACTCAACTCTCTCCTCGGTGTTATAAAGACCCTTGCAAGAATTCATAGAATTAAAATAGGATAATTAAGTGTCCCTTATTAGTTACTTGGTGTTAACATAAGTTCCATCCTTCCTAAACTAGCTGAACGATGGGCAGATTGACATGGATATATGGCTATGGAAAGTGTTAAAAAGCATGGGTATACATTCTGTATTTATGGAGCTACAAAAACTGTATTAGGACTTCTTTTCTCCATAGTGAAATTCATTTAAGGAGTGGAGCAAATATGCAAAGTGGTATGATTTGCTAAGTAGTCATTTTAGTTTTGTGCCGGGCAAGAAGAAAAGTCTTGATTTGGAGCTTTTTCTAGTAGAACACTTAACGCCGTCATCTTTAGAATAATGTATTCATTGCATATTGTCCAAATAATTGCAGGTTTTGTTGTGTTTGTTTTGTTTTTTTCCCCTAACTTTTATCATCAGAGATTTCTCTGAGAGGAAAGTGTTTCTGGAACAACCATGGATTTCCTTTGTGACCTTAGCATGCTAACACATCCAACTAACTACCAGCAGACATTATTAAGCAGGAGTCATGGGGTCATCTGCCCTTCCACTAGATTCTTGCTCTGTCCCTCAGCATGTGTCTCTGTTGGCTGCTGACCTCATAATTTCAGTGCTGCAGAATGATGCAGACATTTTATTTACTCCCCAGATTGTTTAGGAAACAGCTACTATTTTTCTTAGAGTGATGGCTCTATTAATCCATTTTCAAGGCTTAAATGCATACTCTACATAAAACTGCATATCTGAACCACTACATACAAATTAAAATATTCAAGAGAAAATTCTCAAGAAATTTTTAAGTGCATTCCAGAAACAATTTGACGTCTGCTGTTCCCAGGAAAGCCATGCTAGGACCCGTTAATCAACAACTATATTTAAGCAAGATGGAGTTGAACCAGTTAGATTGCCACCACATCCTGATGAGAAAACAACTCTCATGTTTGTTTTTTTAAAAGTGACCAGACTTGAAACAGAGACTGAGGTTCCACTGAAAAGTTTAATTATAGACTTATGGCATAAGGACTCTAATGCTCTGTCTGCTGCCAGATCTGCAGTGATAGTTAAGAGAAAGATTCTTCTGTTATGATCAAGTAAAAAACATTCTTGCTCTGAGATGTCACTGCAGAGAAGCAGAAGACAATGTAGCAAGGCATCTGGGATTCTCTAGTGATATTCACAGATGAAAAGAAATGTTGAAATAGATCAGATTCTGAAATGTCCATGCAGTGTCACTGTAAATGTAGGTCAAAACTAGTATGGAATAAAGCTAATAGAGAACTTGGTTAAATTTTTTAGTTGAATTCATTTTCTTTAATAAATGTGAATAATGTTATTGAGTTTTTGAGACATAGATTTGTATTCTTTATCTTGATAACCCTATTAATGTAGCTAATTTCTGAACTTCTATCTTTACATGTGTTAGAGCAGTTTGTTATTCCTTGTGGTGATTTTAGGGAGCATTTTTTAACATGTATATGTACAAAGTTAAAGAGAGAACTAGCAGATCTCTGTTGTCATTTGATCACAACTGTCAAATCTCAACATATGGTTTTCATGTTCTCAAATTAATTTAGAAATCTTGCCATTAGCAAAATGAGGAGAATGCACGAAAGACGTCTTGGTACTGTGCAGTAATATGAGGTTGATGAACTGTTGCTTTTTGAGGGTTTTTTTTTTTGTTTTCCAAAATAGAGCAGTTTTTCTGGATCATAATTCATCAAAAGCGTACTGTTTCTCAAATCTGAAAAGTACAATTCTATCATTTTTACTGCTATGAGAGACATTTTGACATTAGATTGTTTTGAGTTGCTTTCTTTTTCCCCAGAAATTTACTATGAGAATAACAGGCCTAAGATGAAGCTCTTGCAGGGTTTCTGTGTTCTTCGTTTGTAGTCTCAAATGATTTTGTGGTTGCACATATTTTTTTAGATGAAATACATCTTTTAAAGCTCCAAGCATACATGTTATTTTAACTGGAATTTGAAAGAACTGTTAATATCAGTTTCCAGCTTTGACAGCTTGTGCAGACAGAAAAGTGTGGGTACTTCAGGAGAATTTTGCAGGCAGCTAACTTTTGTGACAGAGTTTTATTAGTCTAAATTGCTCACCTAGCAGTAGAGAGAAAAATATTCTGCGTGCCTAAGGGTTGTGTATTGCTTGACACTTAGAATTTTTACCTAAATAGATGAATGATAATGCACAAAATGTATTTACTGCTCCAGTTTTTCAAGAGACAACTGTGAATGTCCATCTGGGATTAATCGTGAACAGGCTAAAATGCAAAACCTGACTGAACAGCAGAAACCCAACATGTTTCAGTTTTGCTGAGTCCTATTTACATCAGTGGAATCAGAATTTGTTGCCTTAAGAGCTAATCAACATGCAACCCTAGATTACATTTGTGCTTCTCCAGGACCCTGGTTGCATGCTTTGCTTCTTTGCGAATTTATTTGTAACTAATTGTAGTGAACCTTTAAGCAACTGTGGGTGCATTTCCTTTAAATTTTAGAGGTTTTGATGAAACTCTTCACTTATTATGCTTTGGTTCACATTGTGGAGCAGCCTTAGAAAGGGCAGCTTAGATTTCTACCTCATTTGCTTCTTGCCCATAATAAACTGCAATCAAAATTAGTCACCCACAATTTACTAATCAAGCACAAAGTAAATAGAGACTAAACATCTTGTCACTCTATATGGGTATCAGTTACAGAAGGAACTTATTTTATGGAACTCTTTTATGATTTTTGAAAAAATTGTTCCAGCGTAGCATGGTTTACCTTCATGAAGTTAAGTAAAGACTACATTGTCTTGAGTAGCTGAGCAATTATAATGATAAAAAAATAGACACCAAACTTACAACAGTTCTGCTGTCTTTGATGTTGTCTTCTGCAGTAATGTGTTTATGCAAGACAAATAAGTAAGCTGTCTCCATGAGCCCTAGTAGAAAAAACTCCAGATTTGTTCTGTAGGTGGTGTGGGTATCTCTTTTCTCTTGAGGTATGTGTTGATGGATTGAGGGAGAATGCAGACAGGCCCTAACTGTTGACTGCCTTTATGCAGAGAGGCTTGACTAAAGAGTTTGTCTGTGCTGAAAGGAAAAGGGGATTAAACACACATCTGAGCTGTCCTGTTGTACCTTATACACTTAGATTTCAGGTGACATTTTCTGAATGCAGAACTGCTTTTTCCTTCAACCCACTGCATGTGGACTTGCTTTCTTTTCAACATCTCTTTCAAGCTCTGCATTTTGTTGACCTCACTTAAGGAAAACAGTGGGAGTAAAAAAGCAACTTAAAAATCTGAGCAAACAGGTATACCCAACAGTTGATCGTAACACAAAGAAACTAATTTTATGCACTCCGTTGTACATAAGATACAGGTATATATTAGAGTCATAGAAACTTTGGAGTTGAAAGGAATTCTTAAAGGTCATCTCATCCAACTCCCCCTGCAATAATTTCAAAATGTAATAGTATGATCAATGATAATAATAGGTTGACTTCATTCAGCAGCCCAACTGTAATCAATTTTACAGCTACATCCTTCAATTGCCTTTTTTTTTTTTTTTTTTTTTTTTTTTTTTTTGTCTAGACAGTGTAGCAGATAATTATTCTGATATTTAATTGGGTGATGTACAGAAAGCTTTTAAAATCCTGGAAGGGACACTGAGTCCAACCGAGTCCAACTTCCTCTGGTCTATATGAAAATTCTAAGGAGTAGAGGAGGTTTACTGATCCAAAAGTAGATCTGAGAGAAGCATCCTTTTGCAGGATTATAGATTATTAGAAGCATTTGTCATATACAGAAAATATATACAGTGCAATTATCCGTTTGGCATTTTAATCAGAAGGCACAAATAATGAAATTTTGATGCAACAATCTTAATCCAGGTAGGATTTTGTGCTTCTTCTGAATTCAGGTAGGATCTAGTCTCATGAAACTAGGGAAGGTTTAGATTAGATGTCAGAGAAGTTCTTCACAGAGAGGGTGGTGAGGTGCTGGAACAGGCTGCCCAGAGAAATTGTGAATGCCCCATCCCTAGAGGTGTTCAAGGCCAGGCTGGATGGAGGCCTGTGCAACCGGATCTAGTACAAAATCTGGAGGTTGGTGGCCCTGCCTGTGGCAGGGAGCATGGAACTTGATAATCTTTGGGGTCCCTTCCAACCCAAGCCATTCTGTGATTCTATGATTCTATGAAACAGCTGGAAACAAAATACATCTTTATATATGTTTATTTATTTGATTTAATTTTATGTCACCTCTATACGTTTTATATGGTTTGATTCTCCTTCACTCTGCTTACTTGCTTAAATAGTACTGGCTAGAGTCAAAGATCTCATACAAAGAGAACATTCGTAGTAATGCACATGGCTTGACATGGAAGATTTCTTCTGGCAAATGTTAACTCCTGTGCAGCTTGCATCAAACAAATACAAGATGCAGTGAAATGTTGCTAACTGACGGTATTTATGAAGGTCCAGAAATGCTTCAGTATGAATATGTGTATAAATTGCAATTCCACTGAATATCTGCTTACATTTAAATGTTTGAAAGAAAGACTCTTCTGCCATGAGAGATTATCATAAATTCTGCTTTTAACACCACAAAATCCTAGTACTGACATTATACAATAGGTGCTGCTGCTGAGGTAAAAAGTCCTCATCACGAAAGTTAGAAGTTAAAGTTGGATGTAGCTTCAAACATATGAACACATAATGCCTCCTATTTTATTATGTTGGCTCCAGAGGTGAATGCTGGTGGTATGGCAGTAGAATCTTACTCTAATGGAGTAAACTTACTGCCAGAATCCCATTACATTTTGTTGCCGTGTGACAGATGGCAGCAGATGGGCAGTCTGACAAAATGGTGTCTGTCATGGAAGTGCATATGAAGCAAAGGCACGTCATTTAATTCTTTCATGAGGAAAAAATGGCACCATTGACTTTCATCAATACTTGCTGAATGGTTACAGAGACCAAAGAGTGGATGTGAGCGCAGTGAGGCAGTGGGTGGTGCATTTCAACACTGGTGGCAGCGACAGTGGATCACCTCTGCTGATGCAGATTTTTACAAGCACAGCATGCAGGTTCTTGTTCACTGCTGGAAGAAATGCATAGCTACTCGTGGTGACTGTGTTAAAAAATAGCATTTTAGTAGCTGAGAATTTGCTCTATCGTGTTATTGGGCTCTTTCCATCATGTGTTCCATGGAGGAGGCATTTCTTTTGGCATAGCCCCGGTACCTGCACTCTAAAATTCCTCACTGGGAATTTTAGATCAAAAGAAAGATCAGGCTACTCCGTGCATGGCAGGTCTGACCCCAAATGGGAAAATAATGTTGAAGATAAGTGCAGAAACACCGTTTTCATGCTTTAGGTTCTCTGTGGTTTTAGGGGTATAGGTAGAACGTTCTAATTTTCTAACATTTCTACAGCACAAGGAAATGAACGGTGCTTTCTTAAGATTTGTTTCTGTTAAGTAGTTGATGTGTAATTTCCAGAAGAATTGCATTTTGGTGTAGAAACACCAAAGAATATATAGTATGATAGCTGGTGACATGACTGTAGGCTATTTGGTTAGTCTGTACATTAGTGTTCAAAACTGATATTTCTCTGATGTTTCATAAGCTTTGGACTTGTATTGTTATTGTTAAGGTTAATGGCAGAGGGTCATTAACTTCAAAGCAAGAGAAGTCTGGGAACATTTCACAGTCCATAGAAAGTGTTTTCTTTAAAAGCCTGCATTGGTTTTTGTTCACAGTTACATCAACAGAATTCAAATACTAATTGCTTTTATAAGGTTACATTCTCACAGACCATCTAGTGCATATTATTGACTAAATAACTGCATAATGTAGTATTTTCAAAACTTTTTTTTTTTTTTTTTTAACAAAAATTGTTTATGAAAGAAGTCACCTCTTTTGTTTGTACACTCATTGCTCTGAAATACCTTGCTGGCCTTTGAATCCCTTCACCCTACTGCAACTTGAAGAGAAATTTTATGGTTGGGTAATAAAACTCATGAAACTGAATGTTAGTAGTGGAAAAGTGAATAAAGATAGGCAAGTATCGAACTGCTAGGAAGGAGTGGAATGTATGGATAGAAAATGGGAAGTTATTTTCCATTAAAGTATGCTTCCATATGTTCATTTTGCAGGTAGTACACTTAAATGCCATCTCCTTGGTATGTACAGCTAGGAGTTCTCTATCTTCAAGGCTTTTGTGATATTTCTTTCAAGGCCAGTGCTAACAAGACAAGAGTGTAAATTGTAGGGTAGTTGCTGGTGATGAAAGTTTTTTTTAACAGCCCAGTACATAAAGCACTGAGAGAAAACAAAACACCACTTTGACTGAACAGCCCAAACAGTGCTTTCCAGCAGTCTGCTCTCATTTCTTCACTGTACGCTTCTGACTTGCATCAAAATGATGTAGTTTGAACCACAATCACCATTCCCTTTCTAAAGAGCTACAGAGATCCATGCAAGGGTATGAAGGAATAAACTGCTGGTGAGGAGAGTTGTAAGGAATCTGCTTGCGGCAGGTTGAGGATCTGCAGGGAGATGCTCCCATCTGGATCTACTTTACAACGCTAAGCAGGTGCCAATGTTAAGTGGCATTCCTCTGTGAATGAGCAAGCTCTGCAGTCCTGGGCAGGGGTAAGTACTCTGGGCTGACAGACAAGTTCTAACTAAACAATGAATGATGTATACATAAACCGCAACACTTACATGGCAGGTGAAAGATGGATGGAGTACTTAAAAAGAAGGCTCTCAGGAACTCAGTGTGGCGTGCAAGATTGGAAAACCTATACTGATTGTGTGCTTTGTTCTGGGAGAAAGAGGTGAGGCCCACAAGGACCATCAGAAACCAAGTGATGTATTAGCATGATGGTACAGTGCTGTTAGTGGTTCCTTTGCTTAGTATTAGCCCAGCAGTAAGTTTGTGAATGCTTGAGGCTTCCCAACTGCTGAAATGTCTTTCTATAAATATATTCTCGCTGTAACGTGCATGCCTGTCAGAGAAAACACATATGATTTTTATAATAGAACTATGAGAAGCGTTCTTGATACTCAGTATTATTAAAGAGTCATATTTCAAAATAACAGTCCTGTGTGGTGGAAAAACACCTCTGTACATTTTAATCCAAAGCTGCAACTGCATGTGACTTATTCTTCCTATACCACGTGGCAAATAATGGTACTTCTGAATAATTTTGGTTATACAAAGCCCCACAGAAACTGACAGAATTTTCTCTTCGTCACTGCCAGCTCCATAGGAAAGACTGGATATAATCTCCAAATGTAATGAACATAGAAAATAGCTATGAGATTAGTATGAAAACAATGGCAGTGGAAAGGTTCTTCATATTTCTTCTCCAACAGTCTCCCACTTGTGGTATGCATTGCTTGAAGGCCTGGCAGTCCAGCTGTCCTAGCTTGTTACCAAAATACACTTACATTTATTTGCATTTACAAGTAAGTTTCCACACAGGAAAACATCTGGAAACTTATTTAGTTGTTGTTTAATATGAAAGCTGAGTTAAAATGGAAGAAATATAATATAATATAACATAATAAAAGGAAGGTCTTTTACTATATATTCTTGACACCGAAGTAGTATAATTATGAACAATTCAGGACATTCATCTTCCTTTTTGCATTCAGCTGCATTAAAAAATAAATTAATTAATTAGTCTTGTACATGCTTTTTGCATAAAGAAAATGTAAAAATAGTATTTAAATGTTGAGTATAATATTTGTAATAAACTGAAGTATGAAAAAGTACAGAAAACCAGTGATTTTTAACACCACTGCTTGCAGTAAATTACTGGCTGAACAAAGCAAAAAAATGGACTGTTGAGGTAATAAAATCAGTCTGTTTCTATAGCACCTTCCAGGTGACCAGTGTGGAGTTATCAGTGTTATACATGAAAGGTAAGACACAGCTGGAGACAGTCTCTTTTGATCCCACAGCCAGTGCTTTGAATACAGCCACAGTGCATCTTGCTATCAAAATGAGCCAGGTCTCATATCTAAATAATGATCCTGCCAACCTTCTTTGCTTACGCATTTACATGTTTAAACCCACCAAAAAGATGGTATTACCATCACATCTCAGTTCTTAGTGGAAAAGAAAAGGAACCGATTTTTGAGCACCCAGAAGGCCCCCTGAAGTCAGGATTAGGTCTGCAAACTTGTAAAATAGAATTTATGCAGTTACTTACAGACCTGTTTGCTTACATTTCTGCATATTTTCACCTAAGTTATAAATCCTCGTTCTCTTAGTCTCCCTGCTATTCATTATAAATACTAATTATGCCACACACTGGTGAACCCTTCTGAAATGCTTCTCCACAAGAGTTAAAAGCATGATTGTTTACAGGAGTTTGGTCTTCTGTTAGAATAGAAGCACTTTCTTTTGCTCTCATTGCTTTCCAGCGCATCAGATGAAAACACTTGAGATTTATATCAGACGTTTTTAGCAGCTGTCTCACATTTACCTGGACTGTGAGGTATAAATTGAATTTTGTACATTTTCTCAAGAATAAGTATGTGTTTAATGATTAGATAATGGCAAAGGTGTTTCTGCACTGTCACAAACACTTTCATTGTTTAATATTTTTTGGATTATTTGATGTCTCTTTCCTTGTGCATTATACTGTGACTAATTTAGCAGCAAGGACTTTTAATTTTGTTTTGCAGCACTAAGTTCCAAAGGAAACAAAATATTAGTATGGGATCTTTACTCTTAAGATCAATCTCATATTACTTCAGTTACTGAATGTGAAAGATAATGTAAAAAATTGAATTGCTAAAAACATGAATCGTTTGGTTCATGTAGGCTACAAAAACAAGTTGCTGAGTAGAGTCTCGAGAAAGAAGATGGTGAGGCCAGGACTTGATGAACAGACTTTCATAAGGTGTCTGAGAGGAGCTCACTGTGGTAGATGTATTCTGTGCCAGTAAAATAAACTACTAAAAGATGTCTAGAAACTTATCTGCAAAACCTGGTGAAGTCTTCTTATGCTCATTTCTGAAGTGCTTTTATGTTAATGTGCAGGTTTCATAGTTTAAGAATGTTTTCAATATTGCAGCTAAAGAATGAGAAGAAGTAGGATTTTCATTGGGATATTTACACAGAGGAGGAAAAACCTTTGTGGATGAGGTTGTCTTGAACTGCAGTAAAAATAGATTGCTGCTGTAGGAAATTAATGAGTGTGGCTTGTCATACAGGAGTTGAGGAAAAGCTGACAAATGAGGACTCAGACTGTTTAGACACATCTGTTAATGATGTCAGTCATACAAAAGGTGTAAGGGACAAGAATGAAATGTACAGCAAAAGTGAAGGAGGGTCAACTGAGATATTCTGGAAAGCTAATAGAGTGACAAACTTTAGAGTTAAATAAAAAACGATGTGGCCAACTCCCTGCTTCCCTGAATGCATACAAAACCTATACATATCTGTATACCAACATAAGATGTATAATGGAAAAAATAGGTGACCTGAAATTCTTGGCAAAGAAAGAGTATCTTGACATACTAGCCATTACAAAAGAATGTTGGAATGACAAAAATCAATAGGAGAGTGTAATACCTGACTATAAACTAGCAGGAAGGACAGATTAGGTCATAGAGCTGAGGGAGCAGTATTAGTGCTGTACTATTGAGCCTTCTGATCAGGAAACGGATATTGAGTCCAAAATGTTGAAGTAGATCAAAGAATCAACTAAGCCTAATGAGGTAGTAATAATGGGTGACTTCAACTACCTTCGGCTGTTTGAATGTCACAATGGGATAAAGCATAAGGGAAGCAATTTCTCATCACTCTGAGTGACAGCCTTTTAGGAACATTCCATTCCAGAGGATGCAAACTCAGTGGCAATTCTTGACTTGAGTAACATACAGGAATGAAGGTAAGAAATTCTGAAGAACTGTACCAAAGTAGATTTTTTTTTTTTTTTTTAATTTAAGTC
>JAOWBP010002978.1:44100530-44121342 GCA_028571105.1 Tragopan temminckii
TCTCCAATGATTTGCCATTTAGATGGGATTCTATGAAGAGTTTGTTGTATTGAAGCAGATGGCTGAAATGGTGATTGTGTATTTGAGCAGGAAAAGGAGAGATCGTTCCTTTTCTGGAACGGAAGGATAGAGGAGAGACAAGAGAAGGAAAGATGAAGGACTGCTGCGAGCAGAGTGGACCCATTGGTGTCACCAGAAAGACAGAGAGTTACTCTGTCTCAAAACCAGATTGCATAAGGAATCTGTTTCTGTTGATAGTCGGTAATGGAATCAATGATATATCTAAAGATTACAGGAAAAAGTGTGTCATCAAGACCTCCAGCAGACAAACTGTTTCTTGATGACTATTTAAATTAGAAACAACTTTTTCTTTGATGTCATTATATTTGAATATTGGGTAAAGGGTGGCTTTACTAAGCTCTTAGTTTCTGCTTAATTGGATTGCTCAATGAAGATATTAATGTGAATGTTGGAACTGAGTAAAGTAAAAGTATTCCTCCTTAAAGAGACTCGAGAGACTCTGATCCCAAAATGAAGTGGGTGACTGTTATTTCTTAACCATATATGCCAGATTTTAATATATATTAATTGGATTGGACATCACTCTTGAAGCTCTTGACAGAAGTCAGACTTGAGCTGCCAAGAAAAGTTGCAAGTGCGTTGACATACGCTTAGTGAGTGCTTGCTGGCACATTTCAGCTCTGAGTGTTGTGACAGACCTCTGTCTCTAGCGTATTGGTTTAGACTAGTACTTCTCTAGGTACTTCCTGGCATTGTGAGTGGCTTCATATCTTTGAATCCTCACTTGTAGATGCTGCATTTATTGAAATACTATGGGATTGTGCCATTTACTTTAATACAGGCTATGTTTGCAACACTGGACTTCATTGATTCATGATCCCTTTTTTGCTTAAAAGTGTTTTGAATACTCCTCACGTGGTTACTGAACTTGATTCTTTTCACACCTGTTCAGTGCTTTCCCTCTTTCTTTTCTTAGCATGATATACTGTATGCTGATAAGCACATTCTAAGGTACTGGCTAGCTGATGGAACTGGAATGATAGAAGTTATATTATAAAAAATATTTCCATTCATTCTCTTTAAAATGTGCATTGATGAGAAGAGAGATACAGATCTTGTCATTTGATATGTCTCGCTCCTAACATTCATTGAAAAATGTCTTGAGGATATTGCTTCTCATATTCCTTTAGCAGTATATTGATGTTGTGATATTATTCAAGAACTAAGTTGTTGAATACAGATGTGTATTTTTGTCATATAGTGAATTGTCATATACCATATATGCAGTATATGCAATACTGTGAGAAATCCTTGCTTGAATCCCAGAGGCCTGGCACTGTACAGCACTCACTGTTCTTTGCAGAGCTGATGCATCTGATTGTAGGGCTCTACTGATGAGACTCTTCTAGCTCCATCTCTGAGGTCATCTAAGCTCTGAAGTCAACCGAAGTTTCATCACCTTTAGTTCAAGGGATGGCCTCCAGTGACTGGAGCACTCAACTGGAGAAGAACAGGGACTGTTCTGACCTTGGTAGAAGGTTGAGCCTGCACAGCAGCCCACAGGGAGCTGACAGAAGAGAGGCACTAGGATCTTCAAAACAGTGCATGCTGGGAGGATGAGGCAGTGAATGCTCAGACTGTATATCAGAAAACTGTTTTTCACCATGAAGGCAGGCAGACAGCGGAGCAGCTTGACCAGAGAGGTTGTACAGGCTCTGTCCTTGGAGGTCTTCAAGGAAGTACTTTATTTAACCCTACGCAACCTGGTCTGACCTTACACCAGAGCTAGGTTTGTGTAGGAGCTTAAACTGGAGACCTCTTAAGGTCCTTTCAAATGTGGATTATGCTCTTAACCTGTAACTAACCCCAGTATCTCCTCACTCAGTTCCACTGGATGTAGCCCTTTCCATAGAGCTTTGGAGGAGAAGAAACACATCTTTAAGAAAATCAGAGATATGGAGTACATAAAGTACTTTTGAGAGCAAAAAAATGATGGGGGGAAGTGTTTCACAGAATACCACATTGCTGATGATTCTGGTTAGCACAGGGACAATACAGCTGAGGAATTTCAAGAAGCTTTAGCATCAGGATTAACCTTGAACTCCTTTGCCAAGGAGGAATGGACATTACCAAAGCATAGTAGCAAGTGAGTTTGCAGGAGCCACTGAGTAATTTATTCTGAGTTACTATGTGGAGTGTAATGGATGCCAACCCATACTGCTTCTGTAGAAAAAGCTAACAGATGCAGTGCAGTCTTGCCCAAACTTTCTGGTATATATGGTATCTGTTTTAGGAAACTTAATAATATTATCATTTCCTGTGTCTAATTATGACTTTTAAAAGTTACCACTTGATTTTTTATAGTCAAAACCTGTTTTTTTTTTGTTTGGTTTTTTTTTTAAATAAATTAAAAAAAAAAAAAAATGTTTTCAGCTGAACAAAAAAAAAAAAAAAAGAAAGAAAGAAAAAGGAAAAAACAAACTTCATAGAATTTACTTTATTAACTATTAGGAAAGTCTGTGAAAGGAACCTTACTTACTTCTGATCCCTTCTAGGTCTTAGTGAACTGGAGATTTGGATATAAGCCCACACTTTGGAATCATCTCTCATCAAACAGGAAATAACATAACCGTAGAAATCATGTAAAACACCAATTCTGGACAAAACAGCTATTCTTAGTTTTGATAGCATTCATATTCTGTGTTCGCCTTATCCCCATTTCCTGAGTTCCTGTTCTTTGGCCCATGCTCTGCATCAAGGATGTCTTCATTGCTCTGAAAGAGCAGTCTTATACCTGGCTTTGTGATTTCCTTTTGTGTTCTTGAGATAATGTGTCTGACCCAGCCTCAGTTAGGAAAAAACAGTACAGGATTCCTCCTTGGCACAGCTTTCTTGGACTTAATTCAGGCAATCCATGTTAATTAATCAACCCACTCAGGAGAACTGTCCCTTTTTCCGGTCTTCTCCTGTCATTGTACATTACAAATATACTATTGAAACAGGAAAGACATTTTTTTTCAGAGATAGGCTTTTCCTGTTGTATGATTCATTAAATTGTGTCATGGTTCCATGGAGACTAATTGCCATCAATCTCTTAGAAGAAATTTTTTAAGGAATAAGAATAGGAAACAAGAAATCTTATAGGATGTCCTTATAATGCTATGGATTTTTTCCCTAACCTTGTGCAAATAATTTATCACTCTTTGTGTCTCACCTTATTAATCATCTGCAGTTTTTCAGATCATAATTAATAGCTTTAAATACTTTGAGTTATAAGGAAATGAAGTCTGTAAAAAATGCTGTGTATTTCTGTGCGTATATATATATATGCTTACTTTCTTAGTGTAGAAAATAACTAGTTAAAAGTTATTAACAGTGGCATTTCTGTATGTTTGCTCAGCAGATATGCGTGTTAATATACATACTATCTTTTTATATATATAGTGAGGGAAGCTTCAGTAGGGCTTAGGTACGTGACAGAGAAAAGTGACTTCTGTTTGGGAGAAGTTTGCAGGAAATTAAGGAAGTCTGTACTACAATCCATCGTTTCCTGCCTCTAGGAGATCCCACCATATAGCGACAACAACCACACCATAAAAAAAAGCCCAACAATGTTTTTTTTTTTTTTCAAGAACCTCTGCTTGAACTTCTGATCCTGCCTGCTTCTCATCAGGCTGCTTTTTCGTGTGCATCTGTGCGCACGC
Source organism: Tragopan temminckii (assembly GCA_028571105.1). NCBI lineage: Eukaryota > Metazoa > Chordata > Aves > Galliformes > Phasianidae > Tragopan > Tragopan temminckii. The sequence goes on from JAOWBP010002978.1 coordinate 44,104,256, forward strand.
GTGTGTGTGCACGCATGTGCGTAACTGATGTTGATTGAAAAATTTTAATTTCACTTCACTATTTATTGTACATTGGAGACCAGCAGCTTCACCGGCATTACTGTTACCTCGTTCACCTTTTTTAGTCATCAGCGCTGACTGTTTATGTCTTTTACATTCACAGAACTGATTTCAATTTTGAGGAACTCAGGACCGTTACAGGAACTCAGCAGAAATGATATATGACAGCTCACTTAGCTATCCTCAAATACTTCAAAAAATCTTAATATATATATAAACAATATATTCATACTGATTGCAAAAGCAGAAAAGAGATGGTGGGAATGGTGCGGAATATGTTATGGTTTTAGGATTATGATTTAGGTTTAGGATTATGTAGAAAATGTTAGTAATGTTTTTAATGTGTGATACTGTTATGTGGAATCTTTAAGATTTCTTTTAAGGTACAACTGAATGAACAAGCCTCTTCATAGCTCTTCAACAAGCTCCTCTGTCACGTGTGTCCAGAGCATTCTTCTACTGTATACTTTAAAATTTGCTATATCTTCTGTAGCAGTCTTTGTGCCACAGCTAATAATTTTAAAGTTAATTTTTCAAGGGAGGAAAGACGCCTCTCACTTACCTACTTATAGGGCTGCAAGTATTGGAGGAAATGAAGCAATAGTGGACATCTTTCCCACCAGGCTAAGGGTAAGCACTCATGTGCCCTGCACTCAGGTCAGGCAGTGCTTTGTGCTTCTCAGGGATAGGCTGTCAAAGGTGTTAACATTGTCTCATCTGGACTCTCCTCTTGGCAGACCAGAGGTTTTTGAAGCCCTTTCTTAAGCTTTGCACGTACGTGGCAAAGTTGTTTTTTTCTTGTTTCACATGTTCCTTTCCAGGACTTGATGCTGTGGTACTGGGAGATGAAATAAAAATACTTCACTGGGAGATGAGAGCATTTTCCCACTTGGTACCTAATGTAACAAAGTCAAGTGCAATTGTGGTTGAGGTTTGGCTCAGTGTTGATCAGTAATTCTACTGGAGAATATTTTCTTTATATGTCCTTCGTATTTCTTTTAAGTTGAACATAGCAGTTTCTTATGGAGAGTAATCTATCACCTTGCTGCTATATGGGGGGAAAAAAAAGGTTGAAATGTTATCTGAGTATCCAAAAGGAAACTCATTAATTTCACTTCGATGGTCACAATCCTAGAATTCAGCTTTCTTTAAAACTAAAAATGACTTTTTTTCCTCTGTTTAAGCTCATTTCCCACTTCTTTCTATACGAGTAACAGTAACAGGCCTTCACTCTGTAACAAGCACGACCAGGTGCTCACGGAGTCCAAGGTGTGTGATTGTAAAGATAGATCTGCACGCCTCGTGTGCATTGTAAAACAGCCAAATTACTTCAACACCCATAAATTGTAAGTATATCTTTATGATCTTTAATAATTATTGGATATGAAAAGGAATCCACTGTCAGCTAAAAAGTTTGGTTTTATTAAATGTAAAAATATGTTTTAAACATTTAGACAATTTTACTTAGTCCCTGGGATACGGAGTGTACTAATCCTCATTTGTGTTTCCTCCATGTCACAGTGACCCGGGCACTGCTTCCCGTGAGTGGAAAGCACGATTTGACTTAAGCTGTTTTATGTGAACCTAAACTGGAAAACTTTATGGCCAGCAGCGGCCATTAGATCACATAGTTTTTGTTCTTGCAGAATTGGCCATAGAATTCCATGAATTCACTTTTTGTGTGTTTGACTGCAGCAGGTCTTATCCAGAAGTTCTCATGAGATGGAGAATTTATCAAATATCTGTCATTTTCTTTAAATACCTAGTCAGATTCATTATTAAAAATAAACAACAAACTTGCCTCCCCCCCCCCCATCCTAAGTGCAGCAATTAGGCTTATTTGTGTCTTTCTCACATATGTGAGATCTTTAACTACTTGTGTTTCCCCTGTGAAAGTACTTACATGACAGAAGTCACATCTGGATGACTTTTTGGCAAACAGTGTTGGGTGATTTGCACATGTCTTTTAAGGTATGTTGTGTAAGCAAAGTGCAGCAGCCTTGTAACTCTGTCTTTTATATTGCAGTTTGTGTTCTGCATATTTACAGAAAAAAACTGCAGGTGTACAGGTGTATGGAGTAATATTTTTTGCTACCAAAGCAAAGAGGATATTGTACAAGAAAAACTAACAGAAAATGTCAGGGATAGACAGCAGAGTAACTGTTTTCCCTGCATTTTGTACATCTGATTGAATGTAATTATATTTTTTTAATATATATTTTTTTCTGACCAAAAAAAAAAAAATCTTGTACTTTATGTTTGTGTATTTAGAAGATGGGCTGCCTTTGCTTAATTTCAGCTCCAGTTGAAATATTTCCTGTCAGTTCCTTAGGGGTGAGTGTGTATCTTTGTGATTATTGTTCTCTGTGCTCTCAATTCCTGAAAACTACAGGTTTGGCAACATTGTCAGCCTGCATGGTGCATTCAACCTGCTGTGAGCTTACCATAGAGTATGAACTGGTCCAGACTCCATTCCTGTTTCTTCTCTCTTTCTTTGATTTCAGTTTCATAATCAGTACCTAAATTTGATTTAGTTACCTCCTGCTCCAGTCTCTACTGTGGGTAGTGTTTTTGAGTTGTTTATATTTGTCAGTGTTATGTGGAAAGAGATGCATTCTGGAGTAACAAAAGTACAGTTTTGACCATTCTTCTATGCATTTGCCTCTTGATCTCTTCATCCATTTGTGCTACTAAACAACCATAAGGGTACTACCAGGTTTGTTCTTATCCTTCTTTCAAATCCCTGTTGTTCCTCAGCAACTTGATTTACTTGTTCAGCATCACAAAGCTCCTGCTTCAATTCCATCAATGCTTGCTGAGCGTTTATGGAGATCAAACAGTGTATATGAGCACAGTGATTTGATGAGTGGTGCATTTCAGCAGCGGTGACAATGACAGTAGGTCACCTCTGCTGGTGCAGATTTTTATGAACCCAGTACGTAAGCCGGGTTCATCGTTGGTGAAAATGCATAGCTTATAATGGTGACAGTGTTGAAAAATAGAGTTTAGTAGCTGAGAATTTGCTCTATCAATAATTTTATTGTGCTCTTTGTAGTGGCATTATTTTCCATGGAGATAAATAGAAGTCATTACTTCAACCTAGCATACATGTATTTATGTATGATAATATAGGACAACCTACATACATGTATTTAACCTTTTTTTTTTAAATCTGTATCCTGTAGAGAAAGGCAAATTTTACTGTTCTCTTAGTCAATACAAACTTGCAATTGTTTTGTTCCTCTTCATCATGCTTCCCACAGGTCTTGCTTGCGGTATTCTGTCCAAAAATTAATCTCATGTTGGATCAAAATCTCTTTTAAAGGGACCATTACTGCCTAAATTAAAGATATGAGGTGTGTATAAGCAGTTGAAAGAAAATTACATTGATCTTTTTGACTGTCATGCTGCATTTCAAGTTCTTCTATAATTTGCTTTCCAATTTAATCTTGAAAGCTGAGGAAGCATGACTATTTCCAACTCTCAACTACCATTTAAATGCTTGTCTTTCAGGCTATTCTTGTTCAGATACCTTTTTATCTTAATATAAACAGTAAAGAAAATAATGTGCTTGGTTTTTTTTGTTTTGTTTTGTTTTGTTTTTTTTTTTGAGGATTCTTGTCTCTCTTATGTAGTTGATGAAGACACATTTTATGTTAATTTGAATCTGACAACCTCTCCCAACTACTCCAAAACTAGTTTTGATATACATGTTGATCAGTTCACCAGAACTTAGAATCATAGAATCACAATTCAAGTTCATCCAGTTCAACCATCCACCTATCAACCAACAGTATTTCCCCACTAAACTATGTCCCTCAGTACAACATCTAAATATTTCTTGAACACCTCCATGGATGATGACTCAACCACATCCCTCAGCAGCCCATTCCAGCACCTGACCACTCTTTCAGAGAAGAATGTTCTCCTAATATCCAACCTGAACATCCCCTGATGCAACTTGAGGCCATTCCATCTAGTCCCATCGCTAGTTACACAGCAGAAGAGGGCAACCCACTATGTCACAATCTCCTTTCAGGTCGGAGAAATAGAAGGTCTCTCTAGAGTTTCTTCTTCTCCATGCTGGAACTTTTCTGGATTACTTGAACAGTGAGAAACTCCCAAGAGTTTCTGCAAAAAGCCTGAGGGTTTGGTTTTTCTTCCTGATTTTTATTTAAATGAAGTTACTGACTAAACTTGCTCTAGATTTGCAAATGGTGTTTTTTAAAATTTTGGCCAATAAAACTAGCTTCTCCATTCTGCCACTGTGTGTGAAAGATTTAAACCAAGACAGAACAGGTGTGAACTAGTTTTTCCAAGGTCTACTGAAAGCATAAGGCATTGGGTCAAGAGTCTTTTAGAAAAGTGTTTTTGACACAGGGTCTTTAAGGTATGGAACAGTGTTTCTGGAGAAGACATAGAATCCCTGTTTCTTTGGGGGTCTGAAACTAGGCTGAACGCAGTCTAGTGTTAAAAAAGGGCATTTTACCTTTATGAAAAGCAGATAATTTTTCTATTAAAAGATATTGATGTCTGAATGAGTTTTAAAATTTAGTGCCGGTTTATTGCTTTAAATTAAGGTTGTTTCAAAATTGTGATCGTGACAGGCCAGTAAAAGTTTTAAATTGACTTTTGTGTAAGTTCTTCATGGGTTTTGAAGTGGATGCAGAGATTAAACGAGACTAAGGCTCTCAGATTAGAACGAGCTTTTAAATATTCTTTGCAAGCTGTTTTTAGAAACAATGCAGCATAAAAGCAGATGCAGTTGTGAAGAGAGGCAGTCCAATTTACAAAGAGATATGGGGCAAACAAAATTTCAAATCTGAGCATGCACAAGTGTAGTTCCAGTTGCACAGTCCCTGCAGGCTTTGAAAACACAACTGCATGCACACGTTTGCTATTCCCAGCTCAGGAACACAGATATAATTATGCAAGCTTGTATCAGTTCATGGCAACTTGATGTTAAGAAAAGACAAGATTAACAGTAAAAAATAAGGTGCATCGAAGTGATCTGTGTTGCACTGACTGTGAGATTTAGATTACTATATGAGTAAATCTGTGTTGAAAACTGTTGGAGTACCCTAAATTCCCAAGTTGTATCTGGGAGTTTTCTCTTTCTCAGGGACCAAGCTAGTTACATTTTTAGTTGAGCTAGAGACTTTTCTTTTGAGCCAGGTCAAGTTATGGTAACATCATGCAGCCATTTCTGCTTTGCTTTTCTGTCCATGCAGTCTGTTTTTCAGTATGATTTCATGTGTGCTTTGCCTCTTGGGACGTAAGTCTTTGTGGAAGTGCTTAGAATGTGTCACAAAAAAATCTCTTTGCAAAGCCGATTGCTTTCTACAGAGTTATATTAGTGGTTTATATATTTGATCATGTGAACGTGCTCCTTACTATTTTGTATGTCCAAGCCAGGTGTTTATGCGATTAAATGAAGAGTGTGCTGTTCTGTTATTTCCTTTACATGGGAACTTGTTTGAAAATCCAGCCTTCACCACCTAACAAATAACATATTAGGGATCAGTCAGTTTGACAAAGGAGGCTTTTTCAGCAAGCAGTCCAGTTCTTATGTTTTTACATTTATTCATAGTTGGGGAAATGAAGAAGATAAAGTAGAGCATAGATTTTTATGTCGGTAGCATATTTACCTTTGCTGTCTTCCTAGTTAGCTAGGTAATGTTTAGAGTTGTAATTCCTGATTTTTACTTCCAAATTTTGATAAATATTAATAAATCAATATCCCCTGTAAATCCACTGTATGATTTAATAGTTGTTTTATTTTGAGAACGAATGTGTATTATAATAGCCTATATTTCTGTTTCTAATTTTGCTTGGATTTCGTGAGAGAAAAGATCAGAAAATGTTGAAATGTCCTTTTGTCATTACAGGTTCAGCTATCATGCTGTAGCTTTCACCAGCTCTGAAGGGGTGTTTTAAGAACTTGTGGGTGAAGTGCAATTTCACTGTAGTTGTATAGCAATGTTAGATTGGAAGACAACATTTTAACCCGTCTGTCATTATTTTTCAAGTACTTCTGTACTTCTCTACACTGTAGAGAGAACTACTCAGTAAGGAGAGAAACAAAAGAAGAAAGTGAAGGAATAGTTCAGAGGCATCAGTCCATGAGAATTTGGTAGAAAACCCTTGGTGTCTTGAAATGAAGCGACCACCATTATTCTGACCTGTTTTAAGTCTGACAAAATGTTAGCTAGTGTGGAAATACCTTGAAAGTTTCCTTTCAGTTGATCTTAAGAAAGAAAGCAATACCATGTTTACTGCTTCACTATGACTTTTAGATTCAAACTGTTAATCCATTGTTAAAAGTGTACGCAGCCAACCCAGTGCCTTTAGGCCACATACAGCCATGGACAGCTAGTAATGTGGCCCCATCTGACTCATGGAAACTAATATTGTACTGGACACATCCTCTAATGAAATATATATTTTACCCCTATAACATAATTATACCTTGCACCTGTATAATACTACATGAAAGTATACTATATATCATTGCAGAACATAACAATTTTGAAACCTATGGAGGTCATTTGCTGTGAGTGGAAAATTAGGCAATATCATTGCATGAGATTTACCAAGGAGGATTTAACATTTCACCTTTTGAAAAATCTATTACATAATGGTACTGTTAATATGTGAAAAGAAAGCTAAGCCCAGATAATCTCACACTATTCTTTTTTGAAGTCTGTTTGTCCCTGAGTAGTATTTATATTTAATTACAATCAGCTGTGATATGAAAGACAGGAAAAAAACATTATTTATTTATTCATAAACAAGATTTCAAATACTGGGGACCATCAGAGAATTTGTGTGCTCTGATGACTTGTGGAAATTATCTTGTTGAAGAATGTTGTGGATAATTTTCAAATTAAAGATGAATTAAACAAATGCTGTCGTATTTACAGCAAAGCATGAAATCCTCTGCTAAAGTTCTGTGTTCCTTTGGAAGACTTAGATTCTGTTTTCAGGAGTTTTGTTCTAAATTTAATTTGTTAGAAGAGATAATTGGAAATCAATTAAAGTGCATCATATATTATGGAACCTAATACATGCAAGACAGTGTAAGCATACCAATTTGTGGTACATTTTACAGTGCATTTTCTGCTAACTGTAGAGAGATGCTAAAGGGATCCAGTTTTGGAGGTTCTTTAAAAAGAGATAAGATCAAAAACTGTACCATAATTTAATAAATTTCCCTTTCTCCTAGTACTTCATGTCTCTACCTGAAGAGTCTTCATTGGTTCAAATTCTACTTCTGTATTTGAGTCAAATTATTACCACCCCTTGTGCCACATAAAAAAATAAATCCTACTCCCATTGATGAGTGCATTTGAACTATTACTCTGGGGAGGAAGTACTGTTTTAATAATCATACTGGAATAATAGCTAATTTCCACTTCACTGCTGCTTTTAGCTACTGAACTAGTAATACCTATGGGCCAACAACACCAATTTAGGCAGGAATGCAATCTTACTTATTTCAGAGGTTATTTCTAGGTGCAGATGTAATTGGTGTGCAACTCACACAACCTTTGAAAGACTTACAACTTTAGATTATATGCTGTCTTCTTCCACAAGTCTTATATTTCCAATCTTTCCTAAATACTGCTACAATGGAATGTAATGACTGAGGCATGCTGACAGAGAAAACTATTTTGTCCTGAACTTTAAGACATAATGGATATACAGTTCATTTACCATTGGTGTTCTCCCACTGGTAACATTCAGCCTACAGTAAAATACAGGATGATTGAATAGATGCACATCTATGTAGATGTAAGAGAGCTATGTAATAGGAAAAAAGGCAAATTGTTAAGGCAATGTGCATTTGCCAAAGCGCAGCACTGACCACTTACCATACAGGATATGGCATGAAATTTGATTTTCCAATGCTATTGCATCTATTTGACAAAAATGACAAAGTATATTCAGCTGGTTCTTCTTTCCTCTATACTTCTAATTTGTAGGTTCAAAGGATGGTTATAAGACATATGTTGTGTACCATGGTTATGTTATACTCACAGTGCTGAGGGTTTGTGTGTGTGTGTGTATAAAGAAGCAAGTTTAAATTGCTACTTTTTTGTTCCAGATTTTGTTTCATCGTATTTGTGTATTACAGCTTGCCCCTACTTCCACCCAGGTTTCTCTGGCACACACTTTTTCAGTTTGTCCCAGGCATCAGTAGTGAGGGCACATGTCTTCCACATGTTATATACTAAAGGAGATCTTCGGCATAGGAAGTGCTCAGAGTGCCATATACCTTTTGGATTAGGTGAAATTAATTAATTTAACATGAAGGGATATAATCCATCCGCCTCACTACTGAGAGTTGCTTCTTTTATTATTCACTGTAATTCTAAGATATCTTCATTTATGTCATTCTTATATCTTTTCTCAACCTGTCTGCCCACCCAGCTCCTCCCAGAATGATTTCCTAGCAAGGGAGAAGATTTTCTTACTGGCTTTGATGCTGTATATTCCTTTTGGCTTTAGTGTTCTGGACATATACCACAGCCCACATCAGATGGACATCTGATAAGAGGAGAGCTTTTGTGAAACCTCTGTTATATGCTGGTTCTCTGACACACTGGAAATGGCACCCTGAACTATGAAAACATCCAGTCCGGGCTGGTTCATAGAAACAAAAACCATTATTCTTTCCCCTACAGTCATAATGTGTCCAAGACCAGCAGAGGTTAAGAAACTGGGTTTGTTTGGCAGATGGTTCTTGTTATTCTGCCAATTAAGTCAACAATAGGTATTCATAATCCTAGGGAAGCTTGGAGGTCATAGAAATTACAGAGTGTACAGAATAGCTCATGCACAAATAGCTGAAAAAGAAAGCGATCTTTTGGGGATTTTTTCCCCTCCTTTTATTCTGCTTGTCCTAGAGGCTGTCACCAGTCAGTAACATTGTTCATTGAGTTTTCCCGTCGTTCTGGCTGCAGTGCTTAAGGTCCTGAATAGCACAGACTGTGTCTCATTGTTGCAGAGATGTTCTTCTGCAGTTTGTTTTATGCTCTGCTTTCAGTGCTTTGTATAAGTATGAAAATATTTTTTCTTGGCAACTAGTTTGAAATAGTGGTTGGAGTGCTTCTGATATTCAGAGAGAATGGGCAGCCTCTGTGGAATAAAGAGCAACTGCTGTGGAGCGGCACATAGCGTAATGCAGGCTTTTGTTGCCTCGCCAGTATTGCATGTATGAGCTAGAGCAATTCATTAGATGCTGACTTTCTGGCCTTCTCAAGTATATCCTTGCTGAGCAAGGCATGGAGCTGGTCAAGAGAAATACTGATCTCAGGAGGAAAAAGAGATCTGGAGGAGTCATCAGAGACTGTGTACTTGTGGCTGGGATATTAATTGCAGTTAAAGGATATCTGCTGGTAATTCTCTCAGTACAGTACACTGGACTTTACAAATAGGAGGTGCTCTCACTTATTATTCCTTTTACTGTAAAGAACAGTGGTACAACAGTCAATTGGGTGAGACCAGCATCAAGAATAAAGCATAACTGCAGGACAGCTAAGGAGAGAAAACAAGTGCTCATGGGGCCATAAGAAGCCATACGCAGTTGTGTAACTTCCTTAGAAACCTGAATTTGCGTATTAAAAAATTAATCCTGACTCAAGCATAACAGCACTAATATGTACTGAATAAAACATTGATTGGAAAGAGTGAAAATGAGAAAGCTGTGATAAAACTTTATTGTTACTTCTGGTGAAAAGCAAAACTAAATGAGATGTTCTTTGTCCCAGTAGAACCTAAAACACTGTAACAGCTGATAGAAGGATTTAAATACACTGCAACCCCAGGAAGAATGTGGCTGTGTTTTCATCCAACCCAATAAAAAGAAAGGAGAATAGGTGCCTTGCCTGACAGCTGTATGCTCTGGCATCTACATGTACTTTTAGAGATATAAAAGATTGCATAATGAGAGACAGAAAAATATATAGGCAAATGATTTCAGCATAGAGAAGAAGCTGCTGAAAACAAACATATTTAAGCCGTGGGAAATTTCTCCAAATGGCAGGGGTATCTTTTATGAGAGAAACAATTCAGAAGGCAGAAGGAAAATTGTCTGGCTCCTAGGAAAATGAGCAGAAAACAGAGTGTAAGCAACACATTGCTCACTGTGTTGCAGCTATCACAGGAAACAACAAAAAATGCAGTAATAGAGATGGAGAACACAAAGAGTACAGTTAAAAGAAAGATGTCTCCTGGCTTCCTCACATAGATGCAGAGAAAGTCATTGTACCATGGAAAACGGATGCCAGCCACTCTGTTTATTTTTGGAACTACACTATCAGGTCTTCATCTAGGGTCTCCAGTTGGATGGTGAAGCTGTACAGCAGTCTAATTCTACCAAGCTGGTTATTGGTCACATTCATGTGTAGGAGTAGGGCCAGATATTCATGGTGCACATGTGAATATTTCAAGTTGAAGAGAAAGTCCAGCCTATAAAGAATCCTGAAAAACCGAGTTAACACATGCAGGAGCCTTATATGCTGAAGATGAGATAGGATTGCACTGTCTAATCTGTTTAACATCACAGTTGGTGATGCTGAGACTGAGTTTTACTATGAGTAAATGAGTCCTTGATCAGTATGACTACACTGACCACACTTTTTGTAAGATAATCACCTGGTGTGCATGTTTATAACTTAATCTGGAAGGAATACTTGGACAAGCATCTGATGACAGAGTTATTAAAAATGAAGGATCTGACACAAGAGTCAATGTCACTATGTAAAAAGCAGAATATGAGATTGAAAGTAGACACACAGAACAAAAAAAAAACCACAGAACTGTGTTTTTTTCTGCTAGCTGATATCTTCAGAGTGGCAGCAAGACTCTGGAAAACACTCAAAATGAAAGGAGTCCAATCATTTTATAGACAGTGGATTTCTAGAATAGAGACCTTTAAAGCTGTTGGGAAAACCAAAAAGCAGAGACTGTTCCTAAGACTCTGCAGGGTAGCTAAAGCAATGCTGTTTTGTTCTGAAGGAGACTGAGAACAGTAGTAATGCAGATCAAGCAGCGTGGAATATTTGTTTGAAGATGAGAAATATAAAGGAAAAAACAAAGCAGTTCTTCTTGAAATGCAGTTCCAACACTTTACCTTTTGGCTCCTGATAGCAATGCTATCAACTATCTTGCTCTCTCAGATTCCACCTGAATGTGTTTTCAGGGAACTCACTAGCTATGACAGATGCACAAAACAGGAGGTATCTTCCAGAATGTGATAAATGTGACTGTTGAAACAAAAACTGCATCTCCCATGGTAGGCTTCAAGCATTCCTCTAAAGAGCAGGAGTAAATAAGTAAATAGTGCAATTCTATATCAACCATGGCAGTCTGAAGGAGCAATTGCCACAGGAAGATGTTCCATTTTACCCTCTCAGGGATGAGCTGTAAATGCAAGATAAGATTTTGGATTTCATCTAAAGAGGACTAAACAGCAGTCCTGGAAGTTTTAAAAGGGGATACAAATACAAATGTATATGAAATGTGCTTATGGAAGTATGCATTAAATGAGACAGGTGGTTTGTAAGAACAGATGTGAGCAGTAAGCAATTTGAGGCACTCAGATTTCTGACTGATAATGGGGGACTGAACAGCTTCATGAAAGGTTAGGTGTGGTAAAAATGCCAAGTGGGAAAAAAAAAAGAAAAGAGTAAAACCTGTTCTGATGTTCTCTTGCTAGTGTAAGGCTGGCTGGAGAACATTCAAGCAAAGACTGTGAAGAGAGTTGTGCTGTATCTAAAAGCATACTTTGCAAGGTCTGGACTACAAGACAATGTCTGAAAACTAAACATGCCTGGCAGTATGTTTCAAACAATTTAGCACAAAATAGGCCACGTTAGCTTGAGTGCTCTAAGAACATCAGAATAGTAAATTTGGCAATGAAGAGCTCGCAAAGTGGAAACAATAGACCATGCAATGAATTAGTGAAGACTGATGAAAGCAGTCAATGACTCAATGCCATTTGGTGACCATGTCTTGCCCAGATATCAAAAATTTACTTGCAACGACAACAAAAACTAAACACTAGTGGCAGTAGCAGAGGGTAAGCTGTTTAAACAAGTCTCACAGAAAAACAGAAAAAATAGAAGCTCATCTCTACAGGCACTTCAAATTTGTTTTTGCTCTCACACTTGTACCCATTGCAACATCAGAATAACCCCCAAACATGAGAAATGCTTTTCCATTCTGATGTGAAAGCTTGGGCCCAGGAGATCAGATACGGCCTCCTTGCAGGAAGGTGTCTGACCTGGCAGGATTTCTTTGTTGGTCCTCAGTGCTCCTTCTGGCAGAAAAAAAATGTGGTATGTGCTTTGTGTGGGTTAAGTAAAATTTCATGTTCGGGACACTACTCTGGAGAAACAAGCATTTCATTAGGCAGCTGCCCAGAAGCAACTTAATATGGAAAAGCGAGAAAGCTTGAGAGACTTTAGAGTCTCTAAATAGGGTTTTCCTTGCTGTTTCACACAGTTCCATTTGTGCAGAGACAGGCTTTCCTGAAATGTCAGGCTACATTTTACCTCACATACATTGCTGAGGCCGAGAAGTTTGCTGTGGCTGAAATCCCTCCTGCAGAGAAAGGATACCATCCTTGCAAAGCTTGCAAGCGAGTAGTTTCATCGCTTCCAGCCACTTCGGGATGGAAACTTTCTGTTGAACTCTCAACATGGGATGACTGCTAGTTTGCTCAACTTCATGTTGGCCTCACTTTCTCCCCAGATTTAACGATGGTTACGGATACCTTTGGATACATCATGGAGGGCTTGTGTTCTGAGCCCTGTCAGCATGATGGTTCAGCCCTGGGCCCTGTCCGCACAGTGCTTACCTGCAGCTCAGGGCCATTGGCCCCACTCCCCAGACCTTCCTTTCCTTCTTTGTCATAGGAAAGGCGTGTGACATCTCACTGACAATACCACAGCTGTGTGCTGACAGGCTGAGCAGGACTCACTGCTCATCTCTTGGGAGGTAGTTCATAGTAAAAGGTGCATATCCTTTTACTACGAAACTTCACAAGACTTGTGGGACCTCTTCTCTTCGTCTGTACATTATACAGCCTGCCTGCGTATTCATATTGTGCTACACATTGTAACTGAATGTGAATGTTTAACTGTATACTTAATGTATGGTTAGACATGAAGAACTTGGCACATTACATGCAAGGTATGTGCAGCATAAATTACGTTGGACACTTTTGTATCCTACTAGGGAACACAAAATGTTCTGATTTAGTATTCCAGCATAGAGTAAGCCAACCGTATTAGAGATATTCTGAAATTTTTAATAAAAACTTTTGAACCAATCAAATGGTCTTCAAGGGAGCATTGGGAAACTGTCTTGGGAGACTTGTAAAAGTAAACTGGACAAAGCATTAACAACAGATTTAAAGAAGAAAAGAAAAAAGAAAGGAATGACAATTGGAAATAATTTGCTGCTGTGGGAGTAGGGAGCATTAATGATTTCTTAGGCCTTTGTTTAATCTTAAATGATTTCTTTGAAAGGTGTTGTTTTTTTCCCCCCCTCCTTTAATGTAATGAATTCCATAGCAGTGATGAGTAAAGTATTTGGGGACTTTTACCAGGGAATGTTTAGGAGAGATGATGAATGATTATTGGCTTCAACTACTAATTGACACAATAATTCTTGCCAAGAGATTTCTCTCTGCTTTTGAAGCTATATTCTAAAAAGGAAAGAGAATTGATTTGTTAGATAACTCACTCATGTTAGGAGACTAACTTAAACAGGATGAAAGCTTGTAATATCTCATTTCTCTTAAGACATTATCTTCTTCTTGGCTTTGTGTTTTTGTTTATTGTAATTCATAATGGGAAAAGGATGTGCAGTCTTAATATACTACCTGTGAAAATAACTTTAGGATGCAGTTCTAGTCTGCTGAAGTTGATGAAGCTAGAAGGATATTCTGGCAGCTAGACAGTTCGAATACGTTCATTTAAAAAAAAAAAGAAAAAGTTGGATATGCACAAATGGTGCAAGTTTGCGTAGCTACCTTTTCTATAAAATCACTTGCTTTCACCCTGAAGAGGTCAGACAGGTTTATGGAATCAAACAGGGCCTCGGGCCATGTAGCATGATTGTGAGCTAGTCAGCCTCTCATTTGTGCCAAGTAAATTTTGGAAATGATTCTCCTTTGCTGACAGTACCCTCATTACTGATTGTGTAGAGTAATTTATCAGGCATTTCTTAAAATAAACCGTTCATTTATGCTAATAGGACTTGGCAGGGAGGAAAAAATTGGCAGGACTTGAAGTTCCTAGTGTTTTTCTTTTTTAAAACAAAAACTGTAAAGTCCTCAGTACTTTGAGCAACCGTTATCACAGCCGTGCATAGAGTTTATTAAAGTGACGAGTAATTGCATAATAAATTTTCAAAATGGGAGAAAATAATTCCTATGTTAAGTTTACAAAAGCAAATAGTTTGGTAGCATTGTAAAAGCATAGTCATTAGTTTCATACATGGGCATTCTTTATTGGCTAAGCTTCTGGCATTAATGAATCACTTAGCATCTTTTCCATGACTCATCTACTCTGTGTGCAGTACTTCATCTTGAAATATCTCTTTGTTCCTTACCCTTCGTGTATGTTCTGTTTAGTAGCTCCCTCCAAGGAGATGTTTTCTTTCTGCTTCACAGTGGGGCTTGATCCTACAAACACCCATGTATATCAGTCACTACTGAAGCAAGCAGTCCTACTGCCCCTATGGAACTAAGTAATACATACAGTTACTCATATGTGCTGAGGTTTGTAGAAGCCAAGTCCAGTCACTATATAGAGCTTAGCTGCTATCCTAAACTGTGCTATGCTAAACTGTTTGTGTGGAGATCATTATACGTAGATCAATGCAGTTTACATTCAGTTGTCTTCAAATAAGAATTTTTAAATGCACTAGTTCCTGAAAAAGCCATCCTCCTTCCTAGCCCACAAGTCAACTTCCAAAGCTCAAAATGAAGAGAAAGTATGTACTGAAACTCACAAATTAGGTCTGCAACACTGATAAAATGACAGCTGCAGCAAATTGTGACTCACCAAAAAACAATGCTTTAATCCAATGCCTGCTGAATTGTAAGGGGAAGTCTTCTGTTAACTTCTCTGGTGGTTAGATCTGGTCCTCATTTAATAGGACAAAACTAGATCTCCAGTTGTACATAAATTCTGTGATAAGTTTCCTTTTTTTTTTTATGTATTCTTTTCCTCAGCAAACAGCAAAATCTCTTGCATCTTTGAACAAAACCGAGCAGTGATTTTTTTTTATTGTTCCTTTTTAATGAAAACTAAATATGGCAATGAGTAAATGCAATTAGTACAGAATATACTGTGCTTCTTACTATAATGACAAATTGAGCATGACACATTGACCCCAAATTTCCTTCATGCCACAGCCTTTAACTAAAAATGCCAGAATCTCAAGCTCTGCAAAGGCAAACAAAATAACCAACAACACTTTGAATTGGAGACTTAGTTCTGTCTCTATTTTTAATAATTTATTTTTTTTAATAATCCAGTAATTTTCAATGAAGCTATGTGATGATACAACTTAGATAACAACTTTAATTTTTTTTCACTCTCATAGTGTTGTATTTTGTCCAGAGCTAGTACAACATTGCAAAGGGTAAACACTCATTAAAATTTTACAAGTCTTCTACTTTTTAGAGTTGAAATTTAAATTTTAAATTTCACTGAGCATTCTCTAAACCTGGCCTTTTCCACTATGTGTCTATTACTCACCATTATAATTAGAATGTCGCTGCAGTGTTTCTAAATGTTTCTGTTAATGCTTTCCACTTCTGTCTGCATTCTTTTCATATTGTTTCCTGCCATTAATGCAATAAAAATGTCAGCCACAAATACCAGATTGCTAATGGAAAAGCAAAACAAACTAAAACCACAACCAGCACCACAGCTGAGAGATATTATTTTTCCCTGATACTCCAAATTGTTACGAAGTGCACAATTAATTGAGGTTGCACATATAATGTATATTACTAGCTAGGTTATATGTATAGTTCATACAGAGAGATCAGAAGATTCCCTTGGAAGGGGGGTGGTCAGCAGGGCAAGGGAGATGATTCTCCTCCTCTATTCTGCCCTTGTGAGGTCCCAGCCGGATTTCTGCATCCAAGTGGGGGCCCTCAGCACAGGAAAGATGGGGAACTTTTGAAGAGGGTCCAGAGAAAGGCCATGAAGTTGATCCGAGGGCTGGAGCAGTTCTCCTGTAAAGATAGGGTGAAGGAACTGGGCTTGTTCAGCCTGGAAAAGAGAAGGCTGTGGTGAGACCTCATTGTGGCATGTCAGTATTTAGAGGAAGTCTATAAACATGAGGAAAAACAACTTTTTAAAGGCTTAGATAGTGATAGAACAAGGGGGAATGGTTTTAAACTAAAGGAAGGGAGATTTAGATTGAGTGTCAGGGGAAGTTTTTTACTGAGTGATGAGGTGCTGAAACAGGTTGCCCAGAGAGGTTGAGGATGCCCTATCTCTGGAGATATACAGTTCAACAAGGCCCTGAGCAACCTGATCTTGTACTTGATTTAGCAGCGGGTAACTCTATCTGTGGTAGGGGGGTTGGAAATTGATGATCCTTGAGGTCCCTTCCTACCCAAGCCATTCTATGATTCTATGATCAGAATTACTGAGACTCATTGTCAGTGTTTGGTTTTTTTTTTTATGTACAGAAGTATTTCTTGCATATGTTTTGGTTGGCTGATCAGAGGAAGTTGGTCTCTCAATTAAATGAGAGGGCCATAATCTGTGCATTTGGCTTCCCATGCTCTTGCAAAAACACCTTAATTTTTGGTGTAAGTCTCACCTCTGTGCCGGGGAAGGTTATGGAATGGATAATCTGGGAGCCATCATGGACCAGTTAGAAGTCAACCGGGGGTCAGGCCCAGTCAGCATGGGTTCATGAATGGTAGATCCTGTTTGACAAACCTGGTTTCATTCTATGACAAGGTGACCCGCTTTGTGGATGAAGGT
>JAOWBP010002978.1:44130903-44143673 GCA_028571105.1 Tragopan temminckii
AACTGGTCCATGATGGCTCCCCAGATTATCCGTTCTATAACCTTCCCTAGCACCGAGGTGAGACTGATAGGTCTGTAGCTACCAGGTTCATCTTTCTGGCCCTTTTTGAAGATGGGTGTCACATTTGCCCGTCTCCCATCCACCAGGACATTTCTGATTAGCTAGGACTGCCAAAGGATGATGGAGAGTGGCTTGGCAACCACATCTGCCAAGTCCCTCAGCACTCTAGGGCGCAATCCATCTTGCCCCATGGACTTGTGAGCATCCAGCTTTCGGAGCAGGTCCAAAACCATCTCATGGTGGATTATGCAGGGCCTATTTGGTTCCCCATCCCTATCTACCAGTGCAGGGGGCTTTGTGCCCAGGGAGCAACTAGTCTCACTATTAAAAAATGAGGCAAAGAAGGGATTAAGTACCTCAGCCTTATCCTGATCCTTGGTCACCATGTTACCCTCAGCGTCCAACAAGCGATGGAGATTCTTCCTAGCCCTCCTCTTGCTGTTGATGTATTTATAGCAATATTTATTGTTTTCCTTTACATTAGTGGCCAAGTTCAGTTCTAGTTGGGCTTTGGCTTTTCTAATTTTCTCCCTGCACAGCTTCACTACGTACTTGTAATTGTCATAAGTTGTTTGCCCACTCTTCCAGAGACTATAAACTTTCCTTTTGTCCTTGAGTTCCAGCCGAAGTTCTCTGTTCAGCCAGTGCTCTGCAACTTCAGTGCTCTTTGCAAGTGTTCTCTGGGTCTTCACAATAGCCTTAATGTTTAGTTAGCAAATACTGTTATCACTGTATAATGTCTAGGGAGATCACGTCATTTAGGCACATGCTGAAATAGCTTGCTGCTTCATAACCGCACAGAGTACTACTTTACATTAAGTTGTGTGGCAAGTTGGTGAAAGTGCTAGAATTTTATGGTTCTATGTCCAGTGGTTATTTTCCATCAGATTTTTACTGGAAATGTCAAAAATACTATTTCATGCAGGTCAGGCTTTTGTTGGAAGGAAGTGATCCAAAAACATCTGCCTGCTTTTGTTGGTTATATTCTCCATGTGGGCAGAATGCATCTGAAAATCTCATAATCTTACTAATGAAAATATTTATACGTGTGCTACATAAAGATGATTTATGTGTATGACATCTATGGAAAATGTCATATAGACATCTCATTGTATGAGTGCAAGCACGTATGAATCTATATAATCAGTATATCTAAATGTGTAAATAGGATACTTATCAACTTGTAAGAAGTTGAAATTGAAGTCTGGGTTTTCTGGTATTCTATAAATTTCTTCTTCACACTATGCATGAAATTTATACCACCAGTGAATGTGAAATACAGTTATACTGGAAGTATAAGACCAAGAACCAATAACATCCCATCAGAAACACTGTTTATTATGATTACTTCTTATGCATGATGCGTTATATGGTTCTGTAGTTTTTCCTACTTTTTTTTGTGTTTTTTTTTTGTCTTTTTTAACAATTCTAAGAAATACATTGCTACCTTAAAGAGAATATTTGATTTACACTTAAAGGCAAATATCGCATCTTACAGTTCAATCTTCTAATGAACTTAAATCCTCTGATATTTCTATCAAAATTTCTGAGTCTTGGAAGAGACTGATTTCAAAGTATTCCCATTCCTATGCTACAGTGCTATAGTGCAGTCTAAGAATTTTTTCATGTGATCATAGGACTATTATTATTATTGATTTTACCATATTTGGATCAGTATTCAGATGTAGATGAACTTAAGTAACTCTTCTAAAAGCTTAATAATGTTCCTTTATTTTCCCAAATTCACAGTCACTCTCTTTTCCTCCCTTTTCTTCCTTCCTTTCTTAAGAGGTTTTCTGTAACTATAATTTCTCCCTGAAAAGATAATGTTAACTTGATGCTAGCTTCTAAGGAAAATAGCACAGTATTTGTGTATTCTTATTCTGCATTTTGTTCATAAATCGTATGTACCAAACTGAAGGATTTAAAGTCAGCAGTGGCTTACTGTGCCCGCAATGTCTGTTTGTGGTCTCTCTGAAGGGGACATTATTTCTGAAGTTCTCAAAATATTTCCAACATGTAGACTGAAAATATCTCGGTTCCTGAGTACTTTTGAGGTTCCTAATGTTATATAGATTTTACAGTGTGCTTAAAAGATGTTTGTTGAATCTGGTCCTGAGTCTTTCGTTTGAAAGTGGCACTATTTATGGCCTTTAAGTTAAATGGGAGAGTCAAAGCTTAATTTAAAAATGAGGTCTGAATCCTGTTAAAAGCTGTTCAAGTTGTAAAATATACCTTAGTATGAAGGATAATAAGGAGATATCCACTGTTTTAATTAAGACTAATCGGAAACATTGTCATTTTTCTTTCAATCCACGCTCCAAGAACATCCAGTGTGAGTAGCTTCTGTGAAGCTTATGGGTTTGTTTGTACGCAGATGTAAGGATTATTTGCGTGCTGCCATTCAGCAGTGCCTTCAGCAGCAGTTTCCACATGTCACGGAAAGCACACCATATAAACAGACGTGTTTTCTTCATGTACGCTGTGTCTATAAACTAAGCAGAGCAGAACTATTTTCACAGAAACGGGGCCAATGTTCAATAACATTTTTAAAAGGATTCAGAAAGCTTTACAAAAGAGAACTGCTACTGCACAAAAATAATAATTAAAATAAACTTCTCAAACCTGATAAGTGATGAGGGGTACTTTTGATTTGGTTCCACAGCTGACATTGCATTAAGGACTGAATTTCAGAGAGCGTGCTTTCTTCAAATTAAGCCTACCACAGGCATCTCAGATCCAAGAGCAAAGGCATTATGAGTTTGTATGCACTCATTGGGGAAAACTGTTGCTTTATTTCTCTCCAGTCACATTATGAGGCAAAACTGGTTGGAGAAAGAGTTGGGGGTAAGAGTATACTCATCTGAATTAAACTGTCATAGTGCCGTACTTAACAATCTGAGTATCTAGACATTTTATATGTAGAGTCCATTACTATTGGTTTACCTAGGAGAATGAGTGAAGATGCCAAGGTCATGTCTTTCCTCTGTGTCACCCAGTAAAATAGAGGTTGTATTTCTTTAATTAGAAATCTTGTTTCTCGTATCCAATACAGAAGTCTGGAGTACCCTAGGATTGATCTTACATCTGCATAAACAGCATATTTCCACAGAGTTCTAAATAGTGCAAAATTAAACAAATGACATCAGACAGAACTGTGAAAATTATTTTACTCTGTATTGAAGTCCACCCATTATTACTCTGTTTTATTTCTTTATCTGAGTCTGGTTCTGCTTTTGTTTGTGGTTAGTCTCTACAAAGACTGGATAAGTCAGGCACAAAAATTTCAAAAAATCATTTTGTGTGTTGAATTGGCAGTCTATCTTTCAGTATAAATTCAGATTCTGCTAGCACTTTTAGAAGTCATTAGTGCTTTGCTAAATTTTCCCACACCTGTTTAAAATATGTTGGTTGCAGTGCATGCTGCAAAGTGGGGTTACTTGGCTTCTCATTAAGGATAATCCCAGCTGCAGACTTCTAACAAATCCAGAGGAAGAATTCAGCTAATATATATACTGGTTAGTCAGAAGTGTAGGCTTATCTTTCTCTGTTTCTCAAGTATTGCTTTCAGTGCACAATGTGTAACTGGTCAGCTTATGTGAGAAAAAGATTAGGGAGTTTGCTGCTTAATGAAGGAACTGAAAGAATGCAAATAGTCAAGAATGTGATGTATTCATATTGTTGAATATTTAAGGTCAGTAGAACTTTTTGCAGAAGTGGTGGGAGAAGGAGAGAGGGAGAATAAGGTTTAGGATTCAATGGAAAGTGCTGTGGGGAGCTGTGGGCTTTGGGAACAAGAAAGAGCATTGAAGGTTGATGAGTAATTGAGTTACATGGGATGTAATATCTCATGGCGTATTAAGTTGCTTATGGTGATTATCCTCAGGATATTAGAGTAGGCGTTGGTTAATGGGAGACTAGGGAGAGGGATTTGGGAAGAATAGGGGAGTACACATTTGAGGAGCATGGGATCGTGGAGCTAGATGGCAAATTGTTAGAGGCTGGGAGATTGTCCTGGGAAACTATTGGATGTTCTTGCCCTATTCACATACACTTCTAAAAACAGGAGGAGGACTCATGAACTGATCCACTATGAATGTTTCTCAGTCTTTATATTAGCATTTATAATCTGTATAGAAGGGGAGATGTTTCCCCAAGCATCGTTAAGTGACAAAGGAGAACGGAAAGTATTGCCAACAGGGAAGATATGGAAATAACCTAGACCTTGCTGTGGTAACAGCAGATTGGTCAGGATACCTTAGCATAAAGGCAGGTAGGAGTTAGGATGTGGTAGGAACAGAAGGTAAGGATGGGAAGTGTTTGTTACAGCCGAGCTTTATCCCATGTTCAAGTTCTGTATTTTCCCAAATTGAAATCTGTTTTTCTGAACTCTCAAACTTAAGAAATATATACTGCCCTGATTCACTGTTTATATTGCCTCGCTTCATTCTCTCCCTTCACCCAGCTAACTTTTCTGGTAGGTTTACTAATGCTTTTTGGGGATTTGGTTAAAATATTTCAGTGTACACTACAGGGCTCTTGATTGGGTGATACTTCTTGTGGTGTCTGCAGCTACTGACACAACCATAAAAACTGAATTAAATCAACGAAAAGCATTGTGTAACAATCTAGATCTTCTTGAAAACTGAAGTTGTTTCCAGCATCTTCACTATGTTTTAATACTGTATGTTTGTTAGCAAATGGGATTTTGACTAGAGAGCCCTAAGATGAGATGCAAGCAGAATAATTTCTGAAAGATTTCCTCCGTGTTTGTGGCTGGCAGTCTGATATGTGCCCCCCGGTGTACCCATGGAAAGAAAAGATTTGGGGGCCAGCTGTTTCTTGCAGCTTGCCAGTGGAGTCTGGTTTACATCAATGATGTCAGCCACACCTCAGTGTGCATGTCCACAGAAATGAGAGGCATTATATTGAAATGTTACATACAGGCATGTACGTTAGATTTAAAACATTTCGAATTCCTATGTGTTTGTGAAATTAAAATGATCCTAAGATATTAAATCAAAGTGATGGTTCATTTTTCACCTCCAAGTTTGAGCGCTACTTATTTGGAGGAGGTGCACAATTCATTGCATTCAGCACAATGGCTTCTGCCTTCAAAGAGCGACTAAATGCTAAGCAGTTCTGGAGCCACTAAAATCTCAATAATACTTCTTGACAGCTAGTTATTATTTAATTTTAATCAAATTATGTTGCGCAGACATGCTTCAGTAAGGGAACCTAAATATTCCAATCAAGATCAGGGCTATAACATTCAAGGGTGTGCAGACAGAAACCAACATGTGTTTTCTTCTACATTATGGGAAACAGTTTCCACCCAAGAGTTAGCTAAGAGTTTAATCCTGCAATTAGAATGCTCTGTGCCCAGAAACTATCACTTAGAGCACAGCAAAACAGATGGATTTAGAATTAAAAGAAAATATCTCCCACAACAGAGCAATGCTCAATTTATCAGATATCACTTGGGGCAGTGGTTCATACTCATCTGAAGTCGCTCTGGGAGACAGGATATCAGGAAATTAATATTTGTATTTCATTCCAGTACAAAATGGAGCCCGTTATGTCAGACACAAACAAATAGTAAGAGACAACTCCAGTCTCTAGAAGACTAACAAAACTGTAGGAAAAACAAAAGGGTATGGCAAGGAAAATGTGACTTGCCTGTGATCACAAAATTGGTGACAGAGCAAGGGGCCACATCCTCTGTTTAGATTCTCAGCTTCTGCAATCTGTTCTACAATTGACTTTACTACTTCTACTAAATGATTACTAGCTTCTTCTGACAGTTTTGTTTGCTTTTTTTTTTTTTTTTTTTTTTAACATATTCATAGTTTTCTTTTGTGTTTGGTGTTGTGTGTCAAAGTTGCTATATGGAGAGTAAGTCTAAGGAGATGTGCTGTGCTAGTGACCCTACTTATGTGAAAAGAACAGAAGAGTTACAGATCTATAATTCAGGTAGATGTAAATGTTTTTATATCACAGCAAACAGTTCTTCTTAAAAGATTTCTGTTATAAAAAAAAATATACCAACAAGGATTACTTTAAGCAAAAACAGCAGCTGGCTTTGAAATTAATGAAAATAATCTGCAACAGGTACATATATAAAGTATGAAGTAATTCCTGGCATTCTTCAGTTGATACAGTATCTTAGAGTTGGGAGAAAGAATTAGAATCCAGGAAAGCTACTCAAAGTATTTTATTTTATGATTTTTTTTTTTTTTCCTGCAAATGGATGAACAAGCATTACAAACATGCTCTACACCTGTAAAATCTAGTTATATGGCAGGTAACCAGGGAATATTCTGTGTTTTAAAATGAAATCTGCACATTGAATCAGGCAGAGAACAGCTGGCTTAGAAATCAGCCTGAGAATCAGAATAATCTATGAAAGGTATTTGTGTTAGCATTAAACATTTTTGCATGCTGTCAGTGCAAAAGATAGCCTCTGAGCTTTGTGGATTAAGGAAATGACTGGTATGACTTTCTGGAATTGGACTACCTCGTTAAGAATGGAAAAGTCAATTAAAACTTAGTTATGAGAAAGCTATGTGAGACCTTGTGATTTACTACTGCACAATGCAGGCTTATGTGTTAAAAGGGAGAATTTTCAGTCAAATTTCTGTTGAGTTGTTAGAGAATAAAGATACGGTCGTGCCTGCAGCAAGTCATTGCTATTTGAGCAAGAATTCTATTCCAGTATGCATGTGCATGTGATCAGCAGTAGAGAGGAAAACAAGAAAAAGAAGCTTTCTCTAACAGCTAAATAGAAATACACTTAGAACATTAGCTAAAGCACAAACTAGGATGTGAAATTCCTGTATACAAGAAAAAAAACGATGAAAAAGAAATTGTTAAATCATAACTGTGTTTAGGAGAAAGCTATGAGCACCAAGACAGTGCAGGCACTCACTCATTACAGCATCTCTAATTCTAACATTAGGATGTGAGTACCATTTGTTCTACACACAAATGGGAATTGACAGAGCTATTTTTAATCCAAACTGTTAGATACATGTGTGTAAAATGAATACTTTCCCTTGGATTTTGCTTGAAACTAAGTCTATACAAAATCATTTATGTTTACTCAACACAGGAAATTATAAGAGAAAATTAAGTAAATCAGATTATCCGAAAAGCTAAAATTAAATGGAAACAAAAACTGTTAATATGGAACAAAAGTGCCCACACACAGATTTACTCCAAAATAACTAATTGTACGAAGTAAAACCAACTGTTACATTGGTTCCAGTTTTTTTTGCGTGTGTATAAGCCCTGGGACCTCTGGCAATTAAAATGTAATTGTTATTGTGATGCAAATATTTAAATCCATTGTGATGCCTTTTAAATTGCAGTTGTAGTGTAAAGTAGACACGGCATTGCTGAAAATGAGGCCAGAGACTGCCAGGCCCTTCATATTTAGTAAGAGTTTTTAGGAGATTGCACTTTCCAATCATATGAGGTAAAAGAAAGAGGAGAGTTGAAGGTTTTGCAGTGAAAAAGCAGATTGTGGAAAGCAGAAGAAATACAGTAAATGAAAACCCACAAGTGCAAATGGCAAAGGATCAAAGGTGAGGGGCTGTGTAGGAGAGAGGTGCTACTGATGCTCCCAGACATTCAGAGATGGAAAAATTCCATTAAAACTAAGCACCTGCTGCTTAAGATTAGGGTTCAAAAATTACAAACCACGTCAGTGAAAGCATTTTGCTGTGCCGTTTAAAGGGGATCTGAAGAAAGCAGCCAAAATATCAGGAGGTGGAAAAAGAGAGAACGGGGAAATATTTTAATGAAACTGATCTGTGCACATTTAAGATGGGATATTGCTTATGCGAAGCTGGTTTCAATCTGATTTTAATTTTTGTTTCCCAGCTTTTTAGTTGTCTCCTTGGGCAAAAAAAAAGTCTGTTTAGTTTAGTAAGGGGATAGGCAAGCAAGCTTTGGATGGCTTCCTAACCTTGTGCCTCATTCCTCTTCATGGGTGTGTCTGACTTAAATTTCTGTTTCTTAATCCTATTTGAGTCTTTGTGGGTGAGGAGAGATGATTTCTGACTCTTTTGCCCGTTGTCGGGTAGAACGCAACACTCTAAAATCCCTTCTGACAGAGCAAAGGCTGGCAAGTATTAGAAACCACAAGAACTTTGATACAGAACCAGCCTATACTTAACTGCCCTCTGCACACTCACGCAGCATGCCCACACAACCGAGAGCCAGGCTGGAGGCTGCTTGGTCTCAGACGGCTGCTTCTCGTGCCCCACGCTGCTTTGATATTTGCAAGCCGATGAGCTGAATATCACATGTCAGGGGTTGGCAACAGACAGTGGAAAGACAAAAAGCTGTTCCCAGTACTTCACACGGAGACAGTATTGATGAAATTGTCACTTAGAAATCTGTGGAAAAAAAACAGCTTAATCCCCAGTATGCTCCTTCTCTAGCCGACTCCCAAAGCCCAATTTAAGCACTCCGCTTCCCTTTAAAGAACTTAAAATTAACCCAGTGATTGCTTTTAAATAGGAAATAAGAAATCAGAAGTGGCTAGAAAGCGTTCTGTGGAGTTTTTCTTTACCCTTCTCAGTGAAAGGATATTCAGTCTTCGTGTCTACTTTGAATACCATTTATCTTTACGTAGGCAATTTGAGACATCCTAGAAGAGAAAGCTGATGTCCTCAGCTTTTTCTGGAAACTGAAACCCTGTAAGGATGTCTCAAGGATGACACTCAGAAACAAAGTCTTCCCAGATTGCACAGTGCATTCCGATACTCTACCAGCATTTTTAGTAGCCTCTGCCTCAAGGAGTCTGGGCACCTTACCCAAAAAGAGCTAAAAATGTAATTTGCAGTTCTTCAAGTAATCCAAAACAAAATATCAAATCCCTTCCCATCTTCGTTTGCCAGGGAAAGTCCCCATGCAGTGGAACTGGCCTCCTTCTGCAGCACAGGGGACAGCAGATGTAAATGGAGGGTGGAGTGGGAGAGCTTTTGGAAGAGTGATCAGGCTGTGCATAGTACTCAGCCCTACTTAATCACAGATGCCTTGCTCCAGAGTCAAGTTCCAAGTATTTCCATGGTGTTCAAACATAGAATTACCTGGCTGTCATTCGCTCTGGAATTTCAACCACCAGAGTTTCCTTGGCTGTTTTGCAGCTGATGACTTTTTCCATTATTTTAATACTCACTCAGCAGATACTTACTTGGTGTGGGTCACTAACCAGGCAAGAAAGTATCAACAGACTGCTGAATTTTCCAAATGTGAAGATTTGTGTGCCTGCGTATTGTGGCCACAGAGGAACATAGTGTCTGAAGTGTAGAATAAACGTGTATGGCAGTAAGCATGCTGCACATGACAAACACATGATTTGACATCTGTCTGAATAGCTTATCTTTGACTTTGACTTTGTATAGCAATACATCCCTTCTGATTCTTATTTTTTTGCCCCAGAGAAAGGGTTGTTAAGGAAAAATCAGTCGGGGTAAGAGAAGTGACTGTGAATAGTTCTGCTACAGGTGGACACAGAAGGCTTTCATTTGTCAGTTTCTTAACAGGTTAAGCTGGATGTTTTAAGAATTAATCATTCTAAATTAATGACTAAATCACGTGTACTGCTATACAGATGGGTTGCGGTGAGGCTAGGGAGCTAGAGTTACATGATACACTGCTTCTGTCACAAGCCATTTGGGGACCCAGCTCACAGTGTTCTGGCAACCAGCTATTTGACAAAGCAGCCATCATGGTGGATTTCAGCACCAATGGGCAGCAGTGCCAGGTAGACCTGCAGAACAGGTGCCTTGAATTTTGACTCAAGACTAAGAAAAGATGATCGGAGTTGTCACAAATAACTCTTTTAATATCAGTTCTCCTTTTAAGCTGTAGTTTGAAGAGCTTTAGAGGTGTAAGGAGGCAACATGGAAAAATGCTTGTACTTCATTGCAGTAAACTGTGCCTTGTCCTGATGTCCGTGCTTACAGAAGGATGTGGAAAGAACTAGGCAAGGACGTCAAAGATGGACGTAGAAAAATGATCTATTGGAGCTGGACGATCAGACTTGGGATGTGAGTGATGTCAGGATGTTTGGACTTCAAAAATGCATAGGGAAAGATTGCTTAGAAGAATGTTTAGCAAAGTCTTTCAAATTTCTGTTCAGAGAAGGTTTTTGATTTTATTTTTACTGGTTGACTAGAAAAAGCTTAAAGCTTCCTACCCTGAAAAAGAGCAGCTTTAGCAAGTAAGAGGTAAGTAAGAAAGTTATATCCAGCCTTAGGCTCACTCCATATATGTTTTTAAGTGTGGATTGTTTTGGATCCTTGAATTAAGAGTCTCAAATCAGCTTCAGGTATGCAGGATTCAGCTGGCCACCTGAGGAGCAAAGAGGAGCTCATCTGTGAGGAAATGTTAATCTCCTCCTACTCTGATGGTGCACAGCTGGCCAGGAGGATGGCCTTCGGGGTCTCTGAACAGCCAAAGAATCTAACCTATAGCTGGAGGCAGGACACCGTAAAGGTTGGATTTGTGTACTGAGGAGATGCAGACATTTCTGGGTTGGCTGACATGCTTATCCCAACATGCAAAATCACACTAACCACAAGGCATGGGGCTGGGAAATAGTTTTCCCTATGCTCAGTAGGAGGGCTCGAAGGAGCCTCTTGCCTTCCTGCGCAGCTGGGGCATGACTCACTGCCAGGATCTTGCGAACACGTTGCAGTGAAGTGGTTCTCTGTCCTTTCTCGGGTCTCATTTCAAGCGACGTTCTGATTTTCTTGTTCCACACTCGTAGGACACTAATCGCTGATTACACTTCTCAAGATACAGTGATTAAGGCCTTAATGTCTTAGTGAAACAATACATAGAGTTCTTAAGTGTCAGAGAAGGCTCAGGTAGTCCATCTTAAACCCAGCGCTGTTGTGTGTAAACATTTGTGCTTAATGGGTATTGGAATATAATGGAATTCCGTACCTCTTATGCCCAGAAATAACTATTGTGGTCACACAGTCTGACTTCCTGCATGGCACAAGCCGTTCAGACTCACCCCAAAATTTCTGCATTACAATTTCCGTACCTCCACATCCTGTGGCTAACCCACATCCTGTGCTGGGATTCTGTATTGGGTTCTGTATTGATTAGATTATGACTGGAGACAAATTAAATTTTTAGCTTGCATTTTCAGTAGTTTAGGCTTGCCTCTCTTTAGGTTTTTCCTACTGGAGTTTTACAGGGCTTCTTCCAGTTATTCACCTTTGCCATTAAGTTCTTCAGCTCCTTCCTGCAAGAGCAATTTATGTTAAATTGGAAGTCTTTAGTGTCCTTGCCCTGAGCTTGCACTTTCCACAGTGCTGTAGAAAAAGGTGTCTAGAAGAAGTTGTTCCATGTACAGTGGGACTAAATATCATTTTCCTTCAGATTTCTATCCTCTATAAACTCTGTGTGGACTTAGGATGACCTGACCTTTCCTTATGTCCTTTATGCCAAGTCTCCCTAAGGAAAGACAGGTGACTCTTATGCAGCTGTGTCTGTACTTATCGGTAAGTGCTTTGCAGCCAGAGTATATATTATCTGATTTCCTTTTTTTTTTTTTTTTTTTTTTCCCCTATGTCATCAGGAAAGTAATTTTGGTATGTGTCCTTCAGCAGTTGCCAATTTTCACAAAACTGGTAAGAGCTTAATTTTCCTTGGGATTTTTACACTGGTCGCGATTGACAGATTCAGAAGTTTTGGGGGGCAAAGGGACAAAGCAGAGAAACAGATGATTAGAAAGACAGCACAGACATGTAAATGCTTTTCCCTCGGAAATGAAGCTACAGATTCTTACCTAGGGAATTTATGGTTCTTTAAAATTGCTGCCCTCTGAGTATTCTTACTCCCTGTCTTCCTTCCTGTCTTTTTTTTTTCTTTTGAGTCTTCTCTTAAGGTCTTTGGGGGTTTCATGAAAGAATGGAGCCCTGTGAGGCCATACAAAAAGTAAGAAAAAGTAAGGCCAAATTTTCATTGTTCGGAGGTGATATGTATGGGAAGCAGTAGAGAGCACCTTACTGTCAGGTTCTTAATGCTCCTATGTACTAAGAGTCCTCTCTCAAAATTGTATTGAATTATGCAGTTATGCAGGATTACTCTCAAAATGCAACCAGAATGACTAAAAAATGATCGCTTTTATCCCAGCAGTCATGCATGATTAATTGTGTACAGATAGTATGGTGACACCTTAAAATATAAGGTATATATAAATGCCGAGCAGTGTTTTTACACTGATGTTATCCAGAAAGTTGGCTGATAGAAAACACATAAAATGCTATTTAATGCATTTCAGTCTGTGCAGCTTCAGGTGAAAAAGTAACCTAGCAAGTATACTAACAATGAGTTTTAAGAACTTCATAATGGATGCTCCCAGTGCCTAGGTTTGGGTTTAAAGTGATCTGATTTTTAGACACCTGTCTATGATTATCAGAAGTAAGATATATATATATATTTTTTTTTTGGTGCTCTGCCTGTCAGTTCCATCACCTCACAACAGTTCAGTTTTTATATTCTTGACTGTTGCGGCGTTGTATAATCCTTATAGCTCTCCCATGGCTGTCAGCATTTGCCAAATGAGGAAAGGTAAACAGATGGCTTGTAGATCATAGAATCGTAGAATCATAGAATTGCTCAGGTTGGAAAAGACCTTAAAGATCATCAAGTCCAACCACAACCCAACCATACTACCCTAA